>CANIUD010000675.1:1207500-1570000 GCA_947470075.1 Closterium sp. Yama58-4 | reverse complement strand
CCATCACCATCACCATCACCATCATCCCTCCCAGTAAAGGCGTTCCTCTTCCTCTCCCTGCTCAGTTTCGCTACAACCTCCTTTAACGAGGTGAGCTAGCCAGTAGCATGAGAAGCATGTGACAGTAGCGGGGGAGTGAGGTGCCAATATCTGAGACTATCGAAATGCATAGAGCTGGTGCAAACAGTGTGACTATGCAGCATGTGATTCTGTCGAGGTCAGTGTGAGCTTTCAAGCAAAGTGCATTTCATGTATTAGCTTAATGGGGCATGCTGTGCCTTGGTGGGGTATGGTAGGGCATGGTGGGGCGGAAGCAGTATTGCTGTTGTTATGTTGGTTGAGCGTTCAGCAAGGGATGCTTATAATTATTAGGCGGTATTAACATCCGAGTCTGAACCAACTCAAGATTCAAATCATTCAAGCTGGCTCTATTCCCCTGTGAAAGATTCTGTAAGTTCTGAGAGATTGGTATTTTTCTTCTTCCTCTTCTTCTTTCCACTCCCTCTCCCTCCCCTCAGGTCTTTCCTCTCTGGAGCCTCACTGATTGGAGGTTCGGAGGGCTCAGCTTCGGCACGAACCAAGTTGCCATGGCCCAAACCAGTGCTGGAATATGCTCGGTAGGTGTTTAAATTGCGCACAATAGCATGAATCAGTTGTTAGTCTCTAAAACAAGTGTGAGACGTCTCAAAACTGAATCAGGGGTTGGTCTCCAGAGAATTTCCTGGACCAACTTGTTTCTGATTGCAGGCATCATTATACACAAGCAGCCCTGCCGACTGGAAACAGAAACTCTTGTGTCTAGGAGATTTCTCAGTTTTCTTATTTTTTTTTCCAATCTCCTTTCAGATTTCTCGGTCTTTTTAGAGCGCTCGTTTTTTTTTTCTAGCCCCCTCTCGCCCTCCCTCTGCCCATCATTTCACCTCACCCTGCTTGCGTCCTCTCAGGTTGTTTTCCAGCTATGATGAAACGAGTTTGCAACATACGGTCCTCTCGTCTCATCATCCCCCTCTCCCTGTTTGCTTTCTCTCAGGTGATTTTCCAGCTGTATGTGTACGCACCTCTTGTCAACAGAGTGGGTGCTCGGGGAGCTGTTCAGGTGAGATCCACTGTGGCTCAGGTGAGTTTTACTGTGGCTCAGGTAAGTTCCTCTGTGGCTCAGGTGAGTTCCTCTGTGCCTCAGGTAAGTTCCTCTGTGGCTCAGGTGAGTTTTACTGTGGCTCAGGTAAGTTCCTCTGTGGCTCAGGTGAGTTTTACTGTGGCTCAGGTAAGTTCCTCTGTGGCTCAAGTGAGTTCCAATGTGGCTCAGGTGAGTTCCGCTGTCGTTCAGGTGAGTTCCAATGTGGCTCAGGTGAGTTCCAATGTGGCTCAGGTGAGTTCCAATGTGGCTCAGGTGAGTTCCACTGTGGCTCAGGTGAGTTCCACTGTGGCTCAGGTGAGTTCCACTGTGGCTCGGGTGAGTGCTTCTGTAGCTTAGGTATCTTGGACCTCAGAATAGCTTTAGGATTTGCCCATAACTTTCTGCTGATAATGGAGCTTAGGCACGTTTTTTCTGCCTTTTTACATTTAGTGTCATGCCTCTCCCGCCTGTCATTTGCCGTGCTTTTTTGCCCAATCAGGTGGCGCTGTCAGTCGGCTTTATTATAGTCACATGGCTTCCCTTCATCCGCATCTTCGGCCATGGCACTGGCGCCACTGTGATTGCTGCTTGTGTCTCCCTTGCCCTGCGAAGGTGCGCGTTCAAAATGAGTTGATTAGACTCCCAAGTCACCTCGCTACAATGGCACTCACTTCTTGCCTCCTCCTCGCTGTGCGAATTGTGCTCTCTAGATGGCAATGGTAGCATGGATGCTCCATCTGAGAAGTGTTGCTGTTTGGGAGTTAGTCATGCTTGCACACTTGTATTGCAAATCTGCAACCAGCCAGCATATTGCTGACTTGTGTTGAGCTTGTGTCATGCATCTCATATCGATGATGTGTGGTGGGTGTGGTGCGTGCGGTACATGCGATGTGTGATGGGTGTGATATGTGTGGTGCATGTGGTGCACGTGAGGGATGTGATGCATGTGTTATACTTGTGTGCCACATGGTTGCCCTGCAGTTTTGCGCAGTGTGTGTTCACATCGGGTTTTCTTCATCAACAACAGCATCACGGATCCAGCTCTGATTGGCGCTGTCACAGGGATCACTCAATCCATCAATCTCTTTTTCAGAGCAATGGCACCTGCTGCTGGTGCTTCCGTGTTTGCATGGAGCATCAGTGGTAAACCATTCTTCCCTATGGACCATCACTTGTTTTTCTTTGCTCAGGCTGTCCTTCAGCTTGTTCTGGTCATGATTTCTAGGTCCATGCTGGACCATATTGACAGGCCTAAGTTCGTCCGGCGACAAACAAAATAGTGGATATGTCATGCATTTGAGTGTTCTTACCTTGTGTACAAAGGTGCTCATGCCATCTGAACTTATTTTTAACGGTGAGCTCGTTAGAGGAGGTGGGCCCTGACGAGGCTCGGCTCCTCGTCACCAGGGCATGGTTCGGTCTCCCAGCCATATTTGAGGTTCGTGGGCCCAAGCTGATTCTGCAGCCGCACACACTGACCAAGCATGACGTCAACGTCAACTAGGCCTCCGCAGACCAATTACTGTGCCTGATCAATTGCCGAACCTCTTTTGTTGCAGCCAATTAGCGTCCTCCGAGGCGTCTACGTGTACTCCAGTTGGCCTTGAAGCAACAGCCAACAGCAACCAAATACCAACACACGAATTTTACGTGGCCTTGATTTGCCACGTAGCACTGAATACCATTTCAGAACGTAATTGAACCGTAATGAAAACGTTTTGGACGTAAGCCCTGATCCCTTCGACATGGCGTCCCCCAAAGGCTCGCACAACCGCTCAACCACCCTCCATCTTTTCTCCGCTGTTTTGCTCCTAAGAGCTTCAGCTATGAACTGATTACCGTGCTGGTCTGTATTCTCTGTTAGAGTGTCTCGAGAAGTGTTGTTCTTTTAGGAGCTTCAGATTGTTCCTTTTGTCTTTTTTGTCATTTCAGAGTCGCACGTAGATCTAGCTGTTTTCTCAGTGGCAGTTAAACTAGCCGTCGATTAGACCAGCCGCCAGCTGTGATCAGCGCTAGTTGGTTGTCGACATGCCACCAGGCACCCCGTCAGAAGTCGACGAAAGAAAGAATGACTTAGCCTCCGTAGATATACCCGCTGGAGAAGCCAGCGATGCGAGGAATGGCGAAGCGCCGAAAGAGCCGGAAGCGGTGGTGCCGCCAACGGTCAAGTTCATCATCGGCAACGAGTTCTGCGAGCGATTCTCCTTCTACGGCATGCGCGCGATCCTCGCACTGTACCTGAACGAGAGACTAAAGCTGTCGCAGGCGACGGCGACGGAGATGGTGCATCTCTTCATCGTCGCCGCGTACCTCGCTCCCTTGTTTGGCGCCTTCATCAGCGATAGCTACCTGGTAAAGATTCACAATCATTTATTTTCCCCAAGTCAATTGACAGGTTTTAGCCGATAACTCGCATCCAATCCTATACCTCTCCTTGCAATACCACACCGATTTCTTCCAATCCTGTAGCTCTCGTAACGTATTTCATCATGCACCCCGCGCGCCGACCGCAGGGCAAGTACCGCACCATCCTCTACCTCTCATCCATCTACCGCGCCGAGTTCTTAAACATCTCATCTCACTCGCCCAACTGTTAATTGTTAATCCCGTCCCCGCGCGCCCACTGCAGGGCAAGTACCGGACAATCCTGTACCTCTCCTTCATCTACTGCGCCGGCAACTGGCTCGTCGCCTTCTCCGCACTCCACGCCACGCCTTCCGCCGCGCTGCCGTGGGCCGTCGCGGGGCTGACGTGCCTCGCGCTGGGCAGCGGCGGCATCAAGCCGTGCGTGTCGTCGTTCGGCGGCGATCAGATCGAGATGACCAACCCTCCCGGCGCGGCTCGGGACCGCGTGGTTCGGCAGTTCTTCTCGTACTTCTACTTCGCGATTAACGTCGGGTCCGGGATCTCCACGATCGTCACGCCGCTGGTGCGCGTCAATATGTCGTATAGCGCCGCGTTCGCGCTGCCGGCCGTGCTGATGATGGTTGCCACGTGTCTCTTCTGGCTCGGCAGCGGGAGCTACGTGCACCAGCCGCCCGCGGGGAACGTGGTATCGGAGGTCCTCTCTATAATCATCTCCGCTTTATGGCCGGGGAAGGCGCGGCGGAAATCGTACCCCACCCTTACCATGCCCATGCCCGTGCCAATCCCGGAACGCCACGCCAGCTGCGCTGACGTGGACAGCTCCCCCCTCCTCTCCAGCAGCCCTGCGTCGTTCGGCGCGGGCAGGGGAAGCAGCTTCCAGCCGGGAAGCCCGCTGCAAGGTGGCCAATCAGAATCATTTCAGACTCAGCCTCAGACTCAGCAGAGGAAGGGCAGCCAGCCAACGCTGCAGAAGAAGCTGTCGAAGCGGGGCAGCAAGCGGGCCATAGTGCCCTTGGGATTCGTTCCGAAGGCGCACTGGCTGGACCCCGCTAAGGCGACGCACGGGGAGGAGGCGGTGGAGGATGTGAAGCTGCTGCTGCGCGTGCTGGCGCTGTTCGCGCCCGTGCCCATCTTCTGGTCGCTCTTCGACCAGCAGGCCAGCCGATGGGTTTTCCAGGCGGAGCGCATGGACGGGCATTTCTGGGGGATCACAGTGGAGCCGGATCAGATGCAGGTGGGTGGTGAGGGATTGGGAGCGGTGAGAGTGAGGGGTTGGGTGGTGTTGGATAGGGAGTTTTAGGAGTTGGGGGGTGCGGGTTTAGGGTTTTGACCAGCAAGCAAGCGAGGTGGTGGGAGTGGTGAGGGGAGGAGGCGGTGGAGGATGTGAAGCTGCTGCTGCGCGTGCTGGCGCTGTTCGCGCCCGTGCCCATCTTCTGGTCGCTCTTCGACCAGCAGGCCAGCCGATGGGTGTTTCAGGCGGAGAGGATGGACGGGCATTTCTGGGGGATCAGATGCAGGTGTGTGGTGGTTGGGATGGGTGAGGGTAAGTAAGAGGAATCAGCAGGCCAGCCGCTGGGTCTTACAGGCGGAGAGGATGGATGGGTATTTTGGGGAAAATACAGTCGAACCCGATCAGATGCAGAAGGGTTACGGTGGTGAATGGTTGGTGGAGGTTTGGGGTTGGGTGGGGTTGGGAAGTATAGGGAGGGTTCGGCCAGCAGATGGGTCTTCCAGGCGAAGCGCATGGACAGCTGTATCTTGGGGGTCAAGGCGGAGCCGGATGGAAGGGGGTAAGGGGAAGAGTGCAGAGAATTGGGAGAAGGGTGGGGGAAGGGGGTAAGAGTAAGGGCATGCAAATCAGGAGTAAGGAACGAAGTTTGCCCTTACTCCTAAATTTCATGCCCTTACTCCTGCTCCGCCCGCCCCTCTCCCATTTCCCTGCACACTTCCGCTTACCCTTTCCCTTTTGCGTTAACCATGTGGGGTTGATCTTGAGGGGTTGAGCACTCAGGTGCCTGACTGCATGCATGAGCGGCTGAACGGAGGGAAGGAAGGTTGGGCGTGTTTGCTTGCGTGTCAACTGTTAAGAGAGTCTGTGAATGCTGGTGCAGAGCAGTGTTGCGTCGACTCTTGCCTCTGATAAAACCTTTTTGGATCCTCCATTTTATCCAAAACCTCTATTTGATAGCCTTCACTAGTTCCGGTCTCTCTCACGTTACTTCTCCCCTCCTTCCTTCCCTGCTCCGTTCTCCTCCCACTGACCCACCAATGTTCCACTTCCCGTCCTCCTCTCTTCTGCCTCTCCTTCCCCTCCCCACCTTCCCCCCCACGCACAGACCATGAATGCAGCGCTCATTCTGGTGATGATACCGCTGTTCGATCAAGTAATCTACCCTATGTGCGAGCTCCTGGGAGTGTCCATCCGCCCCATCCGCCGCATGGCCACCGGCATGACCCTCGGCGCCCTCAGCTTCGCCCTCTCTGGCCTCCTCCAGATCTGGATCGACGCTCGGGCCAGGTCTGGCTCGCCGAGCCTGCTTCTAGGCTCGGCAGTGACTGCTGCTGCTGCTGCAGCTGGAAGTGCAGGCGCAGGGGAAGGGGCTGGGAGGGTGTTAATGGGCATGATTGGGGGTAACATGACAGCAGGTGTTAGCAGCCTTGGCAGCATGAGCATGAGTGGTATGAGTAGCAACATGAGCATGAGCAACATGAGCAGTATAGCCGGGGGGGGAATTGTGTCTGGTCCTATGATGGACGGATGGGGCGGCGATATGGTGGCAGTGGGAGGAGCAGCAGCTGTTAACACACTGGGAGGCCTAGCAGCCGCAGCAGCAGCGGGGGTAGCAAGCAACAGCAGCAGGCACGTGCTGCAGGCATGCGGGGACCCAGGCAGCCCGCCATGTGTGTCGCTGGCATGGCAGGTGCCACAGTATGTGATCATGACGGCCGGGGAGATCCTCTTCAGCATCACGGGCCTTGAGCTCGCTTACTCCCAGGCGCCTGCTAGTATGACAGCTGTTGTCACTGCCTTCTGGTGCCTCACCGTCGCTGGAGGTGAGCTTTGACCCCTAGGCAGGAAGTGTGGGTTCATTAGGCCTCTTCAGCATCACGGGCCTTGAGCTCGCTTACTCGCAGGCCCCTGCCAGCATGACAGCCGTTGTCACTGCTTTTTGGTGCCTGCCTCGCCGTTGCTGGAGGTGAGCCTTTGGTAGGGAGGGTGCGTTGGAATGGGAGCATGCGTTTGATAGGGTGTGTGTGATAGCTAGAAAATGTGCTCTTGTTTTAGGTTTCCTGGTGGCACAGGGGCAGGTGCCACAGTGTGTGTTTATGGCAGCCAAGGAGATCCTATTCAACATCGCGGGCCGTCTGGTGTCTCTCTGTTTCTGAGGGGTGGGCTCTTAGCCCTATGCAGAGAGTGTTTGCGTCTGTTTGTTTGTTCTGGTCGCCTTGTCAGCTTACACCTGGTTTTTTCAAGAGCAGGAGCGTTTTGACTTCATGTGTCTGCTCTCCACCGCTGCTGCCCCACTCATCGTGGTCCTCATCCCTCGTTCTCATCTCTTTCCTCTCGCTCCAGGCAATCTGTTCACGGCGGTGGTGGTCGGGACTATCGGCCCGCTTCTCACTCAAACCCAGGAGTTTTTCTTCTTCACCATCATGTGCCTCATCTCCACCGCACTGTTACTCTACGTTGGCAAGGGTTTCATCTATGTAGAGAGTTGCCAGGACCTGGAACAGCCTGACCCTTTTTCGCAGAGTGGTGCTGGTGGGTTTGGTGCGGTTGGTGGGAGTGGTGAGGGGCACAGTGCCCCAGTGGCTGTGCCTGGTGGGTCGGGTGCGCGGCACGATGCGCTGTTTGATATTGAAGGGGCGGGGAGTGTAAATTCGCCGCCTGCTTCGTACACTGACACGCCTACGTGAAGCTGCATTGTTGCTGGCTGATTGACTTGCGAACCACAAACAATGTACATTTCTGTTAGGTATTGGGTTAGGACATTGCTGCCATCGATTGAGTTTGACCATTGTGTACAGTAAATCATACACTACTCAATGCCAGACCCCACAACTAGAGGGATGCCCTTTCTAACTTGCTATAAAGTGGACTAGGAGTGTTTCTGAAATGGATTAGTAGAATGTTTTGCGTGTTGTCGTTATATTTAGGAGGATGCCTTGTCGAGTACGTAGACATTTGGATCTAACACGTGTCGCGCTCGTACACGCAGCCTCATACTCCCCACAAAGTTTGGGACTCAAATCGAGCCGCCTTAGCGAAACCTTTCGACTGTCGGTGGTCGATCGCCTCCAGCAAGCTGGGATTTGAATCGAGCCATCGGTGGTGTACCTGATACCTACGAAAATGTCCTAATTCGCAAAAAGGGTTTCCAAATCTCTGCGTTTCGCAAATACTTTCCTGACCACAAGATCCAGGCATCAGAGACTGGACCGGATCAGCCAATGGAAGGCCTCGAATATGCTCCAACGCATCATGTTGGAACACAGAGGGGTCCGTGGTAAATCAACGGTGAAGCTTCGTCTCCCTGTGAATCTGTGATCACTTCCTTTGTGCCCTCAACCCAACAAATTTCAAGGATTTCTCACCTCCCCATTTTGATCATCCCGCTTCTTGTTGGCCCTTCGAGCTTGCTAGCTCCACGGACTAGGTTGAGAAGCTAGCTGTCACTTGAACGTCCAAAGCAGGCTGATATAGGATCTGGTCAGGGTAGAGTCGCAAGCGCGGTTTGCAGACTTGAGAGCTTTAGTCGTCTCCTAGTGTCCTGCTCAACAGCACAGAAGTCAAAATGTCGGAAGAGACGCAGAGCCTGACAGGAGCAGTCGGTTTGGCGACGAAAACAGGCGGATGGATAAAGAAAGAGGAAGTGAAGAAGGCGGTTTCAAGGTGAGATCCGCACAAGAGCATCACTTCTGAGAAATCTCAAATCAAGCGGATAAAAAGCCGTTTCCAGGTGAGATCCTCACAAGGACTCAAGTTATGCATCCCTTCCATCAACGCATCGAGCATTCTTCAACTGAAAGATGGTATGAGAGATCAGTCTCATCAAACGGAGAGTGCTATGACCAGCATTTTCCAAACAAGAATATGAATAAGAATGCAAACGCAAATGCCAAATGCCAAATGCCTTGCCATCCACCAACCCCTTCCAAAATTTTTCTCCCATGACGGCATTCCCCGCATTTCACAAACCTGCGTGGTTCCTGACGCCTCTCTTCTGATGCGCGAAGCCTTTCTGATGTGCAAAGCATTTTTAAAGGCATTTCCTGATCCATGTCGTCCGTGCTGCAGCTATGAGAACTACCACGAGAGCTTTGGAGGGAGCGACAGCGCGCGCAAGTCAAACTATACGGACATGGTATGTAACTGGTGTCTGTTCTCAGCAGCTGGTATGTACGCGGCATGACATCGGGGGGTTACTGATGTGTGGTAACAAGTTTTTTTTTAACAACGTGGCATACTGCACGCAATCACGAGAGTTGATTTCAACTGATAACGAACGTAGGAGTCGTGCCGCTACTCTTAATCGCCCATCTCTTCGCTTCCTCGCCCGTCCCACCTCCCCTCTCACACACTCGACCAGGTGAACAAGTACTACGATCTGGTAACCAGCTTCTACGAATACGGCTGGGGCGAGTCGTTCCACTTCGCTCACCGGTACGAGCTTCGCTGACCTCTCACTGTTAAGACAAAACAAAGTAGCACCTGTATCTGCAACATACGATCTAGGTTACCAGTCTGAAGTTCGGGTCCACAGCAGTCCAGCCTTCACCAATTCCCTTCAGAAGCGGCCATGATCTCCGAGTAGCACACCGAGCACATCAAGCCGTTCGATACGTGCTCCTGCCTCGCCCCAAGTCAGCCTGCATGGGATCCTCCTCTAAGCGCTGCGAGCTCATTGCATCGCTAGTGGCTCTCACAAGCCCCCTGGTGTTGTCGCGTCTTGGTGTTGTCGCGTCTTGGTGTTGTCGCGTCTTGGTGTTGTCGCGTCTTGGTGTTGTCGCGTCTTGGTGTTGTCGCGTCTTGGTGTTGTCGCGTCTTGGTGTTGCCGCGTCTTGGTGTTGTCGCGTCTTGGTGTTGTCGCGTCTTGGTGTTGCCGCGTCTTGGTGTTGTCGCGTCTTGGTGTTGTCGCGTCTTCAGCCCTGGAAAACGCGTGTCCGCCATACCGCATCTCCGCTCCTAACAACCGTTGCCTCTGTGCCGTGCTGTGCTGTGCTCTGTCCGGACAGCATGAGGGGCGAGACGCTACGGGAGAGCATCAAGCGTCACGAGCACTTCCTGGCACTGCGGCTAGGACTGGGCCCTGGCATGAAGGTGCGTGCGTAATGTTCCATGGGGCGTGAAAGGGTCTACTGTTTTTTGGAGGGGGGGAGGGGAGGGGCGGGGCATGAGTTTCCTTCTCGGCTTTTCTTTCCTCCCCCTTCAGGAATATTCTTCTTTTCCCTGACAGCCTTGTGTTTCTCATATCCCCGGCTGCCATCCCATGCACAGCCTCGTGCCCCACCCCTTCCTCCTCTCCACACCTCACCGCACTCCGTACTCACTCCTCTTTACACCTCGGCTGCTGCCCCTCGTCTCACCACTCTCGCTCCCAGGTGTTGGATGTGGGGTGCGGCATCGGAGGGCCGTTGAGAGAGATCGCTTTATTCAGGTACGCCCACACCCTCTGCCTGCTGTTTAGTCTTGAGAGAGAATGCCTGCTGGTCAGAGCTTTTGTCTGAGAGAAATCGCCTGCTTTTGCTCGTCACTGTGGTAACCATTGGAATTGCGTCATTCACCCGTTTTTTGCTTGCACCACGCTGAATGTCTGTATGCTCAGTCGTCTCTGCTCCACTCCTCACTTGCACGTTCCCTGTCGCCTCCCCTCTCCCCCTGTGTGCAACACAACACAACACAACACAATGCAGCGGCGCCACGGTGACAGGGCTCAACAACAACGAGTACCAGATCTCCCGCGGCAAGGTACGCTGGCTCTCTTATCTGTTCATTTCTCAATGCATCCAGCCACCCACCTCGCCACCCACCTCGCCACCCACCTCGCCACCCACCTCGCCACCCACCATGTCGCCTCTTCTCCATCCCCTCCATCCTCCCCTCCGTCCAACCCACCAGGTGCTCAACAGGCGCCACCGTGCATTGGAGTCATGCGGGTTCATAAAGGCGGACTTCATGAGCATCCCCATGCCCGCTGCCGCTGTCTATGCTCCTCACTCTTGCACCTCTCCCTGCCGTTCAATCGCCTCACCAGGTGCTGAACAGGCGCCACAGGGCGCTGGAGTCATGCGGGTTCATAAAGGCGGACTTCATGAGCATCCCCGTGCCTTCCTGCTGCCATGGTCTGTGCTCCTCACGCTTGCACTTCCGTCCGTCCGTCCGTTCCCCTCCCCCTCTACCAACTGCGCCAGGTGCTCAACAGGCGTCACCGAGCACTGGAGTCATGCGGGTTCATAAAGGCGGACTTCATGAGCATCCCCGTGCCTGATGCCTCCTTTGATGCCGTCTACGCCATCGAAGCCACCTGCCACGCGCCTGACGCCGTGAGTACCACACCCCCCATGCTGTGACGCCATCTAACCCCGCGTATCCATATCCCCGTTCGCATCCCCGAGCCCGATGCGTCCGTTGATGCCGTCTACGCCATCGAAGCCACCTGCCATGCGCCCGATGCTGTGAGTGTGCTCCTGGCCTTTGTTCTCTCAGGAAGCGTCGCCAGAAGCCACAACGGGCGTGAGTTTCCGAATCGTTAGTAAAAAAAGCCCCGCTTATGCCTGAACTGAACTTTTCCTGATCCATCTCCCATATCCATATCCCCGTTTGTTGTGGTGCCTATCCCCCGCCAGGTGGGGTGCTACAGCGAGGTGAAGCGAGTGCTGAAGCCAGGGCAGTGCTTTGCGGCATATGAGTGGTGCCTCACAGACGCATACGACCCCAACAACCCCCAGCACCAGGAGGTCAAGGTGAGTGGGACGCGCTATAGAGTACGGACACTGCAACTCAACCAGAGCGACTGCTGCCTACTCTGTTCTTGCACGTGTTTGAGCCCTAACATCCTCCCAACCCCCACTGCGAAGCCTCTGTCTGCTCTCTCTCTCTCTTTATATGTGGTCCCCCTTGTGTTGCGGTGCAGAGGGAGGTGGAGCTGGGCAACGGGCTGCCAGACATCCGCACCACGGCGCAGGTCCGCCAGGCGCTGCTGGACGGCGGATTTGAGGTGAGCGAGTGAGCCCCGGACTCTGCACGCACCCCATGCCACTGCCAGACATGTCTGCGCTTCTGAATGCCTTCACTGCCACGCATCCGCATCGCACCACGGCGCAGGTCCGCCAGGCTCTGCTGGACGGCGGCTTTGAGGTGAGTGGGCAAGCTCTACGCACCCCGTGGCACTGCATGCATGCATCCCATGCACATGTGGCCGCATGGCTGTGTGCGCAGCGCACTGAGAGCATGCAGGTAGCGCAGCAGAGCAGTGTGATTCATGCCACGCGCTGCCAGACATCCACTCCGCACCACGGCGCGGGTCCGCCAGGCTCTGCTGGACGCCGGCTTTGAGGTGAGCGAGTCAGCCCCATGCGTGGTCTCCTCCTGCATCCAGAGCAACCCAGTGTCGTGTAGTGCAGCCAGCGGCATCCGTTGCGAGGCTAGGTTGCTTTGCTTGCAGGACAGGTGGCAGAGAGGATGGGAGCGCTTGTGGAAGTGCGCGTGCTGCATGCAGGGTCCTTGCTGTTCTGTTGGCAAGTGTGAAACGTCTGATTGCGCAGTCATGGCGCGGTGCTGAGGTGGAAGCAGCTTGTCTCAGGTGCTTAAGGCACGTGCATCCATGGTCCAAGGCCTCTTACCCTCCGCCTCCCTTTCTTTCACCCATCCTTCCCACACCCTTCCTTCTTCAACCCTCCCCCTTTTCCCCCCGATTCACAGCTGCTGGAGGCAGCGGATCTGACGGAGACAGCGGAGGTGGCATGGCACAAGCCGCTGGACCCCAGCTACTTCTCGCATGACGCTCTCCTGCCCCCTCTCTCCTCGTTCCATGCACCTCTCCTCCCACTTCCCCCACATTCACAGCTGCTGGAGGCGGCGGACCTAACGGAGACAGCGGAGGTGGCGTGGCACAAGCCGCTGGACCCCAGCTACTTCTCGCTCTCGCAGTTCAAGCTCACCCGCCTTGGCCGCTTCCTCACCACCACCCTTGTGCGTGCCCTTTCCTTCCGCTCACCACCACCCTTGTGCGTTCTCATTCCCCATGTTTCCCTTGAGGAGGTGTCCTTTCGTATCACCTCCTCACCACCACCCTTGTGCGTTCTCGTTCCCCATTTTTTTCCTTGAGGAGGTGTCCTTTCACTTCAATCTCCTCACCACCTCCCTCGTGTGACTTCTTTCACTTCCTCACACCACCTCTTTTCTAAGCTTCTTTCAATCCTTCTGTGGCACTCAGTTCCCGCTCCTTACCCCGCGTCTGTTTGGCCTCGTGTGTCTTCTTTCACTTCCATCTCCTCCTCGTGCTCATCTTGGTCCTTGAAACCACTTCTCCCCCCCAAATACCAGAAGTTCTTCCCACCTGTCTCCCCCCTCCCTATCTATCTCTTCCTAACTCCGTTCCCGTTGCTTCCATGCTCCCTTGCCCCTGTCATACCCGCCCCTATGGTCCCCGGCCAATCAGGTGCAAGTGCTGGAGAGGCTGCGGATTGCGCCAGCTGGCAGCTACCGCGTGCAGAAGTTTCTGGAGAGAGGGGCTGACGCGCTCGTGGAGGGCGGCAAGTGAGTGGAACTGATTGCCCGACGCGTTACAGAGTGCCTTGTCCATTCTGTGCCTCTTCTGCTCCGTCTTGAACCTCCCCTCATCCTCAGGCCCACTTTTTCTCCCCTTCTATTTCAATCTCTCTCTCCCTGTGTATAGTTGCTCTTTTCATCCACCCCCTTCTCCCATCTCCCCTCTTTTCCCCTTGCTCCTCTCCTCCCTCTCCTCCCTCTCCTCCCTCTCCTCCCCCGCTCTGGGAACTAACACTCTGTTCATCTGGTAATGAGAGCCTTCTCTGTGTGCCTTATTGCTCGAACGTTTCATGTGCAGGAGAGAGATATTCACACCCATGTATTTCTTCCTTGCTCGCAAGCCCCTGTAAAATTTTTGAGGTCGTAGTGTGAACAACTTCAAGTGTAGTTTTCTTATAATTAATAATCATGAATGCAGCCAAAGTATTTGTTATTGTTAGTTGCAAAGGTGAATGGTTATGAGGTACCCATTTAACAGCTACCTGATAATTAAGTGTGAGTAACACAACACTCACTCTACAGTTACCTGCATGCGGATGTAGGGCGGATGTAGAAGCTGGAAAAGAATCCACCAGTCTACTCCATGTTCTAAATATTTTTGTCCCTGAAATTTAATGCGCTGTAGTGATTATTGAGGAACATTCAATTGAGAACCAGACGAGGGAGCGGGGAAGTGGAGAGGAGAGATAGTTCGTCCATGCTGGCGGCCTTTTTCCCAGCCCGCTGGCGCGCAGCTGCCGCAGACGCTTCTGCCTTTCACTTCTGTCTTCCAGCTTTCGCTCGAAGCTTCTCAAAGGAGATTAGTTTTCTGGTTCCTTTTTTTTTCGTAGGGCGGATTGATGGATTTGCTGTCGTTCATGTGTCGTCGAATTTGGGGCTGCTGTCGACGATCACCACCCCGAATTCGCCCACTTCCTTTCCTTTCTTTTCGAACTGGTGGCTTGGCTTACAGTTTCGGGGAAAGATGATTCTTCGGAGTTTGTTCTGCCCGCGGTGCCGCCGCCGTAGGTGGGGCGCGCGCTGAGTCATCGCCCGCATCCACGCTGGCGAGCCGCCATCAGATGAAACATGTAACTCGTAGCTTGTAGTAGCCTAGCCTGGAATACACGATGTGCTTTCTTGATTGTCGTGCGCATTCGTACATAATCAAAGGCATTAACGAGGGGAGGGCATTACTCCAACAATCTAGCTGAAACCGAGTCTCCCTGTCATCTCTCATTCGCCATCTGTCTTCCCTCCCGCCATTTCTCGGTACTGCTCGTATCGGGGCTTTGCTGCCGCTGCCAGCTGAAACAGACGGACGTCGATAATTCCGTCAGACTCGCGTTTGTTTTCTGTCGCGACTCGGCAAGCTGAAGCATTGCGCCGTGGATTGCGCTCGCGCTCGTGGGGCTCCTGCTGGGAGCCACTAATCTCTGCGCGGTTCGCGGAGAGTCGTTTAATTACGACCTCTCGGGCACGGACTGGCCGGTAGGAGCTGACTTGCTGGTGGGGAATGTTACAATTATACATTGTAGCATGCTAAGCACATGTGACTGTACACCAATTGTGGTGTACAGTTGGGTTGGGACTACACCCAACATTGGGTGTAGCCTTGCACTTTGGGGTGCCAATCCACCCAATTGTGGTGGAGCCCCCAAATTGCAACCCTCTTGACTTTTGGGTACCTCACTTCACAATTGAGGCCACCACAAGCCAAGTGGGCCTAGGGTTGCCACACTTCTTAGAAGTGTGGGCAACCCAACCCACCCCACCTTTGCTTGCCTCACTTCCCAAAGTGAGGCCAACCCAACCATAGGTTTGGTTCCTCCTTCCAAGCTTCTCTTCCCAAACTATGTATGCTAGGTTTGCTCTCTAATGAGATCACTTGTTCAATTCACATATTTCACATGGTATAGAGCTAGTTGTTCCACAAACCTTAACTCTCCCTCCCTCAAGTTTTTTTTTTTTTCCTATGGGCCCACCCCACAGCCACAATTTCCCTCCTACATTTAGCTCGACCTAGCATACTCTAGCAAGTGCATCGCCGCCTCCTCCCCTAGCCGTCGCGGCCATCCCGCCGCGCCGTCTCCTCCCCTCGCCGCCGTGGCCATTTCGCCGCCGCCGCCTCCTCCCCTCGTCGCCGCGGCCACTTCCGCCGCCGCCGCCTCCTCCTCTCGCCGCCGCGGCCATTTCCGCCGCCGCCGCCTCCTCCCCTCGTCGCCGCGGCCATTTCCGCCGCCGCCGCCTCCTTCCCTCGCCGCCGCGGCCGATTCCGCCGCCGCCGCCTCCTTCCCTCGCCGCCGCAGCCGTTCCGTCGCCACCGCCTCCTCCCTTCGCCGCCGCGGCCGATTCCGCCGCCGCCGCCTCCTCCCCTCGCCGCCGCGGCCGATTCCGCCGCCGCCGCCTCCTCCCCTCGCCGCCGCGGCCGATTCCGCCGCCGCCGCCTCCTCCCCTCGCCGCCGCGGCCGATTCCGCCGCCGCCGCCTCCTCCCCTCGCCGCCGCGGCCGATTCCGCCGCCGCCGCCTCCTCCCCTCGCCGCCGCGGCCGATTCCGCCGCCGCGGCCGATTCCGCCGCCGCCGCCTCCTCCCGTTGCCGCCGCGGCCGATTCCGCCGCCGCCGCCTCCTCCCCTCGCCGCCGCGGCCACTTCCGCCGCCGCCGCCTCCTCCCTTCGCCGCCGCGGCCGATTCCGCCGCCGCCGCCTCCTCCCCTCGCCGCCGCGGCCACTTCCGCCGCCGCCGCCTCCTCCCTTCGCCACCGCGGCCGATTCCGCCGCCGCCGCCTCCTCCCCTCTCCGTCGCGGCCGTTTCCGCCGCCGCCGCCTCCTCCCTTCGCCGCCGCGGCCGTTTCCGCCGCCGCCGCCTCCTCCCGTTGCTGCCGCGGCCGATTCCGACGCCGCCGCCCCCCCTCCCTTTGCCGCCGCGGCCACTTCCGCCGCCGCGGCCACTCCCCCCGCCGCCGCCTCCTCCCCTCGTCCCCGCGGCCGCTTCCGCCGCCGACGCCTCCTCCCCTCGTCGTCGCCTCTCTCACACCGTCGCCGCCTGCGCCTCCCGCCGCGGCGCCCACTTCCTCCCCCTTCCCCTTCTCCCCTCCCCTCCACAGCAGTGGCAGCAGCGGCAGCAGCGGCAGCAACGGCAGCAGCGGCAGCAGCGGCACCAGAGGCAGCAGCAACAGCAGCCGGAGCAGAGCTCCATCCTCCTGCAGCAGCACCGCCGTCGCCCCTCATGGATACCACTCCTCCCCCTCTTCCCCTCCCCATTGACGCCTCCTCCGTCGACAAGCTCCAACTTGCCGCGGACCGCTCGGCGATCAATTGGCACTCCTTCGTCGGGAGCATCCGCCGCGTTCTTCAGGACGCATTCGTCGGACCCTACTGCGTCCTCGACGTCCTCCTCCGCCGCCCGCAAGCTCTCCAGCCCACGGCACCCAGTCACCCCGGCGAACCCCCTCCACCCTCCGATCCTCCTGGCCCTCCTCCTTCTGAACCCACCTTGGAGATCGCCACTACCCCAGCGCTCCAGAGTGCCGCCGATGCCACCTTCCTCCATGACCGCCGCGAGTACCTCATCCGCAAGGCAGAGCACGAGGTCGCAGTCCACCATCACGACTTCGCAGTAGCGGAACGCGCCAACCGCCTGGCGCTCCTCGATGAGTACAACACGGCCATGGCAGACTACCTCCCCAAGAGCATTGCATGGGCCGCTGCTGACAACCGCGCCTGCACCATCCTCCTCGGCGCACTCCCTGATACCCTCATGCGCCGTTTCCAGGCTCGGGAGATGCGCGCCTCCCTCATCTGGGCCGAGCTCCAGGCAATGTTCGAGCGCCGCGACATCAGCTCTGTCGGCGCCCTGTTCCAGGAGTACTTCTCCATCACCCTCGCTACCTGTGACGGCGCAGTTGACTACGTGGGGCGCATGCAGGAGGTCGCTGACCGCCTTGCTGCACGCCAAGCTGCCCTCCCCGAGCCACTGCAAATCCACCGCCTCCTCTACAACCTCACCCCGGACTACGAGTCCCGCCTCCATGCCTTCACTGAAGCGAACGCCATGGCCGGCCTCAACGACGTGGTCCAATGGATCATCGACACGGAGGTCAAGCTCCGCACCCCCGTTGTCAACCTCACCACCCCTCAGCCCTCCTCCTCCAGCTCCCTCAATGCTACGCAACCGCGCAACCAGGGTGGTCGCAGCGGTGGCGGTGGAGGCCGTGGAGCGGGTGGTGGTGGTGGAGGTCGTGGCGGTAGTGGTGGTGGTGGCGGTAGCCGTGGTGGCCGTGGCGGAGGTGGTGGTGGTGCTAGCAGTACCTCTGCTGGAGGACCGTCCGGTGCTAGTGGTGCTGTGACTCGAGGCGCTCGCCCTGGCACTCTCCCCCCATGCACGTATGTGCGCCGCCATGGTCCCCATGCTGGTACCCCTTGCGGCCAAACCAACCATCCCCCCAGCACGTGCTTCAAGGCGCTCGATTACGCCTCGTTTGACCGAGGTAACACTGGCACCCCTCCTCGCTGGAACACTGTCACCCCTCGCCCCTCCCTGGTGGATGTTCAAACCCTCCCATCTTTCCTTCCTGCTCACCTCCGCCTGGTTAGCCCCTCCCAGCCTTCCCAGCTGCAGCAATTCCAGCAGCACCAGCAGCAGCAGCATCAGTACTTCCAGCAGCAGCAGCAGCAGCAGCCGCAGTTTCTCCAGCCGCAGCAGCCGCCGCCGCCGCATTTCTTCCAACCGCCGCCGCAGCAGCAGCAGCAGTTCCTTCCCCCGTACTGGCAGCAGCAGCCACTGACCTTCGGCACGGCGGCTACGGCCGCCCATGCCTCCCTTGCTCCCCCCCCTCCCTGGGGTTCTCTCCCCTCTGCCCCCCCAAGTGTCCCCGACACTTCGGGCAGTTTCCTCGGTAATGTCAGTATTGCACCATCCGTCGCTTCCATGTATCCCTCTGCTATCAATGAAACTTCTTTCCAGTACCCCGTGTCACCTCCTCCACCTTCCTCCCCCACCCTGGACTTCGTCCTTGATAGTGGGGCCACTGAAACCGCACTAAAAGACGCAGGTACTCTCACCCCCCTTCCACTTCCCACTCAGGTTCATGGAGCTGATTCCAGTTTTTCCATCCCTTGCACTCATCTCTCCACCCTCCCCTGCACTGCCTTCCCCTCCGGTAAAGTCACAGGCCTCCACATCCCCACTCTCCGCAACAACCTCATCTCCCACCGTGAGCTCCAAGGTGTTGGTATCACTGCCATCTACCCTGGTTATGCCAATTACTGTGACCTCTACCAAACTTCCTCTGGCCGCTTCCTCCTCCGCATCCCACTCTGCCCTCGCACTCGCCTCTACACACTCCGCACACCTCGCCCATCCTACTGCCACGTCACCACCCGTGCTGGTACTTCCACCGGTCCACCCCCCCCTCCTTTACTTCCCCCCTCCCCTCCCCCTCAGGTATCTTCTCCCTCCCCGCCATCCTCCTCCTCCCCTCCCGTCCCCTCCATCACCCCATCTCCCTCCTCCTCCACTACCCTCTCGCACCCTGCCGTTCTCTTACACCACAGACTCGGCCATCCCAACTTCACCGCCCTTCGCACGACAGTCACCTCCCGCCTCCTCCGCAGCCTTCCTCCCGTCTTACCCCCACTTCCCTCCTCCCCCTCTCCCCCATGCCCTTCATGCATTCACGGCAAGCTCAAGCAGTCACCCCACCACAGTCATCCCACCTTCGCCGCCGCCCCCATCGACCTTGTCCACATGGACCTCTGGGGCCCCTATCCCATCCGCTCCCGCCAGGGGCACCGGTACATGCTCGTCCTCGTTGACGACCACAGCCGGTACTCCACCACCTTCTTTCTTCACACGAAAGACCAGGTGCCGGCAGTGGTCATCAACTGGGCCGAGCTGTGCCGCAATCACTTCAAACGCCCCATTGGCCGCCTTCACTCTGACGGTGGGGGTGAGTTCATCAATAACACTCTCGCCTCATACTGCAAAACCTACGGCATCCAACAGACCTCCACTCTTCCCCACTCCCCTCAGCGAAACGGCATTGCCGAGAGCCGCATTCGTGAGATCACCAAGATAGCTCGCTGTCTCATTGCTCATGCCTCCACCCTGCCATCCCTCTGGAGCTATGCCCTCCTCCACGCCGCCCTTCTCCTTAATCTCCGCTCCCATCCTCAGCACCCTTCCTCCTCCCCCACAGAGCTTTGGTCCAACACCAAACCTGACGCTGCCGGCCTTCGAGTCTGGGGTTGCAAGGCCTACGTTCTCATTCCACCCGCCGATCGCTCCTGCGCCGCTGACAAACTTGCTCTTCGTGCCCTGGAATGTGTTTACCTTGGGCACAACCGCGACTCCCCAGGCTACCTCTTCCTCCACCCTCCCACCAATCGCCTCATCCGCAGCAGCGACGTCGTCTTCGACGAGTCCATCCCCTATTACTCCACTCCTCCCCCTGACCCTCTCCCTCCTCCTACTCGCCCTCTCGCCTGGACCGATACCGTCCTCCCGCCTCTCCTCCCCCCCGCTCCCCTCCTCCCACCTGTCGCCGCTCCACTCCCGCCTCCCTCCTCTGCCGACGTCTACAACCCCGCTGCACCTGCCTCTCCCGCCCACTCAGCTGCACCCCCTCCCTCCCCTCCCTCCTCCCATCACTCTCCCGCCCTTCCGCAGCAGCAGCAGCAGGACCAGCAGCAGCAGCAGCAGCAGCAGCCGGGATGGCAGCAGCAGCAGCAGCCGGGGTGGCAGCAGCAGCAGCAGCCGGGGTGGCAGCAGCAGCAGCAGCCGGGGTGGCAGCAGCAGCAGCAGCCGGGGTGGCAGCAGCAGCAGCCGGTGCAGCAGCAGCAGCAGCAGCAGCAGCAACAGCAGCAGCAGCAGCAACGGCAGCAGCAACAGCAGCAGCGGCCTCAGCAGGGGCAGCAACCCCATCATCCGCAGCGTCAGCGCGCCACCTCCCGCTCCTCCCCCTTTCTCCTTCCCCGCATGCACACCCGTTCTCTGGATCCCATCCTTGGGACCCCTCCTCCTCCTTCCCTGCAACTCCTTGAGGACTCTCACGAGGAGTTCCTCACCATCCAGCAGCACACTCCGTTCATAGCCACCCTCTTTCTTGACTTCCTTGGCTTCCCCGTCCTCGGCGCCACCTCCACCCCCACCATCTTTACTCCCTCCACCTTCCAAGAGGCCATCACATGCCCTAACGCGGACAAGTGGATCGCGGCTATCTTCCAGGAGTGCGAGGCGTTTATCCGCAACGACTCCTTCGTCGACGTCCCCCTCCCTGACGATGCCAATCTTGTCGAGGGCAAGTGGGTCTTTCGGGTGAAGCAACTGCCGGACGAGGAACCGGTCTACAAGGCCCGCTACTGCGCCAAGGGCTTTACCCAGACACATGGGGAGGACTTCTGGTTCACTTACGCCCCCACCGCCAAACCCCCCACCCTTCGCGCAACCCTCGACGTTGGTGCGCGTGATAACATGGAGATCGACTGCATGGACGTCTCCAATGCGTTCCTGCAGGGCGACCTGCATGATCGCATCTTCCTCCGCCGGCCACCCGGGTTCCACGCAGCCTTCCCTGAGAACACTGTCTGGCAGCTGCGTCGCCCTGTCTACGGCTTGAAGCAGGCGCCGCGCGAGTGGCATGCAAAGCTGGCTGCCACCTTAGGGTCACTCGGCTTCTCTCCCTCCCACTCCGACGCCAGCCTCTTCATCCGCTCCTCCCCTCGCCGCTTCTTCATCCTGGTGTACGTGGACGACATCCTGCTCTCTGACACGAAGGCCGACATGGAGCAGATGAAGCAGTCCCTGCAGCAGCGTCTCAAGTGCAAAGATCTTGGAGCCCTCACCCACTACCTGGGCATGGCTATCACTCGTGACCGCTCTGCTCGCACCATCACCCTCTCCCAGTCCCACTACATCGGCCAAGTCTTGGAGAAGTTCAACATGACGCAGGCCAAGCCCATCTCCACCCCCCTCCCCTTCGGCCACCAACTCGCCCCACCCACCTCTCCCACCTCCTCCCCTCACCCCTATGCCGAGCTCGTTGGGTCCCTGATGTACGCGATGATGTGCACCCGCCCCGACCTCGCCTATCCCATCAGCGTGCTCGCTCGCTTCGTCGGCACCGGCCGCCACAGTGAGGAGCACTGGAAGGCGGCCAAGCGGGTCCTCCGCTACCTTCGAGGGACCAAGGACCTTGCCCTCACCCTTGGCGGTTCTTCCCCTCCTCTCCTCTCGGGCTTCAGCGACTCCTCCTGGGCCGACACGCAGCCGGACCGCCGCTCCTCCCAGGGCTACGGCTTCACCCTTGGCAGCGGCCTCATCAGCTGGCGCTCTACCCGCTCCTCCGCCATCTCTCTCTCCACCTGCGAGGCCGAGCTCTACGCCGGCACCATGGCCGCTCAGGAGTCCCGCTGGCTCTGCTTCCTCCTTGCCGAGCTTGGCGCTCCCCAGACGTGCCCCACTCTCTGGTGCGACAATGCCAGCACCATCCATCTCACTGAGGACCCTGTCTATCATGCCCACTCCAAGCACATCGAACTTCGCTATTTCTTCATTCGCGAGCTTGTCCAGAAGGGTCTCATTGCTGTCGCAAAATTGCGACCGAGGCCAACTTGGCCGACATTTTCACCAAGGCCCTCCTTCGCCCTGCGCACTCCGCTTTCCTCCGCCTCATCGGCCTTGCTCGCCCGGGCGCCCCTTGATTCAGGGGTTGTTCCCTCCTTGTGTTAGCATGCTAAGGGGTTGTGTTAGAATTATACATTGTAGCATGCTAAGCACATGTGACTGTACACCAATTGTGGTGTACAGTTGGGTTGGGACTACACCCAACATTGGGTGTAGCCTTGCACTTTGGGGTGCCAATCCACCCAATTGTGGTGGAGCCCCCAAATTGCAACCCTCTTGACTTTTGGGTACCTCACTTCACAATTGAGGCCACCACAAGCCAAGTGGGCCTAGGGTTGCCACACTTCTTAGAAGTGTGGGCAACCCAACCCACCCCACCTTTGGTTGCCTCACTTCCCAAAGTGAGGCCAACCCAACCATAGGTTGGGTTCCTCCTTCCCTTCCAAGCTTCTCTTCCCAAACTATGTATGCTAGGTTTGCTCTCTAATGAGATCACTTGTTCAATTCACATCTTTCACAGGGAATACGTTGCTTCTCAGTGCATTCAAATTCATTTGCTTCTTTATGTGTTCTTCATCTCTTGTTTCTTGAAGACCGCACACCTTTCAAAACGGCCACGCAAGCAAAGCCTTATTTTCTCCCCTCTTGTCGTCTCCGTCTCCCCTAAGACTGTCTTTCCGGCTCAACATTGACACATTGTCACATCGTTGCATCAACATAGTCACATCCGACGGTTCCTGCTCATCAAAATATATATGCTTCCCCTCATATAGTCACATTCCTCCTCTTACTTGCCCCTCTTCCTCACAGGGTCTGTGCCAGACGGGCAAGAAGCAGAGCCCCATCAATATAGTCACATCCGCAGTGAAGCGCGCCGATGGGCCATCGCTGCTGAAAGTGAAGCACCCTCTGAACCGCGAGATCACCGTCACCAATGAGGAGCACGCTGCTGGTAAGACTGCTAGTAAGACTGGCACGCTGCTACGGCACGTTGCTCGTAAGACTGGCACAGGCAACCACCTCACACTCCCCTTCACTTCTCTTTTCTCTTCCCCCTCCCCCCCTCCCCTCTTTCATTTCTCATTCACAGCTGTGTCGCCACAGGCGGGAAAGCGCTACTACCTCACCCTCCCCACGGGGCTGCACAAGCTAGACCACTCCGACCTACAGGTGAGGCGAGAGCTCTCCTTTGTTGACCTTGATAAGACCTTGACTTTCATAAGGCAGCCGATCCTCCTCACCAGGACGACGAGAGGCGCAGCACCCTGTCCTTGCAACATTTTGTTGGTGTAATCCAATGTCCCTCGCATGCACATGCCTGCCATTTTCACAAACAACGCAGCGGCGGGGCATTCTCAACATCCCACCAGATGTGATGTGCTCCATGCTCTTTTGAGGCGCCTCAAAAGTCGCACGTGGCCATGGGAGCCAGCAGCACGGCGCGCTGTATGCCCAACACCCTGCCTATCCATCTCCCATCGTGCCTCAGAGACTGTTCTCTCCCATCGTGCCTCAGAGACTGTTCTCTCCCATCGTGCCTCAGAGACTGTTCTCTCCCATCGTGCCTCAGAGACTGTTCTCTCCCATCGTGCCTCAGAGACTGTTCTCTCCCATCGTGCCTCAGAGACTGTTCTCTCCCATCGTGCCTCAGAGACTGTTCTCTCCCATCGTGCCTCAGAGACTGTTCTCTCCCATCGTGCCTCAGAGACTGTTCTCTCCCATCGTGCCTCAGAGACTGTTCTCTCCCATCGTGCCTCAGAGACTGTTCTCTCCCATCGTGCCTCAGAAACTGTTCTCTCCCATCGTGCCTCGGAAACTGTTCTCTCCCATCGTGCCTCAGAGACTGTTCTCTCCCATCGTGCCTCAGAGACTGTTCTCTCCCATCGTGCCTCGGAAACTGTTCTCTCCCATCGTGCCTCAGAGACTGTTCTCTCCCATCGTGCCTCGGAAACTGTTCTCTCCCATCGTGCCTCGGAAACTTTTCCCTCCCATCGTGCCTCGGAAACTGTTCTCTCCCATCGTGCCTCGGAAACTGTTCTCTCCCATCGTGCCTCGGAGACTGTTCTCTCCCATCGTGCCTCGGAAACTGTTCTCTCCCATCGTGCCTCAGAGACTGTTCTCTCTCATCGTGCCTCGGAAACTGTTCTCTCCCATCGTGCCTCGGAAACTGTTCTCTCCCATCGTGCCTCGGAGACTGTTCTCTCCCATCGTGCCTCAGAGACTGTTCTCTCCCATCGTGCCTCGGAAACTGTTCTCTCCCATCGTGCCTCGGAAAGTGTTCTCTCCCATCGTGCCTCGGAAACTGTTCTCTCCCATCGTGCCTCGGAAACTGTTCTCCCCCACCGTGCCTCGGAAACTGTTCTCTCCCATCGTGCCTCAGAGACTGTTCTCTCCCATCGTGCCTCGGAAACTGTTCTCTCCCATCGTGGCTCGGAGACTGTTCTCTCCCATCATGCCTCGGAAACTGTTCTCTCCCATCGTGCCTCGGAAACTGTTCTCTCCCATCGTGCCTCGGAAACTGTTCTCTCCCATCATGCCTCGGAAACTGTTCTCTCCCATCATGCCTCGGAAACTGTTCTCTCCCATCGTGCCTTGGAAACTGTTCTCTCCTATCGTGCCTCGGAAACTGTTCTCTCCCATCGTGCCTCGGAAACTGTTCTCTCCCATCGTGCCTCAGAGACTGTTCTCTCCCATCGTGCCTCAGAGACTGTTCTCTCCCATCGTGCCTCGGAGACTGTTCTCTCCCATCGTGCCTCGGAAACTGTTCTCTCCCATCGTGCCTCAGAGACTGTTCTCTCCCATCGTGCCTCGGAAACTGTTCTCTCCCATCGTGCCTCGGAAACTGTTCTCTCCCATCGTGCCTCAGAGACTGTTCTCTCTTATCGTGCCTCAGAGACTGTTCTCTCCCATCGTGCCTCGGAGACAGTTCTCTCCCATCGTGCCTCGGAAAGTGTTCTTTCCCATCGTGCCTCGGAAACTGTTCTCTCCCATCGTGCCTCGGAAACTGTTCTCTCCCATCGTGCCTCGGAAACTGTTCTCTCCCATCGTGCCTCAGAGACTGTTCTCTCCCATCGTGCCTCAAAAACTGTTCTCTCCCATCGTGCATCGGAAACTGTTCTCTCCCATCGTGCCTCGGAAACTGTTCTCTCCCATCGTGCCTCGGAAACTGTTCTCTCCCATCGTGCCTCAGAGACTGTTCTCTCTCATCGTGCCTCGGAAACTGTTCTCTCCCATCGTGCCTCGGAAACTGTTCTCTCCCATCGTGCCTCGGAGACTGTTCTCTCCCATCGTGCCTCAGAGACTGTTCTCTCCCATCGTGCCTCAGAGACTGTTCTCTCCCATCGTGCCTCAGAGACTGTTCTCTCCCATCGTGCCTCGGAGACTGTTCTCTCCCATCGTGCCTCGGAAAGTGTTCTCTCCCATCGTGCCTCGGAAAGCGTTCTCTCCCATCGTGCCTCGGAAACTGTTCTCTCCCATCGTGCCTCGGAAACTGTTCTCTCCCATCGTGCCTCAGAGACTGTTCTCTCCCATCGTGCCTCAGAGACTGTTCTCTCCCATCGTGCCTCGGAAACTGTTCTCTCGCATCGTGCCTCGGAAACTGTTCTCTCCCATCGTGCCTCGGAAACTGTTCTCTCCCATCGTGCCTCAGAGACTGTTCTCTCCCATCGTGCCTCAGAGACTGTTCTCTCCCATCGTGCCTCGGAAACTTTTCTCTCCCATCGTGCCTCGGAAACTGTTCTCTCCCATCGTGCCTCGGAAACTGTTCTCTCCCATCGTGCCTCGGAAACTGTTCTCTCCTATCTTGCCTCGGAAACTGTTCTCTCCCATCGTGCCTCGGAAACTGTTCTCTCCCATCGTGCCTCGGAAACTGTTCTCTCCCATCGTGCCTCGGAAACTGTTCTCTCCCATCGTGCCTCGGAAACTGTTCTCTCCCATCGTGCCTGCCTTGCAGCTGCCCGGCATCTGCTCGGCATCCTCCTGGTGAACGGCATGCAGGCAGCCTTGGAGGCCAAGTGGAGTGGGTGCACGGAAACTGCTGTGCTGTACCTACTCAGTAACCTGGAGTGCCCAGTAACAAATATTGCCCTTGCCTTCTCTCCTTCTCATGCATGCAGGTGCCCAGCATCCACGGTCCACCTGGTGGGCGGCGTGCAGGCGCCCATGGAGGCCAAATGGGCACACGGGGACTACTGTGTTGCGCCCACACAATAACCAGCACCACCCTTGCCCCCTCTACCTCTCATCTTTCTCTCACACGCGCAGGTGCCCAGCACCCACCTGGTGGACGGAGTGCAGGCGCCCATGGAGGCCAAGTTCGCGTATGTGTGCCAGCACAGCAGGTCCACGCGACCATTCCTTCGCTGCATGCTCATGCACCACGCAATGTGCTACCTCTCTCCCATCGTGCCTCGCTGTGCCTCCGTCATCCAGGTGCCCAGCATTCACCTGGTGGACGGAGTGCAGGCACCCATGGAGGCCAAGTTCGCGTATGTGTGCGAGCAGAGCAGGACCGTGCGACCCACTCCTCTGGTGAAGCCTCAATGCTCATTTGCCACACGTGCCATTTCTCTCCCACATTGCTTTGCCTTGCTGCATATGCGCAGGTGCCCAGCATCCATCTGGTGGACGGCGTGCAGGCGCCCATGGAGGCCAAGTTCGCGTATGTGAATGTTGGCAACACCACTCGCAAGTCCGTCTTCTCCGTCTTCCTAAAGCTGCACCCCAACGACAAGGACAACGCCTGGCTCAACTTGTAAGCACCTATGACGTGAGCAGTTAACATGTAAGCTTCTGCGCTGTGAACGTGTAATCACATGCAGTGTGAGGTGAGCGCACATGTGCGCATATATGCTCGTGAAAGGCTGTAGTGTCACCGCAATTCTCAAGCTGCACCCCAAGGACAAGGACAACGCGTGGCTCAACCTGTAAGCACAGACTATTGTCTCACACTCCAACAGCACTCTCACACCCAACAGCCCTCTCATGCCCCAACAGCCTTGTCACTCTAATGTGAGTTCGCACACCCACTGTGCCTCGGCCACTGCCTTTTGAGCTGACACAAAAGCCTCCCTCTTACACTGCCATGCGAATGCCGACGATGCCTGCTGCCTCTGCCTCCTCCTGCTTCCCTGATTCCCCCTTCCTCTGTACCCTCTTCCCCCCCTCTCCCCTTCCCTCAGCTGGCTGAACAACATTCCAGCAGCATTGAACGGCACTTCCAAGAAGGCAGTGGCTTCCTTTGCCTCCTGGGTTTCGCTCCCTTCACCTCGCTCCGCTCCCTCTCTCTCGCCTGCTCCTCTCCCTTCTTCTCAGCTGGCTGAAGGACATCCCAGCAGCAGTGAACGGCACGGCCAAGATAGCAGCGAAGACCAAC
The DNA here is from genome assembly GCA_947470075.1 of Closterium sp. Yama58-4. Taxonomy (NCBI): domain Eukaryota; kingdom Viridiplantae; phylum Streptophyta; class Zygnematophyceae; order Desmidiales; family Closteriaceae; genus Closterium; species Closterium sp. Yama58-4. Next base: position 1,542,767 of record CANIUD010000675.1, on the reverse strand, counting down.
TTCCTGGAGCTGCCTCCTTGCCTTACTTCCTTCCTCGCCTTACTCTCTCCCCCCTCCCATCCCCCTTGCCCCCAGTTGGTTGAACGACATCCCAGCAGCAGTGAACGGCACGGCCAAGATAGCAGCAAAGACCAACTTCCTGGAGCTGCTGTCGTTCAATGCGCCCTTCTGGTACTACGAGGGCTCCCAGGTGCACCCGCCCTGCACCGAGACGGTCGACTGGTTCATTTCCATGCGCCCCAAGCTCATCTCCACTCGCCAGGTGCGTGCTGCTGGGTGCTGCTTGCAGGGAGAATGATCAGTAATGGCTATTTGAAAGCAGACCGGCACTGATGGCTGTCTCACTGTTGTTGAAGTTCTTGAGACGTCTCAAAAGGTGGGTGTCTCACTGTTGTTGAAGTTCTTGAGACGTCTCAAAAGGTGGCTGTCTCACTGTTGTTGAAGTTCTTGAGACGTCTCAAAAGGTGGCTGTCTCTCTGTTCAAGTTGCTTCTCAAGTTTCTCATAATGTAAAACAACTGTCGCCGTGCTGCTTGATGCGTCTTGCTGTGCTGCCTGATGCGTCTCCCTGTACCCTGAGCTCATCTCAGCGCGCCAGGTGGTTACTGCTGAGAGCCTGAGACATTGTAGTACATGAGATTGAAGTGTTTTTTTGAGACGTATTAAGAGTACACGAAGCGTCTCGTCAACCTGCATCCTCCATCTCGCATGCACGAATAGATGTCCTCTTGTGATGCAAGGTCAACAATCTCACAACCATCATGCATCCCCTTCCCATCCCTCCCTCCCTCTCTCCCCCCGTCCTGTCTCCCTCCCTTCCTCCTCTCCTTTCGACCCCCCTCCGTCCAGCTCGCCACATACATGAACTTCTTTTGAGGCGCCTCAAAAGCCCCCTCCGTCCAGCTCGCCACATACATGAACTTCTTTTGAGGCGCCTCAAAAGCCCCCTCCGTCCAGCTCGCCACATACATGAACTTCTTTTGGGGCGCCTCAAAAGCCCCCTCCGTCCAGCTCGCCACATACATGAACTTCTTTTGAGGCGCCTCAAAAGCCCCCTCCGTCCAGCTCGCCACATACATGAACTTCTTTTGAGGCGCCTCAAAAGCCCCCTCCGTCCAGCTCGCCACATACATGAACTTCTTTTGAGGCGCCTCAAAAGCCCCCTCCGTCCAGCTCGCCACATACATGAACTTCTTTTGAGGCGCCTCAAAAGCCCCCTCCGTCCAGCTCGCCACATACATGAACTTCCTATCACGCACCAACAGGGGCGACCGCACATGCATTATCCATCCCCTCCTTATCCCTCCCTCCACTCCCCCCTCCCCTCCTCTCCATCTCATACTGCCTCTCCCCCGCCAGCTCGCCACATATATGAATTTCCTATCGCGCACCAACAGTGGTGATCGCACCAACAACAGGCTGCTGCAGCCCCTCAACAACCGCACTGTCTCGGTGTTCCTCGCCAAGTAAACCCCATGGCCGCACTGCCATGCCATGCCATGCCCTGCAAAGCATGCGCACAAGGCCGGGTGCTCTCAAGGCACATGGGAGGGAAATGAACCAGACACGGTACTGTCAATGCTGCTTTTTTATTCCAACTCAGGAGTCGCACCAACAACAGGCTGCCGCAGCCCCTCAACGCCCGCACTGTCTCTGTCTTCCGTGCCTCATAAATCCCATGTTGGGAAAGGTGGGAGAGGGTAGTGTGGGTGTTGGGAAAGGTGGGAGGGGATAGTGTAGGTGTTGGGAAAGGTGGGAGGGGGAGTAGGAGGGAGACAAAAGTGGCAGCTTGCCAGCTTAGGGGGCTGGTTTGGGGAGGGAGGGTGGACTGTTAGAGTGTTGGCTTGTCTCAGCTGACCAGACAGCTGGCAGCATGTTGCATGCACCCCGGTGGCTCTTACAGGCAGTTTGGTTCTACCGTTGTACTGTACGCGGTGCTGCACAGCTTTGCTACACAGCTTCTGCACAGCTTTGCTGCACAGCTTTGCTACGTGGTGGCATCTTATGGCCTTGGGATTGGTCATGACTTGTGCCCCTAATGGCGTACCATCATGTGTGAAGTGAAGATTGGGTGGGCATGGGTGGTGGCAGCGGCGTGTGGGGAAAAATATTTGCTAGTGTGGTTTTGCCCTGCTGTTTTGTTTCTAGTGTTTGCAATCTAAATAAATATTAATGTTCTGTGCTCTTTGTTACGCACAGTAGGCGTCAGCTGCTAATAGTCCACTCGGCATTTGAAAAGGCTTGCTTCTCACTGGAAAGACACCAACACATGATTTGAACATGGGAATTCGAGTACTGAACCAATTCATATGTTTTCATTCGTATGCATCCCAATGGGACGTCGGACAGCCTATAGTTTTGAGGCGCCTCAAAACTAGCATGTATTGCATCCCCATGGACGGACGCGCTATATTTACAATACTAGCCCCTAGCTGCTATGCATATGGGACGGTGTGGGGTGATTCAGTTCCCCCCTGGGATGGTGCTCAGCAAAACACCACCGTATTCCACCACGCTCTACCATGCTCCACAATGCTCCACCGTACTCCACCTTACTCGTGACCGCAACTGTTGGCTACCACTGTCTGGCACAACAAATTCTGAGACTACCTGATTTCGAAGCAGCACCCACCATTTGCACCCCACACCCTCACTTCACTCCTGTAGCACCCAAATCCCGTGCTACAGCCTGCTAGCACCCAAACCCCCTGCTGCAGCCTGCGAGCTTAGTGAAAAGGGACGCCTCGAGCTGGGCTGTGAGGGCGCCCTTGGGGAAGGCGGGCGTGGTGACGAGCACGTAGAAGGACGAGGGCATCTGGGGGGAAGGGGAGAGGGGTGGAAGGGAAGAGGAGAGCAAGGGAGGATTTGAGCCGGGCTGTGAGGGCGCCCTTGGGGAAGGCGGGCGTGGTGACGAGGACATAGAATGATGAGGGCATCTGCAAGGGGGATGACGGAAAGAGAAGGTGGAATGGAGGGAGGGAGGGGGGGGGGGGGGGGGGTGGGGGGAGAATGCAGCTGGGCTCTGAGGGCGCCCTTGGGGAACGCGGGCGTGGTGACGAGCACGTAGAATGATGAGGGCATCTGCCAAGGAGGGCGATGCGGATGGAGGGGAAGATGAGCAGAAGGGAGGACTTGAGCTGGGCCCTGAAAACTCCCTTGGGGAAGGTGGGCGTGGTTAAGAGCACGTAGAATGATGAGGGCATCTGGCAAGGAGGGGGAGGGGGATGTGGAGAGGAAGAGGAGAGGGAGGCGAGGGGTTAGGGTTTAGTGATGGCTCTGAGCTGGGCGCTGAGAGCGCCCTTGGGGAAGGCGGGCGTGGCGAGGAGCACGTGGAATGATGAGGGCATCTGAGAAGGAGGGGGAGGGGGGCAGGGAGAGAAGTGAATGTGAGAATCTCTCTTTGAGCTGGGCTCTGAGGGCACCGTTGGGGAAGGCGGGCGTGGTGGCAAGGACAAAAAGGACGAGGTCAACTGTCAAGAGGAGGGGAGAGAGGGAAGGGAGAGTGGAGGGAGGGGAGGTGAGATGGTCGTTCTGAGGTGGGCTCTGAGGGCGCTTCTGGGGAAGGCGGGAGTGGTGATGAGCACGTAAAAGGAGGCAGGCATCTGCCCAAAAACGAGAGGGAGGGGGGAAGCCGGAGTGGGAAATGACATGGAGGGGCGGGACGTGAGAATGATCGCTCTGAGGTGGGCTGTGAGGGCGCTTCTGGGGAAGGCGGGAATGGGGACTAGCTGGTGCAAGGAGACAGGCATCTGCCCATTGGGGATGGGAAGGAAAGAGAGGAGGGAGGGAAAGGGTCAGGGGTTGGAGGGAAGGAAGATAGGAAAGCGGCGCTTTGGGCTGGCCCCCTGACGGCGCTTTTGGGGAAGATGGGCGTGTTGACAAGGATGGAGACGGATGCAGGCCTCTGGAGAGATGTATTTTCTAGGCGCCTCAAAAACAGGTTTTGGGGACGGTGGGTATCTGGAGAATGGGAGAGAGAGGAAGAGGGTGAAGAGAGATTGTGCGGTTCTGAAGGGTGTGGTGAAGCAGACGTGGAGGGAAAGGGGTGCTGAGAGGTGAGGGGAAGGGGATGAGAGTGAGGAGAGGAAGTGGATGCGAGAGCGGATAGCGAATGTGCGGTTATGTAGGGTGTGGTGAAGAGGACTTGAAAGGAAAAGGGTTCTGAGAGGGGAGAGGAGGGGGGAGGAGGAGGGAACGGGGAAGGGAGTGGAGAAAGGGAAGGGCCGAACATAGATGACATGCCACGGACAGGAGGTGGAAGGGGGATGAGAGGGTATAGCTGTAAGGGAGTCAGGGGGATGAGAGGAGGCATTGGGAAGGGATGAAAGACGGAAGGGGGTGTTAGACGGAAGGGGGTGGGAAAGGGAAGAGGGAGGGAGACGGAGTGAGAAAGGAAGGTGTTGCACGTTGGTGGTGACAATGCTACAATGGTCTTGATGGCCTTCGTAAGGAGTGGCATGTTACTGTACCCGCATGATCATTGAAAACAGTAATTTCAGCGACTCTCCTGTCGGAATCCTCTTCTTGCTCGCCTGCTTGAACACGCCCTGAAGCGCAAATCCATTCCCCGCGCCCGCCCCCGTTTTCCCCTTCCCCTTCCCCTTCCCGTTTCCCCTTCCCTTCCCCCGTCCAAAAAGTTTTCCCATGTTGCCCCACGCCTTGTCAGCAGTGCCAGCAGGGATCCACGTGGACGAGTTGAGGTCGAGGATGGATAGACCGTTTTTTGTGGCGGCTGCCACGTGGAGGGATGCTGACGTGGGCTTTTCTGGCGTGCTGAGCTGGCTGACTGTGACTTGGTAGCGGATGTTGAGATCTGCTCCTGATCTGCCACGTTGGAGAAGGGGGAGGAATCGGAGAGGTGGGGTTGAGAGGGAAGAAAAGCGATCTCAGGATAACGAAGAGTGAAAGGATAGGGAGAATCAGGAAAGTGGGGCCTGGAGGCAAGGGAACGATGGGGTGGTAACATGGAAGTAAAGGGGTGGTATCATGGTTGCAGGAATGCAATAGATTTTACTTCCATGTAGGAAAGAGTCATGAAACGTAGAAAAAGGGGGGAAGGAGGGTTGGGTGGAAGGAAAAGGAGCAGGAATTAAGTGTAAGTGGCACTATTCTTTGCTTGCACGAGCTGTTGTTAGATCAGCATTTGGTGATCCTGACGCTTCCTGCTTCTTCCCACTAGTACACTGTGATTATCCTTTGTACATTGTGTAACGTCGTGATTTCTCGACTCTCAATATAATAACAGATAAACAGTCGAGATGAACACTGTACTCTTACTTGATTATTACAAACGTGACTTTGCCCGAGGCCCCGCGGTCGCCCACGCTGCCGACCACATTCGCACCGGATAGTGTGCCATGCACCTCCCCTGGCGAAAAAGACGACGCGACATGAGAAGGGAAAACAACTAAATCTCAAAAGCGACTCGCATTCGCACCGGACAGTATGCCGTGCACCTCCCCTGGCGAACAAGACGACACGACATGACGACGGGGAAACAATCAAATCTGAGTCGCTTCTGCGACTCGCATTCGCACCAAACACCTCAGCTGGCGAGGAGGACGACGCAACGCGGGGACGGGGTAGCACATTGCAGTTGCAGACCTCTCAAGGGGTCGGCGAGGGTAAGCGGGGAAGAGAGGCAAGAGGAACTGGTGTGTGGGAAAAGGCGCGAGAGTTTGCAGCGTCGGCTAGTTTGAGGGAGAGGGTGGAAGAGGAGCGGGTATGTGTGGTGGGGCGGTAGAGGGGAAGGGAAATGGGAGGGTGGGAGGCAATTACGGAGTAGGAAGCCCCGCTAGGCGAAGGCTCGTTAGGTGTTTTGGAACTAAAATGCACAGGAACCATAAGAAGACAGTTGACGACGAGGCACAGACGTGCGGGGAAAGGAACTTGTAGATATGGGGGCTCGTTGGACACGTGGGCGTGCAGGGAGGAGGCCACGTGGATCAAGAACCCACTAAAAGGAACAGCGATCAGTTTCTGCTGTAACTCCGTTATATTCACATCCTGCTGCCCGCCTCCGCCTCCGCCTCCGCCTCCGCCTCCGCCTCCGCCTCCACCTCCGCCTCCGCCTCCGCCTCTGCCTCCGCCGCCGCCGCTACCAGGGAAGCCCGGAATATTCGACTTTGATGCGACGACTGGAGGGGCGTGAGGGAGGGACGGGGGTGGGAGGGAAAGGAAGAGAGAGTGGAGGGAAGGGCCGGATGGTCGCAGGAAGAGTGGGAAATCTATGAGGGCGCCTCACTAGTTGACCACAAAATCAAGATTGAAGTAGTGCGACGACTGGAGGGGTGTGACGCAGGAGCCGGGGGAAGGTCGGACAGGCGGGTGGAAAGGGGAGAGTGTGAGTGAGGTTTCTCACAAGCAGCTAGGAAAGCCAGTCAGGATCGCTCTCTGAGATTCGCGGGTGTGAGATTCGGGGGATGTGGCGCTGTTGTGGGGAAAAGGAGTTGAGAAGGGGAGAGGGGGAGAACGCGGAACCAAATGCAATGGCAAATTGATACAGCCGCCGTTACCAGGATCTGAGGCGCCGAAATATTCGCTGAATTTTACTTCAGCGTGTCGCGCGTGTCACGAAATGTGCCAAAAGGATCTGACTGTGCAAGAGGCACACGCTGCCACGTGAGAGGGTGATTTTCGAACTCTTTTACTTATGAGATTTCTGCGTTTGTCGGGGATTCTCAGCATGCGCTTCGGTTTACTTGCGGGGAAAGACCAGCGAGGGACAGTCCGTATGCTCCTCGCAAGTCAACTCACGGACTAAAGGCAGAATAAGCGTCGTTAATAGCGCTGCCTGCCATCGAAGAGTTGGCGTGGTGCCACGTCGGCGTCGATAAGGCGGGAAGCTGGCCGAAAACGTCGTATCGCACATGCTGCTAATTTGTTTGGAGCGCGATTCGCAGTGCCTTTGTCGTCGTCGGTTATAGCTCATGAAGATTATATCCCTAGACTGTTCTTTCCTATGACATCAGCTTCCTTTCCGGCGCTAGCGGAACAATAAGATCCTTTCTCGAACCTGTTGAGAGCGTGGGATCTGGAAGTTTTTTCTTACGACGGTGTTTGTGGAGCTGCGAGTGAGCGCTATTCACCGCCGTGGTCGAATGCTACGGTCTACGTCGCTAGCCAAGGGAGATGTCCTCGAGAAGAAGGCGCGACGCGACTTAAAAAAAACGGAACGAGCAAACGGGCACGCGTGTGTGTCCTGTGTCGACGCGCGGGGTCTCTTGCTTCTTGTGGTTCGTGCAGTAAGATTCATGAGACGCTTTTGTTTGTAAATGAGCGACACCCTGATTGCGCCACCAGCAATTTAGATTTGAGCTTGAGAGGGATTCGAGAGAGCACTTGGCAAAACCGCTTTGACGACCGAATTCCGCTGAGGCTTTCGGGGACGAATGACGGGGTCTCCTTCACATCACCCCAAGTAGACTCACATCAGATTCTCGCAATTTCTGACAGGCGGTTCGAGACTCCGATGTCAGCGAGGCATCGCAATTTATGTTTCGTTTGGCGCTCCGACAACAGTAACAATTTTCCCTCCTTGCCTCCTCCTTACCATACCACCACCACTCTGTGTGAGTGAGAGCCTCGATCGTCATCACATGTTTCACACCGACTGCACATCAAATGAGTGTAAGGCGACTCCCAAACAGGAAGCTACTAGACGCACTGTACATTCCACAGTACTCCAGCCCACGCTTATCAAGCTCCTTGCGGCATTATTGAGGCTGCGCGGTATTCTCGACCCAACCATTAGGTTTATTCGGAGGGTTGCGTGAGCAGCCTTACTCCGCAACAGCCTTCTCAGCTTGAAGTCGCATAAACACCGAATGTACATAGTATGTTAAGCGAACTTCGCAGAAACTGAACTGAGATTGACTGCCCCGAGAGCAGCCTTAACAAATCGCAATTCAAAAGCAGCTCAAACAAGACCCTGCCTCCCATTGTCAGCAACGGCATACGAGTGGATAGTCGCCTCGCCTTCAATCTCAGATCGGAAACACCGTGTCGACCAGCAGACGCATGCCAAGCAAAATGGCCCAGCGTGTTCGCTCTCTTGCCATTATCATTCTTTTCGCGTGCATCGCCGTCTCAGGTGCAGTCCGTACAGGTGACACCAAAGGTGATCCCAGAGGTGACCCCAAAGGTGACCCCAGTTGTGACCCCAGAGGTGACCCTACAGGTGACCCCACAGGTGACCCCGCAGGTGACCCAAGAGGTGATCTTTTGTGTGTTGCTCTGTTTCCAAAGAGACTCTACAACCTTGGAGGTGGCGCAAGAGCTGTGGCACTGACGTCCCACCGGCAAACGGCGCTGGGGTGCCTTGGGAAAGTACGATCAGCTCGGCGCGCAGCTGTGTTCAACTCGTCTCTCCGTTACGAGCAGTAGGGTCCAATTGAACATTCCACTGTCCAACTGTTCGCGATTGCGCATTCAACTGACTCGGCTCCCTCTCCAATCGCGCAAGGCGCCCCGTTGCCTAGATTTGAGGCGCCTCAAAACGCGATTGCGCATTCAACTGTCTCGGCTCCCTCTTCAATCGCGCAAGGCGCCCCGTGGCCGCATGGTCGGCGTTCAGTCGGCGCGCACTGTTCCAGGTCTCGACGAATTCCCAACAGTCAAATCCCCCATTTCCTTTGATCATTTGCGCGCAGACACCTCGGGGGTAACAGCGCAGCCTTCTCTCCGGTGGCGCAAGGCGCTCAACGTGTCTACCGTGTTCAACGCCGCCAAGTTCGGAGCGGGCACGCAGAGCACGCGCAGCGGCTTCATCGGCCTGCCCTACAGTATGCTCCCCGTCCCTCTCGCTCCTCTCGCACCCCCCGCCTCTCTCCCACATCCCCGCTTCTCCCGTCCCTCCCCCCGCTCTCGCTCCTCTCACCCCCGCCGCCCCTCTCACCCCCGCAGCCCCTCTCAACCCCCCGCCCCTCTCATCCCCGCGGCCCCGTCGCTCGTGCCACCTCCGTCGTCCTGGTCGCCGCTGTCGCAATCCTGGTCGCAAGCACGTCCGGGCTCCCATCTTTTCGTGTGGCCGCTTCTACTCTCTCGCGCTCCGCAAAGCCACTTTATCTCCTCACCGCCAGCCGTCGTTTGATGCCAGCGGTTTTTTCCCCGCCACCAATCATTCCCTCTGGCTGTAGCGGAAGGGTTGCACGGAAGGGGGTTGCGGGGAAGGCGGGCTGAGCGGAGGGTGAGCAGAGAGGAATGCGGGCTGAGCGGAGGGTGAGCAGAGCGGAAGGCCTGAGCGGAGGGTGAGCAGAGCGCAGGGTGGGCTGAGCGGAAGGTGGGCTGAGCGCGGGGTGGGCTGAGCGGAAGGTGGGCTGAGCGCGGGGTGGGCTGAGCGGAAGGCCAGTTGACGCATATCCTTGACTCCCTTCCCCCCGTCCCCATCTTTTCCTCCTTGCAGGGGAGGTATACGCGAAGCTCACAGGCAAGGCCGTTCCGGGCTCCAAAGGGGACAAGGGAGCAAACGGATGGCTCGATATTAACATCTACAAGTGAGTGCGCTTATACAGGGTACATGCAAGTTACATGTCTAAGCAGGGAAATGGTTGGCCTTGGCAGCGCATGCATCCTGAAACCTTCCCAGTTTCTCATACAATTCATACCAGCTGGGGGTGACTTTTGAGTCGAGTCAGACGTCATTTCGTGCATGCACCCTGTGACCTTCCTAGGTTCTCATACGATCCATACCAGCTCGGATTTCTCTAACCGCTCTTTCCACCCCTCAACCCCACCCGCCGGTTCCTCTCCATCATATATCCTTTCACTAGCCTTTTCATGGCTCATACATATCCACATTTACGTTCTCATTATTACTCTACCCCATTTGGTTTCTTTCTCGCTTCCTCTCCGCTCTTGTGGCAACTCCAACAGATGGAACCGCGAATACAACATTCGCTTCTTCACTTCCACCTTGGGATTGTCGCGCAACGAGGTGCCGCTGTCAGTGACCATCCACCGGGGAAACCCTAAACGCGACGGCACGGGTGACACCAACATGGTTCTCTCATTTGACTCGCTACAAGCAGCCTCTGGTGCAAGTATAGGTTCTAGCTCTGCCTCTTCGTCAACCCTTGCGTTTCCATGGCTGGCTGTTGACCCAACGCCCATCCAGCGGTTACGCGGTTACAAAGGATATGGGTTTATGCAAGAGGGCACTGTGCGGAAGGCGCGGGGTGTACAAGTAGACTCGATGGGCAAGTCGCTGCACAGGTTACTGGATGAGCTTATAAAGAGGCCGGGCAAGTTCTATGTGGTGGTGAAGACACCGTCTTATCCCGACGGGGCTGCGCTCGGGTGCATGCAAGGCTCGCTGGTTACAAAGTTACTGCACTGAGTGCCCGGGGGAAACTGACTGGTTACAAAGGTACTACACTGAGCGTGCAAGGGTGACTTACTGGTTGCGAAGTTACTACACTGAGCATGTAGGGGTGTCTGACGTTTGTTCCATCGCACTGGGCATGAGGGGCTTGCTGGTTGTGGGTGGTCTTTGTTCTGGATCTGCCCGTTGTCAGCTGGGCACATCACATATGCACCTTTTATGTCATTTGTCAGCAGCAAGACACCGCCGGCTGTCATGTCAAGACCTATCATACAGTTAAGGTAATTGTTGAAGGAGATTGTGCTCGTGTACATTGTTGTGTACAGTACCGCATTTGTCTCTAGGATAGGCCGTAGTATGACCTGACCACAGACGCAACTTGAATCGAAGTATCTTTTGTGGCTAGCTAGCCAGCTTTGGTCACGGCATCTCTCCACACCCCTACCGACTCAATTTCTGACCTTGGATGGAGGATGACACTTGCATTGCAAAGTTACCGTACCATGATGCAAGAATGCTTCTGAACACACCAGCCATAAACATGGGTCTGTACTGCTGCAAAGCATACTTACAATCTCCAAAAAGCTGTAAGCAAGTATAAATCACTACACCAACCCTTCTAGTCATTATCAGGGTAGTGCCACACCAAGTATTCAAGTACAGGTTAGAGCTGCACAACAAAATACGAACCATAGGAAAGAACACTAGACTACTCTCGAGTGCATTTCAGATGTGGTTAACTCGTAAGGTTCGATGAAGGTGGGGGCGCCTCAAATGCTCAGGCACGGTGGTTATGACGCAGGAAGCGCAGAGCAGCAAAGGCAGTGACGCAGAAGACGCACAAGCAGAGGAGGAAGAGCCAGTCCCAGTGCACGTTGCTGCGTGCTGACTTGGTTGCGACGAGGAAATTCCAGAGATACCCCGGCCCCGGGCCACTGAGACAAATCGACGGCTTACGAGTGGTAGTTGTGGGTGTTGAGACAAGTCAGCACGCCTATAAGTCTCATGCGCGGTGGTTATGACGCAGGAAGCGCAGCGCAGCAAAGGCAGTGACGCGGCAGAAGATGCAGAAGCAGATGAGAAAGAGCCAGTCCCAGTGCACGTTGCTGCGCGCTGACTTGGTTGCCACGAGGAAGTTCCAGAGATACTCGGGGCCGCTGATGGGGTTGAGGTACCACTTGCATGGGCAGCTGGTGCAGGCTGTGCCGGGGCAGCCCGAAAGGGTGCACTCCGGTGCAGAGGTGTCGCAGTAGTATGATGTTGCTGTGAGGCCGTTGAGAGCGTACTGAGTGGGGGAGGGGAGGGATTGGGGCAAACGGAAGAGAGGGATGGGGCAGAGGGAGAGAGATGGAGAGAGGGAAGGTATGTGTGCCGACTTGGTGGCCACAAGGAAGTTCCAGAGATACTCGGGGCCGCTGATGGGGTTGAGGTACCACTTGCATGGGCAGCTGTCACAGGCTGTGCCGGGACAGCCCGCAAGGGTGCACTTTGGTGCAGAGGTGTCGCAGTAGTATGATGTTGCTGTGAGGCCGTTGAGAGCGTACTGAGTGGGGGAGGGGAGGGTAGGGGAGGGATGGGGACAGGGGAGAGGAGAATGGAGTGTGTGGGAGGGACAGCCTCGGAGAATGACTACTTGTGAGGGGCCTCAAAAGCAGCCTCGGAGAATGGACTTTGCTGCAGCGGCATTGCGGAGTTGAGGAAATTAATCTTCCTGGGAGACAGCAGGTAGGCCGGGAAGATGGTCCTGGGTTAGGGAAGGAGCTGTGATGAGTGAAGCCGAAGAGAGAGGAGGACGATGGTTAAAAAGGCTGGAGCTTCAGGGGATTAGATGATACCTGAACCAGATGATATATGGACCAAATGATACCTGAACCAAATGATACCTGAACCAGATGATACCTGGACCAGATGATAATCAAACCAGTGAGTAGTGCGACAAACCTGAATGGGATAGGTCCAGTAGACAGCGAGGAAAGAGTTATGGGTGAAGGCGTAGGGCTGGGAATAGAGTGGCGCACCTGGTGTGGTGTGCTCCCAGAACAAGCAACTAGTGCGACAAACCTGGGTGGGCCTTTATGCGACAAACCTGAATGGGGTTGGTCCAGTAGACTGCGAGGAAGAAGTTTTTGGTGAAGGCGTAGGGCAGGAAGAAGCCGCACGTCGCCACCCACGCTGTGATGAGGAACGAGATCACCACTGCTGCGTACTGCGTGTGTGTTGAGTGGGAGGGAAATCGAAGGGAAGATAGAAGGTTTGGGGATGAGGGGTGAGTGGCTTGTGATCATGAAGGGCAGGAAGAAACCACTCGTTGCCACCATGCTGTGATGAGGACTGAGATCACCACTGCTGCGTAGGGGAGGGGGAGAGAGAGCGAAGGGAATGAATGGGGATGGGAATGAGGGTTCTGTGGCGTGTAGATGTGAAGGGCAGAGAGAAACCACTCGTTGCCACCATGCTGTGATGAGGACTGAGATTACCACTGCTGCGTACTGTGGGTGCGAGGAGGAGGGGGGAAAGGGAGGGGAAGGGGCGGAGATGGGGATGAGGTTTTTGCGGCGTGTAGATGTGAAGGGCAGGGCGAAGAGAAACCACTCACTGCTTGCCACCCACGCGAAGGGGGGCGGCAGGGTGTACCGCAATTGTGGTCATCAATCAGCGAAAGTAGGTGATGGAGCGGGCGGCGAGAAACCGCGTGAGGGCGAAGGCAAAGAACGCCCCTGCACTGCCCACCCACCGTCAGGCCCGCTAGGTGGGCAGCAGTTTAGGTCAAGAGAAAGCAGCGCACCTTGGGCTGGGGGCGCACCTTGGGCTGGGGGCGCACCTTGGGCTGGGGGAGGACGACGGAGAGCAGGAAGCCAAAGTAGGTGACGGAGAGGGCAGCAAGGAACTGAGTGAGAGCGAAGGCAAAGAACGCCCCCGCACTGCCCACTGCCAGGCCTGCCAGCGGTGCCGCCACCGACACGAGCGCGAGGGAGGTGAGCAGCAGGTAGGGGATCTGCGTGGGGAAGGGAAGGTGGGGAGAGAGGGGAGGGGAGTGAGGAAAGAGAGGAGGGAAACGAGAGGGGATGGGAAGGGAGAGGGGGTTATAAGGGGTTGAAGGCAAAGAACGCCCCAACACTGCCCGCCGCCAGCCCTGCCAGCAGTGCTGCCACGGACACGAGCGCGAGGGACGTGAGAAGAAGGTAGGGAAGGGAAGGTGGGGAGAGAGGGGAAGTGGGGGGTGTGAAGGAAAGCCAAGTGGTGGATGTAAACATGCTCCTGCACGCACAGAACTGTACTCTGCCAGACACACAAACGACCAACCACTGCCTCACCTCAACCACTGCCTCACCTCAACCAATGCCTCACCTCAACAACTGCCTCACCTCAACCACTGCCTCACCTCACCAACGGTGTAGCCCAGCGTGTAGAGAAACGCAAAGTGCTGGTTGTACACACGCACCCACGACACCAGCACATACTCTGATGTCTCTGCACGCTTAAACGAACAACCAACCACTGCCTCACCTCAACCACTGCCTCACCTCAACCACTGCCTCACCTCAACCACTGCCTCACCTCAACCACTGCCTCACCTCAACCACTGCCTCACCTCAACCACTGCCTCACCTCAACCACTGCCTCACCTCAACCACTGCCTCACCTCAACCACTGCCTCACCTCAACCACTGCCTCACCTCAACCACGGTGTATCCAAGCGTGTAGAGGAAGGCAAAGTGCTGGTTGTAGATGCGCTCCTGCACAGAAAGTACTCTGCCAAACAAGCACTCATGGTGTCCCTTTGAGACTTCTCACCTCAACCACGGTGTAGCCGAGCGTGTAGAGGAAGGCAAAGTGCTGGTTGTAAATGCGCTCCTGCGCAAACACCTTCTTGGTCTGATTCACCAGCCCCACCGCCGTGCCTCCATGCAGCGTCGTGCCGAACGCCAGCACTGCGAAGGGGAAGGCCTGTGCTGTGGTGGCCTGTAGAGGGTGGAAAGGAGGAAGAAGAGGGAGTGGTGCAAGGGTGAGCAGATGGGCATGGACAGTCCCACCGCCGTGCCTTTTGAGGCGCCTCAAAAATTCACCAGCCCCGAACGCCTGTGCTGTGGTGGCTTGCAGAGGGGTGTGCTGGGTGGACGAGGAGGGATTGGAGCACGAGTAAGCAGACGAGCATGAACAGCACCATTGGAATCACTCTTAAGCACGCCAGCAGCGCGAAGGGGAATGCCAGCGCTGTGGTGGCCTGCAGGAAAAAAGAGCGAGAAGGAGAGAGAGCGGCAGGTTGTTTCTAAACGGGGTAACATCAGGAAAAGAGTTCTTGTGAGATGGTTCACCTGCAGCAGGTTGGGCACGGGGTAGTGGTGGAAGAGCGAGCCGATAAGTTGGTTTCCGGAAATCCTAAAAAACCAACAGGTTGCGAAACCGCTCAAAGCTCACAGAAGCAGGTTGTGCACCTCACCAAGCAGGGGGCTCACTCAAAATCAAGACACGCCAGGGGGTTCTGGACTCACCTGCAGCAGGTTGTGCACGGGGTAGTGGTAGAAGAGCGAGCCAATCAACAAGCCGAGGATGGAGGACTGGACGATGCGGTTGAGGGAGTGCGAGGTGTTGCGCCAGTAGAAGAGGTGGATGCTGTACTGCACCGCCATCAGCTTGCTTGCACCACGGGCTCTTGAAGAGTCGCCTCAACGCCTTCATTTAACAGTGCTTGTGCTTTGACACGACTCAAGGCACACCAGGGGGCTTTGAAAGGCACACCAGGGGGAGCAAACTCTCACCTGCAGCAGGTTGTGCACGGGGTAGTGGTAGAAGAGCGAGCCGATGAGGAGGCCGAGGATGGAGGACTGGACGATGCGGTTGAGGGAGTGCGAGGTGTTGCGCCAGTAGAAGAGGTGGATGCTGTACTGCACCGCCATCAGCTTGCGCCACGGGCTCGGCAGCTTCACCGTCACCGGCGGCGCCGCCAGCATCAGCAGCAGCGCCTCGCCCGGCGCGGCTTGTTCGTTCGACGCGCTTTCTGCTGCTGTTGCTGCTGCTGCTGCCGCTGCTGGTGCTGCTGATTCTGATTCTGCTGCGGCTGCTGCTGCGTGTGATTCTGCTGCGTTTGATGCTATCGCTTCTGCTACTGCAGCGGAGGCTGCTCGGCGGCGTATCATGCCTTTTGCTTTCAGCCACCCTCCTCCACCCCCTCCTCCGTCTCCCTCGCCCTCCCCGGACCCACTCCCAGTCCCAGAAACAGCAGCAGCAACAGCCGCCGCAGCAGCAGCACACACGTCAAGCCCACTCGGTGTCGCTGCTAAGACTTCTGCTCCCTTGGCGGCAATTTCCTTTTCCTGCTCCAGCGCAGCAAGGGACCACGCTGAGTCAGACGCCACCATCGCCAGGCTGGCGCTCTCATGCTCCATCAACCCCCTTCCTGATTCAACGAATCCCCTCCCACTAACACCACCACCACCACCGGCAGCAGCAGCGGCAGCAGCAGCAGCAGCAGCATCCCTGCCCATCGACCTCGCAGCCTCGAGATTCGCAGCAGCAGCGCGGTCAGCAAAGGCGGCAGCGGCAGCAGCGCCACCTCTTCTGAGAGCGGAGAGGCGGTGGGCGTTGAGCATGGCGAGGTCGGAAACACGATACTCCACGGCATAGTCGCACACTGTGGCTCGCTGCTGGGTGCTGGAGTCATCTCCTAGAAGGTGCTCTATGAATATGATGGGGTTCGTGTGTGGGGGCACTGGGGGCGTGCCTGGGATGGCCGAGAAGTACTCCTGGAAAGGGGGAGGGGCGCGAGAGGAGGCGTGCAACATGTCACCCCGTGAAGCATCTAACATGTTGCTGTTAGCAAGCAGCATCTCACCCAGCAAGTGATGTGCAGCATCTCACTCACTTTCCATGAAAGCGCGAACCAAACTCAGCCTCATCACACTCACCACAAGAGCATTTCCATTTCTCCCCGCTCCGATTCTCCCCGCCGGTCCAAAGTAGACCATGTTCCCACCTCCCCCTACCCAGCATGCCCTCTCACTGATAGTTTTGAGCCCACCCAAGGATTGCATCACTTCACTCACCACGAGCGCCTTCCCGTTCCTCCCCGCAGGCCCAAAGTAGACCATGCCGCCCCCGCTGCCCATCATGAGCAGTGAGTGGAAGGCATTGAGATGGAAGGCGGTAACCGCATTCGACACCACCACCATCGCCCTCCCCCATGCCGCCGCCACGTGCTGTTGGGAGGAACATGAGAGCGCGGGATGGGGGGGATACAAGTGGACATGGTGTGAGGCGAGTGGAAGGCGTTGAGATGGAAGGCGGTAACCGCGTTCGACACCACCACCATCGCTCTTCCCCATGCCGCTGCCACGTGCTGTTGGGAGGAGGGAGGGAGACGAATGGACATTGTGTGATGAAGATCAAGTGACATAATTGAACAGCATCAGGTCTCCTTTCACAAATTGTGCACATTGACTCATACATCTCACCTTAAGCATGCCAAAAAAAGTCGCCACCTCAGTGGTATCCATGCGTAGAAACGGCATGTCAAAGAACACCACACTGGGATTCCCAGCCATCTCCATCGCAAACACGATCCGCTTCTCCACATACATATGAAATAAGAGTAGACGTCTCAAAAACACTCCACGCCGCTGATTGCCCCAGCCCAAGCATCTCATCTCACGCTCACCTTCACCCTGCAGTCACGACCTTCACCCTGCAGGCATGACCTTCACCCTGCAGTCATGACCTTCGCCCTGCAATCATGACCTTCGCCCTGCTGCCTGCTGGTATTCTCACCTTGAGCATGCCAGAAAACTTGGCCACCTCAGTGGTGTCCATGCGTAGAAACGGCATGTCAAAGAACACAACACTCGGGTTCCCCGCCATCTCCATCGCAAACACGATCCGCTTCTCCACATAAGCCGACCCCACGCCGTCCGCCAGAATATCCTGCACCAGGCTGTCCGCCATGCCGCCCTTGAACTCCATAAGAGACAAAATCTGCGCGACAAATGCGCGGCGTTGCTCGTCTTGTACTTGGTTGGGCAGAGTGAGGGTGGTGCGGTAGAGCAGGCTCTCTCGCAGGGTGAGCAGAGGGTAGTAGAGGTCAGCGCCTTGAATGTATGCTGTCGTGCGCAGGAATGAGGGGAGGTCCCGTGGCTTGCCGTTGACTAGTAGGCGCCCATTCACCTGCCCTGGGATCTTGCGACCTGCGTGCGGGCGCCGAGGAGGGGGGGGGGGGGGAGAATAATGGAGCTGAATAGCCAGGTCCCCGCCGTCTTGAGTGCAAGTTGCGGTGCAAAGGAACGATGGAAGGTCTCTCAGCTCGCCATTCACTAGCGTTCGCCCAGTCAACTGGGCAGAGGAAGAAGGCAGGGAGGGAGTTGCACTGGCAGCAGAGTTGAGGCATCCATTAGCCAGGGCGGTATGGAGAGGAACAACGGAATGGACATCCAGGCCTGAGTCTACCCCAGAGGAGCCTCAGATCAGACAAGCCTACCCACCTGCGAGGCAGTTGAGCAGGGTGGTCTTGCCGGTGCCCCTGCCACCCGACACAGCTGTCACCTCCCCCGGTTTCACCCACCCAGTCACGCCCCGCACCAGGCTCCGGCTGGCATCGCTCCTCCTCCTCTCCTCACCACTAACACCCACCGACGACCTCCCCCAGGCGTTATCAGGCGGGCCAGGCAGCGGCACGGAGCAGGAGAGGTTCTCAAAAGTGATGATGTAGGGGTTGAAGGGGATGTTACAGTCCATGATCGCTGCCTCTGCTGCCCCCGCTGCCTCCGCCGCTGCTGCCGCCGCCGCCGCCGCTGCATCCGCTGCCGCTGCTGCTTCTTCTGGTGCTGAGCTGCCGTAACCACCCCTGGAAACCGCAGAACCAGGAGCAGGGCCCCACTCCACGTCTCTGTAACTCGCATGGCTTCCCATCCCTCCCTGCTCCTCTGCTCCTGCAGCACGCTCCTTTTGGGACCCACCCTCTCCTCCGCCCGCTGCTGCTGCCTCCTTCCCGCTGCCCTTCCCCTGCCATGAGCCCCCCAAGGCAGCTGTAACTGCCCCCAGAGCCCTTGATACTGCACCCCCAGTTGCTCCTCCCCCATTCCCCTCCCTCTTCTCCTCCTCCCTTACACCAACCCGCTTCGCCCCGCGCTTGGCCTCAGACAGCACCTTGACAGGCGCAGCGAATTTGCTGTAGTGCTGCGGCCGCATGCTCAGAAAGGTGCCCACGGTCCAAATGGCGATCCACGCGAGGATGACAAACGGCCCTGCAATCAAATACCCCCATTCGTAATTCCAGCTGTATTCTTCCATGTATGCCCGGCCGATAGGCCAGTGCTCCCTCCCCACACAGTATGGCATGCTGGTTGGGACGAGCGCGGGAGCCGGACAGAACTGCACGGGAATGTACTTTCTCTGCTCGTTGATCGCGAGGACTGTGGAAGCCCACTGCATCGGGTTGATCCAGTATAGCCAGATCCAGAAGTTCGGTATAAGCGCCTTCGCGACGAGGATGTGGCCGAAGAGGAACATGCAGGGACCCATGAAGATGGCGGCGGCGAAGGCCGCGGAGCGGAGGGTACGGGAGGTGAAGGCGATGAAGCGGATCATGGCTGCGCCGTGGATGGCGACGAGGGAGAGGACTGCGAGGAAGATGAAGAAGTGCGCTCCGTAGTCGGAGAGCGTGAGGCCCGAGAGGAAATACACCAGCACCGACCAGATGGTCGCCTGTTGGGGGGGGGAGAAAGGGAGGCTGCTGAACTGCTTTTCATCCAAGTCCTTTCCACATCGCATCACATCACATCACATCACATCACATCACATCACATCACATCACATCACATCACATCACATCACATCACATCACATCACATCACATCACATCACATCACATCACATCACAATCACATCACATCACAATCACATCACATCACATCACATTCCACATTCACATCACATTCACATCACATCACACATACTTGTGCAACAATCTGCCCCACCAACCCACCCACATCGACAATGGACGGTGGCAGGCTGGCGATGAGCTGCGAGTGTGCAAGAGCGTGTGGTAAAGACAAGCATATTTCTGTTTGTTCAACCGCCCCACCCACCCACCCATCCACCCACCCGCCCACGCACCCACCCACGCACCTCGACAATGGAGAGCGGCAGGCTGGCAATGAGCTGTGCGAGCGTGTAGGAGAGCAAGCGGAAGAAGCGTGCGCTGCAGTGCGTGGCACCTTCATCTCAACATCCACCCCACCCCACACATTCTGAGCCTCCTCAAAATGAGCCCCACCCACCTCGACAATGGAGAGCGGTAAGCTGGCGATGAGCTGAGCGAGAGCGTAGGAGCGCGTGCGGAAGAAGCGGGCGCTGCGGTGCTTGAAGTACACCTGGCGCTCCAGCATGTAGCCCGGCAGCAGGCTGACGTTGTTGACGGTCATGGTGATGAGTGAGATCTGCATCACTCCCCTCCGCAGGTTCAGGTGCGCAAAGGAGGGCGGTTCGGCTGGGAGCTGGAAGAAATCAAATCCCACGAATAGGCCCAGCAGGGTGACCTGGAGAGGGAGGGAGGAAGGATGAAGGGAGAGTAAGAGGGCGAGAGGGAGGGAGGGAGAAGGTAGAGTGAGAAGGTGGGTCTTAGGGAAGTTCTTGTTTTCAACGGGCAGCAGGCTGACGTTGTTGACGGTCATGGTGATGAGTGATATCTGTACTTTCAATGCAATGCCCACAAGCAGCGACTCCCCACCCCACACACACCTAAATTCCACTAGAACAGCCCACCAGCACCATCCCATTCATCCCACCAGCACCAAGCCCCTTCTCTCACCAGCAGCAGGCGGGCAGCAATGAAGCTCCAGTTCCGCAGGTTCACTCGAAGCTGTCGCCTCAACAGCAGCTTGAACTCAGGCCACATGTCCAGAATCAACTCCTTCCGCAGCAGCTCCCTGTTCTCGCCGCCCCACAGCCAGCCAACCCACCCACACAGCAATCTCCCACCAAAACACCCCATCCCTGCACCAAAGGCTTCCACTCACCTGCACTAACCCCTCCAACTTACAAGCAAGAGGCGGGCAACAATGAAGCTCCAATTTCTCAGATTCACCCGAAGCTGTCTTTTAAGCAGCAGCTTGAACTCAGGCCACATGTCCAGAATCAACTCCTTACGCAGCAGCTCCCTGTTCTCCCCGCCCCACAGCCCCACCATCTCACTCCCACTGCAATCTCGCACCAAAACGCCCCATCTCTGCACCAAAGGCCTCCCCTCCCTCACCTGCCTGCACCAGCCCCTCCCCCTTACCAGCAGCAGGCGGGCAGCAATGAAGCTCCAGTTGCGCAGGTTCACTTGCAGCTGCCACCTCAACAACAACTTAAACTCAGGCCACATGTCCAGAATCAACTCCTCCTTCAGCAGCTCCCTGTTCTCCCCACAGCACAGAAAGCCACCCCACCCACTTACCAGCAGAAGGCGGGCAGCAATGAAGCTCCAATTTCTCAGATTCACCCGAAGCTGTCTCCTCAGCAGCAGCTTGAACTCGGGCCACATGTCCAGAATCAACTCCTTGCGCAGCAACTCCCTGTTCTCCCCGCCCCACAGCCCCGCCATCGCCGCCGCCCGCGACGCCGCGGCAGCAGCCGACAAGTTGAAGGCTTTAAGAGCCTGCGCGGCGCCCTTGCCCGGAAGCTGGATGAAGTCCCCGCTCCTCCTGCTGCTGCCCTGCAGGCCTTTGAGTGCAGACAGGCTGATGCTCTTGAAGGCTTTACTGATGGCATGAATGCCCCCCTTCTTGCTCCGCTTCATGCCCCCTGCTGCTGCTTCTCCTATTCCATGCTCTCCCTCGTCGCCCGGACCTGCCGCGCCCGGTTCGGCACTGTCGAGCCTGGCACTGTGGGCAACCAGAGCGTGGGTGTCATCAGCGCCAGCATGGCTGTCATGGATGTCAACACGGGTATCGTTGCCATCAGCGCCACCAGCACTCGCACCACCACAGCCTGCCTGTGCCTCCAAGTCAGTGGGCGCCTGGGCGGTGCAGCTGCCTATCAGCTGCTCCGCTTCTTCCTCCCTCTTGGCGTCGCCGCTGCTGCAGCCGCCTTGGGTGGCTGCTTCCTGGCCGGGTTCTTCTTGTGTCACTGTGGAGTTCTGGATGAGGGAGGGGAGAAGGAAGTAGAGGGAGACCCTCAAACCCCTAACCTTAAACCCTGAAATCCGTTTAACCCTATATGGCAGGAACTACCTTTCGAAGGGCAGGCGACGATATCTAGAGGCACAGGCAAGATATGCAGGGATGCATGACCCTTACCAAACCCAAACCCCATGCAACAACTCCCACAACCACAGCATATCCTCAAGGCCTCACCTGCTGTGTGACTATATTGAGCGGTCGCTGCAGTTCCAGGTGCAACCACGTGGAGCTGTCCCTCACCTCTTCCAGCATCTCCATGATCTCCTCCCCCGGTACATCCCCGCCCGCATACTTGGCATACTCCATCTCACCCCGATCGCCCACCGTCACTGCCACCACCACATCCCCCACACACACCGGTCCCGTTGCCTCCACCCCGTCCTCCAACAGCCCTCCCTCTGCCCGTCTCCTTCCTCTCCCGCGCTTTCCGCCGCCTGCTGCTGTCCCCGCTCCGCCGTTCCCTCCGTCCTCTTCAAATACCACTCGGGATTCTGTCACCACTACTGCTTGGTACGATGATGACACTCCCGGCCCTTTTGCTTCTCCTCCTGCTGCGCTCTCTGCTGCCCCGCTGGTCGCTGCTGCACCGCCCTGCTGCTGCTGCTTGCTGTTTCTCTCGCCGTTTGACGCTGATGTGGCGGCGTTTGGAGCGCTGGCGCTTGCTGATGTGGCATCAGGTGCCACGTCAGCGATGGCGCAGCGGATGCGGGAAAGGACGTGGCATGCCGGCCCGGAGATCCAGAGGAGGAGGAGGGGCGTGGAGTGGCTTGTGACTCGGAGGATGTTCTTGTAATGAGGGGACTTCTTGTATGAACGCACTGTTGGCAGGCAGGCAGAATGGATGGGTGTATGAAAAACAAAAAGAACAATGGTGAAAAAAAAATGCAACACACACGGGGATAGGAAGAAAATGCAGCATATACCCCAATATACCTGTGCAACGAGACGAGTTACTCGCTCGGACTCGGCCGAGTTACTCGTTTGGGTGCGAGTAACGAGTTTCGGTTTTTGTAAAATTTACTCGTCCGAGTCGAGCCGAGTTTTACTCGCCGAGCTTTTTTTGCTCGACGAGTACTCGCGTGCGAGGCCTATCCAGGTCTAAGCAGGCTTCCACGGGCTTACCGCGGCAACGCAAGGCTACCCTGGGCCACCCTGGGCGGCCCTGGGAACTCCAATACTTCCGTAGTAGGGCACATGGCCGAGCATTACTCGTACTCGGCCGAGTTCCCTTTTATAAGGCGAGTAACGAGTTTCTGTTAGGGGGAAAAAAGCTCGGGCGAGTATTACTCGACTCGGGCTCGTACTCGGCCGAGCAAGGCTAGGGACGAGTCGAGCATTACTCGGCTCGCCCCTTTGCACAGGTAGATACCCCAAGTAACAGCAGTTTGCCATAGCTACATGTAGCATCAGAATAATACATCCAAACTGAGGCTTGCTAAACCATAAACGCTGAACCTTCATAAAAATCTGTTGAAATACCGTTTTCCATTCTAAGGCACTGCCTTCAACGGGGCCAAGTGAAGGCCACACGGCATGAAAGCAATCACACCCCACTCAGTGACCACCGTGAACCCGTCACCACACACTACCGATTTCACTCTCCCCCCACCCCAGCCCCATCATATCTTTAAACCCCTCAGCACCACGGGCACTCTCCAAAGCCCTTAAGCAGCAGCTCCTCTTGCCGGACCCGAGGGCCCCCTTTGGCTTTTGCATTGACTCAAAAGTAACCTCAGTCACACGCACCGAACCACCCACTCACCTTGCATTGCACACAAACTCACCATACCCCTCAGCAGCATCGACACTCACCATACCTCTCCAGCAGCTTCGGCACTCACCATACCTCCCCAGCAGCTTCGGCACTCACCATACCTCTCCAGCAGCATCGGCACTCACCAGAGCGCTCGAGCACCAGCGTCCTCTTGCCGGACCTGAGAGCCCTCTGGCTTTTGCATCGACTCATAAGTCACCTCAATCGCACTCACAGAACCCCTCACTCACTCACCTTGCATTGCATGCTCACTCACCAAAGCCCTCCAGCAGTTTCCTCTTGCCGGACCTAAGGGCTCCCCCTCCCTCCGTGGTGACGCAGCAGCAGCTACCCATCTCACTTCCTCGGCCCCATCATCTTACCGAATCTAACCCCTCTGCACCACACTCACCAAAGCCCTCAAGCAGCAGTTTTCTCTTGCCCGACCTGAGAGCCCCCCCTCCCTCCGTGGTGACATGCTGCAGGTACTCTGGCACTGACATGTGTAGTGGCTTCAGATAGCTGGGGAGGGGGGGGGGGGATGGTGTGGGGGAAGGAAGGGGTGGGAGACGAGGAGAGAGGAATGGAGGAAGTGAAGGAAAGGAGAGTGAGTAGGGGCACTGGGTCGCCAACGCCCTCTGTGGTGACGTGCTGCAGGTACTCGGGCACTGACATGTGTAGTGGCTTCAGGTAGCTGAGAGAGGGGGGAGGATGGTGTGGGGGAAGAAGAGGAGCGAAAGGAGGGCGGTAAGATGACAAGGAATTACAGCAGCAACCACAAGGCCAAGACGAGCAGAAACATGAGAAGGGGCAGCACATTCACGCACGCGCGCGCGCGCGCGCACACACACACACCATGTTTCTCCCGCTCACCCCAGCTGCTGGAAGTGTCTTAGCGCGGTGTGGCAGGGCCCCTGGTAGACAATGTTGCCCTGGTTGAGTGCCACACCGCACCATGAGAAGCAGCACAGCAAGCCGCACAGCACACATACACACACACGCACACACATCGCTCTCTCTCACCCCAGCTGCTGGAAGTGCCTGAGAGCGGTGTGGCAGGGCCCCTGATAGACGATGTTGCCCTGGTTGAGCACGATGACGCGGTCAAAGAGGGAGAAGACGGCCTGTGTGGGCGACTGCAGTGAACACAGCACCGCGTGCTGCCGCACCTGGTGTGTGAAGGTGGGGTGTGGGTGTGGGTGTTTGTGAGGGGGTGAGGGTGTGCGTGTGTGTGCGTGTTTGTGAGAGGGTGAGGTATGGGTGTGGGGGTTGGAAGAGGGATGGCAGCTGGCAGAGAAGAGTGGCGGTTAGAAGGTGGTGGTGGAAAGGCGTACAAAGAGACATTTGAGTCGACATAGAAGGAGTGCTAGTGGTGGAGAGGTGTGCAGAGAGGCGGGAAGGGGGGAGAGGCAAAGGAGCACAAAGGCATCTGCAGGGCGCAGGGTGCACATACACACACGCAGCAGCTGACCTGGGCGTGGGTGCGCAGCATGGTGAGCGTCTTGTGCGTTGAGGGCCCATCATACACCTGACTGATGCGATCAAACAACAGCACCTGGGTTGGGGGGTGGGGTACAGGGGAGGAGGAGGAGGAGGAGGAGGAGGAGGAGGGAAAGGGGCAGATGTGGAGAGAAGAGAAGCAGCACATGCGAGCATGGTGAGTGTCTTGTGCGTGGAGGGCCCATCATACACCTGACTGATGCGATCGAACAGAAGCACCTGGAGAGGGGAAGCAGGGACGGGGGCGGACGGGGAGAGAAGCAGCACACAAGAGTAGGGTGAGCACATTCGGTTAGGGCACGTTCGGATAGGGCACATTCGGTTAGAGCACATTCAGTTAGGACACATTCGGATAGGGCACATTCGGTTAGGGCACATTCGGTTAGCGCACATGCGGTTAGGTTCGGTTAGGGAACATTCGGTTAGGGCACATTCTGTTAGGGCACATTTAGTTAGGGCACATGCGGTTCGGGCACATGCGGTTCGGGCACATGCAATAAGCCCTCCACCCTCTCACCCTAAACCCTGAACCTTAAACCCTGAGCGCCAACCATGAGCTCAGCGGCAGTCAGTCGGTGCACCTCATCCTCCGTCAGCGCCCCGGACCCAACCTGCTCTTCCCCATGCCTCCTCAACCCAAACATGGCCTCTCGGGTCGCCACCAGGGGGTTCTCCCCTCTCTCTATGCTCGCCCGTAGCCCTTAAAAAAACTCACCGGATACAACCCAACCGTGAGCTCAGCGGCAGTAAGTCCTGATCCAACCCAGCCAGCTCCCCCCACCTCACCCCTCATCCTTCTAAAGCCGCCTCATTACTCAGCAGCAGTCAGCCGGTGCACCTCATCTCGAGTCAGCGCCTCCGACCCCACCCTAACTCCCGCATGCCTGCGCAGCCCAAACATGGCCTCTCTGGACGCCACTAGAGGATCCTCCCCTCTCTCTATGCTCGCCCTCAACCGCTAAAAACTCACCGGATATGACCCAACCATCAGCTCAGCAGCAGTCAGCCGGTGCACCTCATCCCGAGTCAATGCTCCCGACCCCACCCTAACTCCCGCGTGCCTGCGCAGCCCAAACATGGCCTCACGGGACGCCACTAGAGGGTCCTCGCCTCTCTCTATGCTCGCCCGCAGTGCCTTGCTCAGCATGGGGTGCTGCAGCAGCTGCTTGGACGAGAGAGGGTACGAGCAGTGGCGCGCGAATTCGAGGGTTTCGTGAACGGAGAGGGTGGGCAGGTGGCAGTCCCCTTCGAAGCCCACCCCCACGAGGCGGTGCGCGCGCGACGGCGTGATGGGGACGGCGTTGAACGAGACGGTGCCGGTATTGGCTGGTAGTCTGCCGGCTAGCAGCTTGATCAGCATTGACTTGCCGCTGCCTGTGGGAGTACAGGGAAGAAAAGGGGGAGAGGACGGGCAGGAGGATGGAAAGAAGGGCTGGGGTTGAGGGACTGGAGCACAACAGGTGAAGGTGAGGGTCTTGTGGGCTCTCGTGTACGGAGAGGGTGGGCAGGTGGCAGTCCCCTTTAAATCCCACCCCCACAAGGCGGTGCGCGCGGGACGGCGTGATGTGATGGGCAACGCGTTGAAGACGACCATGCCCGTGGTGGCTGGTAGCCGGCCGGCTAATAGCTTGATTAGCATTGACTTGGCGCTGCCTGTGGGTGGGGCATTGGGGAGGCAAGAAGTGGGGTAGGTGTGGATGTAGCAGGGCACGGAGGGCGTGATGGGGACGGCGATGCCCGTGGTGGCTGGCAAACGGCCGGCGAGCAGCTTGATCAGCATGACTTGCCACTCCTGTGGGGCCATGGGGAGGGAAGAAGTGGGGGAGTGGATGATTAGTGTAGGGAGGGCGTGATGGGGAGGGCGTTGCCCGTGGTGGCTGGCAAACGGCCGGCAAGCAGCTTGATCAGCATGACTTGCCACTCCTGTGGGGCCATGGGGAGGGAAGAAGTGGGGGAGTGGATGATTAGTGTAGGGAGGGCGTGATGGGGAGGGCGTTGCCCGTGGTGGCTGGCAAACGGCCGGCGAGCAGCTTGATCAGCATGACTTGCCACTCCTGTGGGGCCATGGGGAGGGAAGAAGAGGGGGAGTGGATGATTAGTGTAGGGAGGGCGTGATGGGGAGGGCGTTGCCCGTGGTGGCTGGCAAACGGCCGGCGAGCAGCTTGATCAGCATGACTTGCCACTCCTGTGGGGCCATGGGGAGGGAAGAAGTGGGGGAGTGGATGATTAGTGTAGGGAGGGCGTGATGGGGAGGGCGTTGCCCGTGGTGGCTGGCAAACGGCCGGCGAGCAGCTTGATCAGCATGACTTGCCACTCCTGTGGGGCCATGGGGAGGGAAGAAGAGGGGGAGTGGATGATTAGTGTAGGGAGGGCGTGATGGGGAGGGCGTTGCCCGTGGTGGCTGGCAAACGGCCGGCGAGCAGCTTGATCAGCATGACTTGCCACTCCTGTGGGGCCATGGGGAGGGAAGAAGTGGGGGAGTGGATGATTAGTGTAGGGAGGGCGTGATGGGGAGGGCGTTGCCCGTGGTGGCTGGCAAACGGCCGGCGAGCAGCTTGATCAGCATGACTTGCCACTCCTGTGGGGCCATGGGGAGGGAAGAAGTGGGGGAGTGGATGATTAGTGTAGGGAGGGCGTGATGGGGAGGGCGTTGCCCGTGGTGGCTGGCAAACGGCCGGCGAGCAGCTTGATCAGCATGACTTGCCACTCCTGTGGGGCCATGGGGAGGGAAGAAGAGGGGGAGTGGATGATTAGTGTAGGGAGGGCGTGATGGGGAGGGCGTTGCCCGTGGTGGCTGGCATACGGCCGGCGAGCAGCTTGATCAGCATGACTTGCCACTCCTGTGGGGCCATGGGGAGGGAAGAAGTGGGGGAGTGGATGATTAGTGTAGGGAGGGCGTGATGGGGAGGGCGTTGCCCGTGGTGGCTGGCAAACGGCCGGCGAGCAGCTTGATCAGCATGACTTGCCACTCCTATGGGGCCATGGGGAGGGAAGAAGTGGGGGAGTGGATGATTAGTGTAGGGAGGGCGTGATGGGGAGGGCGTTGCCCGTGGTGGCTGGCAAACGGCCGGCGAGCAGCTTGATCAGCATGACTTGCCACTCCTGTGGGGCCATGGGGAGGGAAGAAGTGGGGGAGTGGATGATTAGTGTAGGGAGGGCGTGATGGGGAGGGCGTTGACGGCGACTGTGCCCGTGGTGGCTGGTAGACGGCCGGCTAGCAGCTTGATCAGCATTGACTTGCCACTGCCTGCGGGATTACAGGGAAGAGAAGGAGGGGGAAAGGAGGGGCGCGGGTGGGTGATGAAAAAGGGGAGAAATGGGTTGTGAAGAAAATTAGGGGGAAGGGCTCAATGGAGCAGGGAGGGCATAGTGGGGAGGGTGTTGAAGGAGAGGGGGGCGATGTGCCTCCTGGCTAGGAGGCAGATTAGGGTTGGACGAGTGAGGGAATGGGGGGATACCGCCGGGCAGGCGGCATGCAATTTCCGTTCACCAGCTGGGCAGCAGTCTCAAGACGGGCACACCTGAGGCCCACCTGAAGCCCACCTGAGGCCCACATGAGGCCCACCTGAGGCCCACATGAGGCCCACCTGAGGCCCACATGAGGCCCACCTGAGGCCCACATGAGGCCCAACTGAGGCCCACTTGAGGCCCACCTGAGGCCCACCTGAGGACTGCCTGAGGCAACCCAGGTGGATGAGAGTCACACGACACGAGTGACTCACCTGAGGACCACCTGGGACCCACCTGAGGCAACCCCAGGTGGATGGGAGTCCCACAACAAGAGTGACTCACCTGAGGTTCCCAGGAGGAGTGTGAGGGTCCCTGGCATGAGGAAGCTGCGAGGAAAGTGCAAAAGGCGATGGAGCAAGGCAGAGGTTGGCAGTGGAATGGAAAGGGGGAGCAGAAGGCGGTGAGTGAGGGGGTGGGAGAAACAAGTCGCGCATGAGAGGTGAGACATGTGTGTGGCACGTGGGATACACATGCTGTGCACGTGGAATACACATGCTGTGCACGTGGAATACAAATGCTGTGCACGTGGAATACACATGGACGCGAGAAACAGCGTGCAGGACAGAACAGGTGTGTGCGCAGCACACCCTTAATCTACACGTACAGCAGAGAGCAGGAGACGCACCCTGCGATGCAACACATGGGCGTGAGATACAGTGTGCAGCGCAGGACATGCGAACCCAGGCACCCTGCGACACATGGTCGTGATTGAGATACAGCAGGACAGGACAGGACAGGACAGGACAGGACAGGACAGGACAGGACAGGACAGGACAGGACAGGACAGGACAGGACAGGACAGGACAGGACAGGACAGGACAGGACAGGACAGGACAGGACAGGACAGGACAGGACAGGACAGGACAGGACAGGACAGGACAGGACAGGACAGGACAGGACAGGACAGGACAGGACAGGACAGGACAGGACAGGACAGGACAGGACAGGACAGGACAGGACAGGACAGGACAGGACAGGACAGGACAGGACAGGACAGGACAGGACAGGACAGGACAGGACAGGACAGGACAGGACAGGACAGGACAGGACAGGACAGGACAGGACAGGACAGGACAGGACAGGACAGGACAGGACAGGACAGGACAGGACAGGACAGGACAGGACAGGACAGGACAGGACAGGACAGGACAGGACAGGACAGGACAGGACAGGACAGGACAGGACAGGACAGGACAGGACAGGACAGGACAGGACAGGACAGGACAGGACAGGACAGGACAGGACAGGACAGGACAGGACAGGACAGGACAGGACAGGACAGGACAGGACAGGACAGGACAGGACAGGACAGGACAGGACAGGACAGGACAGGACAGGACAGGACAGGACAGGACAGGACAGGACAGGACAGGACAGGACAGGACAGGACAGGACAGGACAGGACAGGACAGGACAGGACAGGACAGGACAGGACAGGACAGGACAGGACAGGACAGGACAGGACAGGTGCGCAGTAAGTATGCACTTAGTCTACACGTACAGCAGAGAGCATGAGACGCACCCTGCGACACATGGTCGTGAGATACAGTGTGCAGTGCAGGGCAGGAGCGGTGGGTGGGAAGAAAAGAGGAGGGCAGGGCATGAGACGCACCCCGAGACGTCGTCGAGCACGTGAATGGTCTCCTTCCTCTGAAAGCCCGCGATGGCCTTGAGCTTGAAATAGGGCTGCTCCGATGCGAGAGAGAGGGACAGAGGGGGACCGATAGGGCCAAAGAGGGAGAGAGAGGGAGAGAGAGCGACAGAGAAGGGGGTAGAGCGACAGAGAGGGAGAGAGAGGGACAGTGAGGGACAGAGAGTAACAGAGGGGAAAAGAGATGGGGCGATGAGCAAGAGCAAATGAGGTAGCTTGTGTTGCACGGCTCCTCACTCTTCTCCCTTCCACACCAGCTGGTTCCACACCGCACAAATTGTAATGGCCTTGCGGCATGGCACAGCCTGGTCGTACAGCCAGCCAGCCTCGTCGTACAGCCAGTGACCTTTGGGTCGACTAATAAAACCACCCGCTGCTTCTGCACCGCCCACATTGCAATGATGGCCTTGCGGCATGGTGCAGTGCAGCCTCGTCGTACAGCCAGTGAGTGACCTCCCTGCGTCCCCCATGCATGCCACCATTGCCACCATTCTCACCGCATCCCCCTAGCCCTAGTGGGCTGGGGCATGGCTCACCATCCCCACCCACACCTCACTCTCAACCCCCCACCCTAATGAGGATTATCGAACAACTCACCGCACCACTCTTCTGAGGATTCTCAAAGGTCTCACCGCGTTGAAGCAGTTTTTGGTTTGATCCGGAATGACCACCACCTTCTTTGTCACTGAGACGTGGCTGAATGTCACCACCTGATTGGACGGGTTACACACGTGGGTTTATGGATCGCTGAGTTAAGGACGGCCATGCAGGTCTGCACGCACACGCTCGCATGCGCACGCACGCACGCACGCACGCACGCACGCACGCACGCACACACACACACACACACACACACACACACACACACACACACACACACACCCACACATAAGCGCACGTACGCACACACATACCCGCGCGCGATTGCGGACGCACGCAAGCATGCACGCACGCGTGCGCGCGCGCACACACACACACAACACACACCCACGCGTGCGCGCGCGCACACACACACACAACACACACCCACGCGCGCGCGCGCACGCACGCACGCACGCACACCCCCCCCCCCCCCCCCCCACACACACACACCCCTGTTCCCCCTAGTTCTCACCTGCGGCTGCGCGCACAGCAGCTGCGGCTGCATGGCAATAAGATACTTCTGCAACCCCTCCCTCACCCTCCCCTCCCCCGCCCCTCCCCCGCCCCCCCTCGCCATGCTGTGTGCGCTCACCTGCGGCTGCGCGCACAGCAGCTGTGGCTGCATGGCAATAAGATACTTCTGCAACCCCTCCCTCACCATCACCTCCCTCCTCGCCCCCTCCCCCTCCTCCTCCCCCTCGTTCTCCATCCCCCCAGCCCCCAACCACCCCCCACTCCTCCTCCCCCTCTCCCGTCCCCCTCCTCTCCATCCTCCCCCTCCCCCTCCGCCTCCTCCTCCTCCCACGCGCGCCGCGACGCCATGCTCTTGATGCTCACGAGGCGCGCGGCGGCGGACGCGGCGATCTCCTGCGCCTCGTCCGCGAGCCCGTGCGCGGTGAGCGCGTCGTGGTACCGTCGGATCAGGTTGATCAACGGCGCCTCGCCAATCCCGAACAGCTCGTTGTAAAAGGCCGACGACGACGGGCCGCTGAGGCCCGTACTAGGCTCTTCCGCGTCGGAATCGCCGGGGAACGCGGAGGAAGCGGCGGAAGCGGAAGGAACGAATGCGCCAGTGGCGGGGGAGTGCCACGTGTCAGGGCCGAGACCGGCCCCGCTTTGCCCCTCCCCGAACTGTGCATTCGTTGTGGTGTCGCCTGCCGCTTTGTCCTCGTTATGAACCTCCTCCATTGCGCCGTCAACGCCGAGTTGCCACGTGCCAGCAGCGAAGCTCACTCGCCCGAGTTTCGCCCGCCTGGCTCTCTGCCCGCTGCTCGCTTCATCCCCCCCTTCTCTGGCTCCCCCGGGCGCGGTCTCCCCGTGGCCATCCCCGCTGCGCGCTTCTTGTCCGTCAGCTTCCCCGCGCACTGGCTCCTGCTCCTCCGTTTTTTCCGCTTCCGGCTCAGCGCCTTCGTTGATCGACCCGACTTGGTACAGCATCGGCGCGCCACCGGACGCGCTACTACTCGGTATCGCGCTGCTCTCTAACGAGTCCCTTTCTGGAATATTCGCAGCACTCCTGTCGCTAGCGGTAGGGCTGTTCGGCGAGGGGGCTACTACTAGGGAAGGGTGATTCATAAACGATCGCGAGCCAGTGAAGGATTGCTGTTGACGCGACGACTGCTGACGTGTCGACTGCTGACGCGTCGACGGCTGACGCGTCGACGGCTGACCCATCGACTGCTGGCGCATCATCGACTGCTGACGCATCGTCAACCGACGCCGGAGCGCGGCATAATCGTTGGTCACGGCGGCGCTGCGACGGAATTCGCCGAAGGAGGAAGCCGGAGTGACGCCATCGTACCAATCGTCTAGCGTATCGGGTACAGCTGACGTGGCATCGTCAGGATCCAAGATGGATGGGGCCATGAGGACGATTATGAACAGACGGTGGAGATGAAAACGAGCTGGTTATTACTAGAGATACGACTTGGAATAAATAAGCGTTAAACTCGACTACCGCCGCGCCTACCGCCGCGACTACCGCAATATTACGTTCTGTCGCATAGTCAGTCGCATTATCCGCCTAAGGTTGATGCCTCCGACTCGTTTCCTGTGATAACAGTACCCATGATGTTCCTCGCCCTCTGTCGCGTGGTGCACATTCGCCGTGACGAGAAGGACCTATTTTCGCCTGATGTCGCACGAAAGCAATTCCGCGAATCACAATGAGAGGTGTGCAATGAGATGAGAGGCTCTAGGTTTGCCAACCGACAGTTTGGGTTCGCCAAAAAGCGAGCGGCTCAAATTACCTCACGACTACTGTAGCTTACTCTGCTGTAGCAACTGTTGTGAGCCAAGCGGCTTATCATGTGGACGGTTCTCGCGGTTGGGAAGAAGCTGCAGTATCACCATCATGACATTCATCACCCCATCCTTTCCTTTGCATTATCGAGCATCACCATTCACTATCCACCTACCCCCTACCCCGCTGCGTCGCCTGCGCCGCCATGAACGCTTCATTTGTTGTGCTTCTCGTCGTTGTGTGCTTTCCAGCCTGGGGAGCTTCCGAACGTTACGGCACTGGTATGGTTCGGCATGTTTTGCCATGGTTTGGGATAACGGGACACATTTTTTCCTCGTCTCTGGCGGGAAATGTTGATACACTGGAATGGTTCGGAATAGGCTGGTTTGGTTGGGCTCCCACGTCTTTCGTTTGGGTTCGGAATGTCAAACCGTACGGGGCAAAATATGTCAATGGTAACTTACATGGGGCACTGTAACGCGTACGGTAACGATTTCAACGCGTTTGGTAACTCGCTTAACACGTTTGGTAACTCGCTTAACACATTTGGTAACTCTACACTAGCAGCCCATCACGCGAATGGTAACTACATGAAATTCCCGCCGAAATGATCCTGACAAAGAGGATTTTATCGAGATTAAACGTTTTTACGCACAGTATTATCTATTTTGAACAAGTCCCGCCGCGAATTTGAAGGACCCCGTTTGTTCTAATACCACGGACAAAAAAGTTTCAGAGCCATTTTATATATAAATGTAGCTCGTACAAAAATGGTTACAATTTATATATAAACGTAGTACTGCTTCGTTTTGGAGAGTTTTGCTCAATTTCGCGAAATCGCGCTTCGTTTTCTTTTCGCCATTTGGCGTGCCTACGATCGCGCAAACCGCGATCTGTTTTATTTTCCCCACAAATTTCAAGGGAATTTTAGTTAAGTTTTGTTACGATATGAAGCTTTATGAGAAGGCATTCCTGTATGCTGCAGGAGCCGACTCTACCGAGTACGAAGTCGAGGAGTCAGAAGAGTCGAAGCGACACAGCAACCGTCTGACTAAGACCGATGCAGGCAGAAGCATTTGAAGTGAAAAGAGCGGGAACAGGTTTGAAACTGATTCCCGCGCCGCACGGTTTAAATTTCGCTGCAATAAGGGAATGTACCCCTTAGAGTACATGGCTAGTCTAGGTCGTTTCGCATTCCTTTGTATTTCTATATAAACCCAATGTATGCATGCTATTATCAATCTCAGTCATTTACATTCACTCTGACCTGAGTTCACTACTTCCGCTGCGACACTACCCGCGATCAACCCTGAACGATCCTCTTCGCTAAGTCACACTTCAGATTCTAATATAGAGTACGGTGGCGGTTCGAGCAGTGGTGAACGTAGTACTGCTTCGTTTTGGAGAGTTTTGCTCAATTTCGCGAAATCGCGCTTCGTTTTCTTTTCGCCATTTGGCGTGCCTACGATCGCGCAAACCGCGATCTGTTTTATTTTCCCCACAAATTTCAAGGGAATTTTAGTTAAGTTTTGTTACGATATGAAGCTTTTGTTAAACTGTATTATGCTTGTAGGCTGTAGTGGGGTAGCCAATATGGGGTACAACCCCAACTAGGGTTTCATATTTGTACCCAAACTTCTGTTAGTTCATTCATTCTTGCCTAGTTATTCTGACATGGTATTCAGAGCAGGAGGTCCCTAGGACCTACCGACCGTTTTTTTTTAAGGGCCCACCACCGCTCGCATGCGGTTACCACGCCCTCGTTAGCGCCCTCGCGCGCCCCTCGTTAGCGCCCTCGCGCGCCCCTTCGTTAGCGCCCTCGCGCGCCCCTTCGTTAGCGCCCTCGCGCGCCCCTTGCTAGCGCCCTCGCGCGCCCCTCACTAGCGCCCTCGCGCGCCCCTCGCCGAGCCGCCCGCTCGCAGCCCGCCCGCCCGCTCGCTGCCCGCTTCGCGGCCCGCTCGCTACGCAGCCCGCCCGCCCGCTCGCTGCCCGCTTCGCGGCCCGCCCGCTTTGCAGCCCGCTCGCTGCCCGCTTCGCGGCCCGCCCGCTTCGCAGCCCGCTCGCTCGCTGCCCGCTTCGCGGCCCGCCCACTTCGCAGCCCGCCCGCCCGCTCGCTGCCCGCTTCGCGGCCCGCCCGCCTCGCAGCCCGCTCGCCCCGCTGCCCGCTTCGCGGCCCGCCCACTTCGCAGCCCGCCCGCCCGCTAGCTGCCCACTTCGCGGCCCGCCCGCTTCGCAGCCCGCTCGCCCCGCTGCCCGCTTCGCAGCCCGCCCGCCCGCCCGCTGCCCGCTTCGCGGCCCGCCCGCCTCGCAGCCCGCTCGCCCCGCTGCCCGCTTCGCAGCCCGCCCACTTCGCAGCCCGCCCGCCCGCTAGCTGCCCGCTTCGCGGCCCGCCCGCTTCGCTGCCCGCTCGCAGCGCCGCCCGCTCGCCCGCTACCTGCTTCGCAGCGCCGCCCGCTGCCTGTGCACTGCCGCTTTCTCCTGTCCCCTCTGCTGCTGCCGCTGCTCTGCTGTGCCCTCACGCCTGAGCTATGGCCTCTATTCGCGTTCTTTCCTTCGATGCTGAGGGCCGTCCCGTGCAGTTCACTTCCTGGCTCGACGACCTGCAGTTGTATCTTATGAGCAATAGCACGGACCACATCTCCCTCTATGACTACGCGTCTGGTGCTGCCGCTGCTCCTGCTGCCACAGCCGAGCTTAGTGTTCGTTCCCACTGGCAGACTCGTGACGCAGCTGCTCGCCTAGCCATTCGCAGTCACCTCCCGCTAGCTGAGCTCGAGCATTTTGGCGACTGCAAATCCGCTAAGGCCCTGTACGACGCTGTCGTCGCTCGCTACTCCTCGCCTGCCACAGCCGAGCTTAGCCGCCTCATGCTGCCGTACCTGTTCCCCGATCTGTCCACCTTTACTACAGTCGCCGATCTTATCACCCACCTTCGCACTAGTGATGCTCGCCTGCGTGCCGCCCTTCCCACCGAGTTCTGCGCTAAGAACCCCCCTCCACTGTACTGGACACTCCACTTCATAGTCACCCGTCTCCCTGACACCCTCCGCTCAGTTTGAGACCACTTCCTTGCTCGCTGTCCCACTGAGCTCACAGTCGCCCTCCTAGAGGAGCACCTGCTCGCGGCCGAAAAGAGCATTGTAGCTGTCGGTGCTGCTCGTGGCGCTCCTCGCACCCCCATCTTTGAGGGGTGTTCTCCCTCTCCCCTCGCTCCCTCCTACGCTGCTGCTGCTGCTGTTGACTTCCTTGGTGCTGAGTCTGTTGGCGCTGCTTCTACTCCTGGTGGGAGGCGCCGCACCGGCAAGGGCAAGGGGGGCAAGGGTGGTGGTGGTGGCGCTGGGGGGGGAGGAGGTGGGGGAGGTGGGGGGGGAGGCGGTGCTGGAGGGAGCGGTGGCGGGAGCGCTGGTGGGAGTGGGGTCGGTGGTGGAGGCGGGGGCGGCGGAGGAAGTAGTGGCGGCGGCGGCGGTGGCGGCGGTGGCGGTGGTGGCGGTGGTGGCGGTGGCGGTCGGAGCGGTGGTAGTGGTGGCGGCGGAGGTCGGAGTGGAGGCACTGGCTCGGGCCAGAGCTCCCAGCAGCAGCAGCGTCCCCAGACGACCCAGCAGCTTCGTGAGTGGCTTGCTCAGCGTGGGACGTCGGGGGCCAGTGGCCGCTGTTCTTATGTCATTCGCACAGGTGACCGCAAGGGACAGACGTGTGGGAGGTTCCACACCCCGTACCGCTGCTTCTCCCGCCTTGACGACGCTTGGCGTGAGGAGATGGGTGCGGATGTTGAGCGCCCCCGCTGGGCTGAGCTCATGAGGGCTGGTGTTGATGTCTTTGCTCTTGACTATGATGCTATTATTGCTGCCATGTATGCATTGACTGTTAGTGCCGAGGGAGACTGTTACTTGTGTGTGCCGCCTGACCCAGGTATAGAGCCCGCTGCCCTGGGTACTAGTGAGTCTGCTCTCTCTGGTATGGTGCCCCCTGTACTTGCTCCCCCCAGTGCTGTCCCGGCTGGTTTCGAGTCTGCTCTCTCAGGTACAGCACCCACAGAGACTGCTCTCTCAGGTACCGCACCGGCTGAGGCCTGTCACACCTTCACCCTTGACTCAGGTGCTTCCCGTTGCTTCTTCCGTGACAGTACTGAGCTCACACCGCTTCCTGCACCGGTCCCAGTCTCCTTGGCTGACCCCTCTAGGGGCCCAGTCCTTGCCCAGTCCACCACTGTCCTCCCTTGTCCGGCGGTTCCGTCTGGCTCGTTGTCGGGTTTCCACCTCCCCTCGTTCTCGACGAACCTGGTGAGCAACGCTGTCCTCCAGGATCAGTGGGTTGACACCTTTACCCCTGGCGGACAGCGTGTGGCGATCTGCACGTGCTCCAGGACCGGCCGTCACCTGGCTACGTTCACCCGTCGGCCGGGGTCGAGTCTCTACACACTGACCACTGCGTCTCCCCAGGTAGCTGCTGTCGGTCAGGTGTCTGCGTCAGGTCTGGTGGCCCACGCCTGTGAGTGTCGTTCCCTGTCGCACCAGACTCTTCTCTGGCACCACCGCCTGGGTCACCCACGGTTCGTCTCCAGCTCCGCCGCCGTTTCCGGACGGATCTTCCTGTCCTGCGTCTGCACTCTGACAGAGGTGGTGAGTTTTCCTCCGATCTCTTGAGGACCTTCTGTCAGGCGGAGGGCATCGAGCAGACCTTCACGCTTCCGGACTCCCCACAGCAGAATGGGGTTGCTGAGCGCCGCATTGGCCTGGTCATGGAGGTCGCTCGTACCTCCTTGGTCCACGCGGCGGCTCCCCATTTTCTGTGGCCGTTTGCTGTCCGGTACGCCGCGCATCAGCTCAACCTCTGGCCCCGTGTCTCCTTGCCGGAGACCTCGCCCACACTGCGTTGGACGGGGGAGGTTGGCGATGCGTCGCGCTTCCGGGTGTGGGGTGCTCGTGCCCTTGTCCGCGATACGTCTGCGGACAAGCTCTCCTCCCGCACGCTTCCTTGTGTCTTCCTTGGCTTTGTCCCTGACGCGCCTGGCTGGCAGTTTTACCACCCCACCTCGCGCCGGGTCTTCGCCTCTCAGGATGTCACCTTTGACGAGTCGGTCCCTTTTTACCGTCTCTTCCCCTACCGCACTGCCCCCCTCCCTCCCCCGCCGCTTTTCCTTGCTCCTGGTCCCCCTCCGGTAGACCCCCTTCCCCCTCAGGGTCCTGCTCCTTCAGGTGTCTCTCAGGTAGACCCTCCTCCCGTCGCTGAGCCTGTCGAGGTCACAGGTGACTCAGGTGCTGCTGCGGGTGGTGCTGCTGGGAGTGCTGAGCCTGGGGGTGCTGAGCCTGGGGGTGCTGGGCCTGGGGGTGCTGGGGCTGCAGGTGCTGGGACTGAGGGTGCTGGAGCTGAGGGTACGGTGCCTGAGAGTACGGAGCCTGGGGGTGCTGCGCCTGGGGGTGCTGAGCCTGCGGGTGCGGGGCCTGGGAGTGCTGGGACTGCGGGTGCTGGAGCTGAGGGTACTGTGCCTGAGAGTTTGCCGCCTGGGGGTGCTGCGACTGGGGGTGCTGAGCCTGCGGGTACTGAGCCTGCGGGTACTGAGCCTGGGGGTGCTGCTACTGAGCCTACGGAGCCTCGGGTTACTGCGTCTGGGGGTGCTCCGGTTCGGGGTGCTGAGCAGTCTCTCACACCGCAGCAGCTTCGCGACTGGTACGTCCGACGCTTTCGCCGTCCTAGTGGCTCGGCTGGAGTTTGGGGTGCTGGAGCTGCTCGTCCTGGGGGTGCTCGTACTGGGGGTACTGGAGCTGCCGGGACTGGCTGTTCTGGGAGCACTGCGACTGGAGCTGCTGGAGCTGGGGACTCTGGCGCTGGCGGTGCTAGCGGAGTTGGAGCTGCCGACTCTGGGGGTGGCGCTGCTGCTGGTGCTGCGGACCCACCTGGTGGAGCTGCTGCTGGTGCTGAGGAGTCGGACGGTGGAGCTGCTGCTGGAGCTGGGGACCCGGCCGGTGGAGCTGCTGCTGGTGCTGTGGACCCGGACGCTGGAGCTCCTACTGGTGCTGAGGACCCGGCCGCTGGAGTCCCTTCTGCTTCTGGAGACGCTGCGCGGCCGCGACCGTACTTCGTACCGCTCCTTCAGCAGGTTCTTGGGCAGGCTCCTCCTCCTTGTCCTCCTCCCTCTGTAGAGTGTCCTCCGCCTGTCCAGCCGCAGTCACAGTTACCGCCTGCCTCGCCTCTCCCTGCTCCCTCTCCTTATACTGGTCCCACAGGAGGTCTTACAGAGCGTCGTGAGCCTGAGTCTCGTCCTGCGTCGCCTGTTTGTCCTGCTCGCACTGGTAGTCGTGTCCGTCGTGAGCGTCCTCCTCCTGTCCCAGGCACTCACTACATGACTCTGCGTCCCTCTACTGCTCCTCGGCGTGTCCCTCTACCGTCTCCTCCTGCGTCCTCTTTGCCTGCCGTTCCGGACCCTGAGTCTGACCGGTATCGCGCTGAGCACCCTACAGTCACGCGTCTCCTCGCTACTGTTGTCACTGACCCCACCTTTGAGTCCTCGGCTGCGTCTGCTCTGGTCGCTGAGTTGGTTGACTTTGCTGCTGCCTGTCGTCTAGACTACGCTGCTAGCCTTGTCGCTGAGTCAGAGTCTGCGTCTGTCTGTCCTCCGTCCGTCGGGGGTGAGTGTGCTCTTGGCACGGACGTCCTTGAGGACAGGCAGGAGGACTTTGACTCTCTTGCGGCTGCTGTACCTCATCTCGTGGCCTGGTTGCTTGCCCCTGAGGGAGACCCGGATGCACTAGACATCCCCACTCCGCGCACTTACGCAGAGGCGATCTCGGGTCCCTACTCCTCTCAGTGGCAGACAGCCATGGACGCAGAGATGGCATCCTGGAAGTCCACAGGCACCTACGTCGACGAGGTCCCCCCTCCTGGGGCGAACATCGTCGATGGCATGTGGATTTTCAGGGTGAAGCGGCCGCCAGGTTCTCCGCCTGTCTTCAAGGCTCGTTACGTTGCTAGAGGCTTCAGTCAGCGTCAGGGGGTCGACTTCTTCCAGACCTTCTCCCCCACCCCGAAGATGACCACTCTTCGGGTTCTGCTGCACGTTGCTGCTCAGCGTGACTACGAGCTTCACTCTCTTGACTTCAGCACAGCGTTCCTGCAGGGCAGCCTGCACGAGGAGATCTGGCTGCGCCGCCCACCTGGCTTTACTGGGTCGTTTCCCCCTGGTACCCAGTGGAGTCTCCGCCGGCCAGTCTACGGTCTCCGCCAGGCGCCACGTGAGTGGCACGACACACTGAGGACTACTCTTGCGGCTCTTGGGTTCGCGCCGTCTACTGTTGACCCGTCGCTGTTTCTGCGCACAGACACGTCGCTGCCGCCGTTCTACATTCTCGTGTACGTCGACGACTTGGTCTTTGCTACTGCTGACACTGAGGCACTCGCTCGTGTGAAGTCGGAGCTGCAGAAGAGACACACCTGCACTGACCTGGGTGAACTGCGTAGCTACCTTGGCTTGCAGATCACCCGGGACAGAGCTCGCCGCACCATCACCCTGACTCAGTCACACATGGTGCAGCAGGTCCTTCAGCGCTTCGGCTTCCAGTTCTCCTCACCACAGGCCACACCTCTGGCTACCAGCCACTCGCTCTCAGCTCCACCTTCGGACGATTCCGTAGAGCCGAGTGGCCCGTACCCAGAGCTTGTAGGCTGCCTCATGTACCTGATGACTTGCACGCGACCTGACCTCGCGTACCCTCTTAGCATCCTTGCTCGTTACGTTGCGCCTGGGAGACACAGGCGAGAGCACTGGGAGGCTGCTAAGAGGGTGCTGCGTTACCTGTGCAGTACATCAGGCATGGGGCTGGTGCTTGGAGGACGCGACAGAGTTGTCCTCACTGGTCACTCGGACGCCTCTTGGGTGGACGACCTGGCTACGCAGCGGTCGTCACAGGGTTACACCTTCAGCCTTGGCTCAGGTTCTGTCTCGTGGCGGTCCACCCGCTCTTCCTCTGTTCTCGGCTCTAGTTGTGAGGCTGAGATCTACGCCACAGCCATGGCTGCACAGGAGTTACGCTGGCTCACCTACCTGCTGACTGACTTGGGAGAGCGGCCTAGTTCTCCTCCAGTTCTGTACGGTGACAACAAGGCGGCTCTTGCCTTGTGTCAGGAGCACAGACTGGAGCACAGGACGAAGCACATTGCTCTTCGCTACTTTCTTGCTCGAGAGCTTCAGCAGCGCGGTCAGCTTCGGCTTGTGTACGTGGACTCGAAGGCCAACACTGCTGATATCTTCACCAAGGCGCTCCCGCCTAGTGATCATCAGCGGCACTGTACTTCTTTAGGCCTTGTGTCCACGTTTCCTCACTTGCTCACTGCTTGACATTCTTTGTACTGTACTTTATATATATCTTGTTGCTTGCTTGCTAGGTTTTGATCACTGTGTTGCTTGTCTTGTACTATATCTAGCACTGCATGTGAACTGGCCTTGTGGCCTTTACTTGTGCTCGGAGTGTGGTGACGTTGTGATCCACCCTGGGCTTTGTTTTGCTTTGCTGGACTGGTCTTGTGACCCTTTGTTCTCCCCCACTTTGCCTATGGGGGTGTGTTAAACTGTATTATGCTTGTAGGCTGTAGTGGGGTAGCCAATATGGGGTACAACCCCAACTAGGGTTTCATATTTGTACCCAAACTTCTGTTAGTTCATTCATTCTTGCCTAGTTATTCTGAGAATCATGCCACCCCGATGCACCATACCATGCCACCACGGTCCACAACATGCCCATAACATGAATAAGCTTAAGCGTATGGTGCACGAGGTGAATTTTGCGTCGAATCAAACATCAACTTAAGCACATGGAGCACGTTCACGTGTCGTCCGCAAAGAATGGCATGCAGAGGCCAACCTGCGTTCTTGTGCAAGTGCTTGAAAGACGCAGCGAGACGTGATAAGGGGCTTTGCTCTGCGAACGCCAGAGAACCTTTTTACGATGGCATGCAGAGAGAGAACGAGCTGGTATTTTGCACGGAGAAAGAGCAGCGCGTGGCGTTAGTCATTGCATCTGCTGCTACCCACCCACCAACCTGCCGACCACGTGCAGTTGCATCTTACTGGTCATTCTGATGTATGCCTTCATCGCAGC
Organism: Closterium sp. Yama58-4; assembly: GCA_947470075.1. Lineage (NCBI taxonomy): Eukaryota > Viridiplantae > Streptophyta > Zygnematophyceae > Desmidiales > Closteriaceae > Closterium > Closterium sp. Yama58-4. The sequence goes on along the minus strand of CANIUD010000675.1, from coordinate 1,500,904 downwards.
AGAGACCTGAACGACTGAAGCCATACATCAGAATATATACACGTACCCGAACACACAAAGTTGGGGGCAACACACACATTTGGTAAAACACACGCACTTGTCTGTGGTGCCGAATCTCTTGGGTGAAAAAGGCTTGGGGAGTTGCCTGGTGCCGTGCCCGCACACGTCATCACTGGAGCGCAGAAGAGACAAGTTCCTGCCGTCCATGCTGTACCAATACCCACTGTAGTGCCCGTGGGTCGTGGTGGCTTTACTCCCACTCTCACTACTGGCAGCACCAACATCAGCAGCAGCTTCACCAGCAGCACCAGTGGCACCACCATCAACAGAATAACCAGCAGCAGTGGAAGAGGAAGAGGGGGTGGGGAGGCCAAAGGGCGAATTTGAAGGACCCCGTTTGTTCTAATACCACGGACAAGAAAGTTTCAGAGCCATTTTATATATAAATGTAGCTCGTACAAAAATGGTTACATTTTATATATAAACGTAGTACTGCTTCGTTTTGGAGAGTTTTGCTCAATTTCGCAAAATCGCGCTTCGTTTTCTTTTCGCCATTTGGCGTGCCTACGATCGCGCAAACCGCGATCTGTTTTATTTTCCCCACAAATTTCAAGGGAATTTTAGTTAAGTTTTGTTACGATATGAAGCTTTATGAGAAGGCATTCCTGTATGCTGCAGGAGCCGACTCTACCGAGTACGAAGTCGAGGAGTCAGAAGAGTCGAAGCGACACAGCAACCGTCTGACTAAGACCGATGCAGGCAGAAGCATTTGAAGTGAAAAGAGCGGGAACAGGTTTGAAACTGATTCCCGCGCCGCACGGTTTAAATTTCGCTGCAATAAGGGAATGTACCCCTTAGAGTACATGGCTAGTCTAGGTCGTTTCGCATTCCTTTGTATTTCTATATAAACCCAATGTATGCATGCTATTATCAATCTCAGTCATTTACATTCACTCTGACCTGAGTTCACTACTTCCGCTGCGACACTACCCGCGATCAACCCTGAACGATCCTCTTCGCTAAGTCACACTTCAGATTCTAATATAGAGTACGGTGGCGGTTCGAGCAGTGGTGAACGTAGTACTGCTTCGTTTTGGAGAGTTTTGCTCAATTTCGCGAAATCGCGCTTCGTTTTCTTTTCGCCATTTGGCGTGCCTACGATCGCGCAAACCGCGATCTGTTTTATTTTCCCCACAAATTTCAAGGGAATTTTAGTTAAGTTTTGTTACGATATGAAGCTTTATGAGAAGGCATTCCTGTATGCTGCAGGAGCCGACTCTACCGAGTACGAAGTCGAGGAGTCAGAAGAGTCGAAGCGACACAGCAACCGTCTGACTAAGACCGATGCAGGCAGAAGCATTTGAAGTGAAAAGAGCGGGAACAGGTTTGAAACTGATTCCCGCGCCGCACGGTTTAAATTTCGCTGCAATAAGGGAATGTACCCCTTAGAGTACATGGCTAGTCTAGGTCGTTTCGCATTCCTTTGTATTTCTATATAAACCCAATGTATGCATGCTATTATCAATCTCAGTCATTTACATTCACTCTGACCTGAGTTCACTACTTCCGCTGCGACACTACCCGCGATCAACCCTGAACGATCCTCTTCGCTAAGTCACACTTCAGATTGTAACATGGTATGAGAGCTGCTCAGGGATTCTTCGCAACGTCAACTCCGTAAAATTCGCCAAACCAAGATCTGGCGAGCGGCACACGTTCCAAGACCAAGATGGCCGGAGGATCCGGAGGCCAAACAAATCTAACGGCCGAAGGACAAACCAACCCGGCTGCGACAAATGAAGCGACAACTACGATCGGCACTGCCGCGCTCGAGCAGTTATTCGCTCGACTGTCAACAATGGAGAAAGAACTCCAAGAACTGCGCAAAGGCGATGCGGGAACCACTTCCCAACCAGTTCAACCTGGACAACCGGCTGCGAAAAGCCGCGATACCGCCGCGCATGGCTTCTCCCTCGACTCAGACAAATCTGCAACAACTGCCCCTCGTCCAAGCGACGAAACCATCAACTCTGCGCAAGCACGCTTTCTAAGTGTGTCAAAGATCAAGACTACTGCCGCGTTTGACGGCAAGGATTTTTATACATGGAGTTTTGAGCTGGAGCTCCTCCTACAGACAGCGCAGATCTACCACTACTTCGACGGTTCCTATCCTAAACCGGTGGAAGACACCGAAGACGCCCGCGCTCAATACTACAGTGAGTCGCTCATGGCGTATAGCGTCCTGCTGCGCAACATGTCGCCAGCAGAACAGCTCGGCATCCGCTCCTACAAAGAGAGCGCCGCTCCGGCTCTTGAAGCTTGGAAGCACCTCGTGGAGGTATATCAGCCGAAGGATTCCGTCACTGCAAGCCGTCTCCTGCAACAACTCATGGAGACGAAGATGGGGCACGGGGAGAAAGCAAACAGTTACATCAACCGTTGTCGGAACATCCGTGATCAAATAATCAAGAACGGAAGTTCGATCTCGGAGGAGATATTCGTAAACATCATCAGCTCTCTGAAGCCGCACTATGTATGCGCCGCCCTGCTGACTGAGCAGCAGGACATGGACTCGAGCAGAACGAGTTCCGCGCCGCGGCGAGAGCGACTCGCCTTCTACACAGACAACCGTGAAGAGCGACGACAACCAAGGCGCCATTACTGCAAAATTTGCAAAGCCTTCGGGCATTCAACGGATCGATGCAAATCCCGATCCAACTATCGGCACCCGAATCCCACTCACCACAACAACTGGGTCAGCCGACAAGACGCTCGCCACTCTCAGCCACAACAACCAGTCTCCCGTCCTCCTGCACAACAACAACAACCACAGCAGTCACAAGGACCTCAAGGAGGAGCTCCCAGGAACATAATCGCAAACATGGCGACGCGACGCCGCCGCACTGCTGAGCCAGACGAAGAAAACGAACTTCAGGGAACATTGCCGCAACCAGAAGAAGGGTGGAACAACCCCCTTACGGAAGACCACTACTACCTGCACGACGAAGACGAGCAAGATTGGAATCAGCCAATCACACTGCGGGAAAGCCCGCCTCACGACAATCAACTCTACGTACCTGTCAGATGGAAGGAAGATGAAGACCCGCTTTTTCACAGACGTTACAAGGCGACGCTGGTGACCCCGCGACTCGCGTTACTACTCCGCAACAACAACAACAAAGACAACTACAACACCTGGTACCTGGACAGCTGCTGCGGACAACACATGGTGGGGTCGACTCGCTACGTGTCAAACCTCAACCGAGCCCCCGCAACCTTCGTCACCGTTGCTAATAGCCACCAACTGCGCGCCAACTCCCAAGGCATTGTCGTTCTGCAAGCACGAGACAGCAACACTCACATCTCGTTCAACGACGTGCTCTACGTCCCAGACCTACGCTTTAATCTACTCTCGGCAGGACAACTTCGGGACTGCGGCGTCATACTCACCACCGACCTGGCCACGCGCGACCTCATCCTCACGTACGCCCCTCCGGACACACCTCCCGAGTCGTTTAAATACCTCGGTCGAGCCCGCTCAATCAACGGGATCTACGTTCTGGACTTCGACGTACCAAGCTGTGAAGCCTCGTCGGATGAGCTCGTGGACCTGGTCCCCCTCGAATTCGCCTTCATGAACGAAGAATCGTGGCAACATCCTGACGGGCGACCGTGGATTCGCCGCAGCCCACATCCGCGCGAAATCAATCTGCACAACCCCGACATCAACGGGCTCTGCACCACCTGCCATACACCCGCTGCAAGCTGCACGGAACAAGTAGAGAAGGAATACGCGGCGATCCAGGAGGCAGAAAGCGCCGAGGAAGAACCAACTGGCATGACCGAAGAAGAACTCGCGGTATCAACTTACCGCATCTTCGGAGAAGAAAACAAGCAGTTCGGTCACCTGCCTGATCCGCGGCCCACACCACGTTCCGAAACTCTCCGATTCATCCTCGAGGCCAACGCCACCACCATAGACGAGGAAGGACGCCCGCGCCCGTACACCCGCGAAGTTTATCGCCGCGAAATTGACCCAGCCTGGAAAGACCCTGATGAGGCAGAGGAGTTAAGCGTCAAAGAGGAACAAGATAAGGTCAGGGCAGAGAAGAAACAAAAACTGTACGAAGAGCGCATCGCAGCAGGCTGGAGCGAGGAGTCTGCACGACGAGGTGGATGGGGAGACGATGACTATCAACCCGGGGAAGGCGCCACATGGGCATCAGCCACCGGAGCATGGGGATCCAGCGGCAGTGGCATGGCTACCACAGGAGGCTGGGGTACGGAAGAAACAGCCGAAGCAGATCTCACCCAAGAAGAACTGGAGGAAGCAGAACAAGAGATGCGCACCGAACGCGGAGAGGAACCACCCCGCGTCACCATACCCCTCGGAAGACCACCACCAGCACGCTCACCCCCCCGGTCACCATGGCGCTGGGACAGTACCTGGACGGAGCTTGAGGAGGGGAACGTACCTCCAACACCTGCCCGAGACTCCCTTGGTCCAATCTCCCGTCCAGATCCATTCGCCCGCTTCATCGAAGGAACAACAACTCCGCTCACCGTCATCCCCGACCGCGAATTTCTCGCCCTCTATCTTTCGACCGCACCTGCAGAAGGGGAATCAACTGCAGAAGAAGCAGAAGGAGCGGAAGACGAAACAGAACCAGGAGAAGAGGAGGAACCACCGCTCCAGATCCCACAAGAAACAGAGGAGGAAGCAGCAGAGCATCGCGCACGCTACATGCGCAGCAGCGGCATTCGCGCCGAAGACGACCTCTGGCACCAGCGACTCGGGCATCCCTCGCGCCAGACTCTCGCCAACTGCCTCCGCGCCAAGGTCTTCCCCCCAGGAGCACTTCTGCGCCCCGACGGCACCGAACCACACAACACCCCACACCCACTCACCTGCACCGTCTGCCCCACTGCAGCCCTCACTCACAGCGCATATCCTTCACTGGAGCCAAGCACCAACCGCTACAAGAAATTACAGAAGGTGTACAGCGACTTCATTGTCCTTACCTGCGACGGACTCAACGGCGAAAAATACACGCTGACCTTCATCGACGCCTACTCACGCTACGTCTGGATTGCCAACGTCGACGCACGGTCCAAGGCTCCAGAAGTCTTCCGGATCTGGCTCGCACACGCACAGCGACAGTCAGGGAGGAAGCTGAAAATTTGGCAGAGTGATGGCGCTAAAGAATTTCGCAGTTACGAGCTGGAGAGCGTTCTCACCGAGAAGGGGATCAAGCACGAGATTTCTCTCCCCTACGCTCATCAGCAGCAAGGAGTCGCCGAGAGGGTTAATCGCACCCTCATGACGAAAGTGCGCGCCCTCATGAATCAGTCCGGCCTCCCCAAGAAGTTTTGGCCTTACGCCATGAACCACGCGGTGCGCCTTTACAACCTCCTCTCCACCACGGCCAACAGGGACAACCTTTCCCCGCACATGAAGTGGACCGGCTCAAGGGGAGATCCCTCCATGTTGAGGGTTTGGGGGTGCATGGTGCAGTATCGGCCAACTTCAGCAAACATTGGCAAGTTTGCTCAGCGCGCACGCTGGGGAGTTCATCTGGGGCTCAGCAACGAGCACAAGGGGTGGCTCATTCTCGACGTCGACAGCAAGGAGATTGTTCCCGCGCGTGACATCCTCTTCTACGAAAGACTCACCTTGAAGCAGTGGATCGAGGACAAGCAACGCAACCAAGCTCGCGGCTATGTCAACAGCGGCCGCAGCTTTGCATCTCCCGAGGATGAAGCAGCAGCAGCCTTCGATCGCGACGACACCGACGATCATCCTGGCATTCCGCCTCGCCCTCGCTCGGACGATGACGACGACGACGACAGCGATGACGCACCTACCCCTGGACCAACCCGCCGCGAAACCGCCCCCAGCACTTCCTCACCTGGACACGACAGCGACGATGATGACGTGGTGGAGGTCCCCATCACTGACACTGCGGAAACCGCGAACGTCTCCGGCCTGCAGCTTCTCGGGCTCCACACCTCCGTCTCCGCCATAGCTCGCGCTGTTGAACCAAAGAACCCGCGCCAAGCCCTCACCGGCCCGCACGCCAAAGAATGGCGTGCAGCTATGGACGCCGAACTGAAAGCGCTGGAGTCCCGTGACACCTGGGTTCTCGTCGATCGTGCAGCAGTGAAGGGGAGGAGGGTGCTCAGCGGGAAGTGGTTCTTTCGGCTCAAGACTAACGCTGACGGAACCATTGAGCGCTTCAAGGCACGATGGGTGGTCCGAGGCTACGACCAACGCCACGGCATCGACTTCGACCAAACTTTCGCTCCTGTCAGCCGTCACACCTCCGTCAGAATCCTACTCGCCATAGCGGCTGCTAAGCATCTACCACTGCGACAGATCGACGTGAAGAACGCATTCCTATATGCGTTGGTGGATGCAACCATTTTCGTGGAGCAACCACACACCTACGGAGAAGGAGATCCCAGGGTCTGCCAGTTGAAGAAATCCCTCTATGGGATTAAGCAGGCGCCTCGTCTCTGGCAGCAGCACCTGCACAAAATTCTACTGGAAATCGGCTTCAGGCAGCTGCCGCACGACCCGGGAATGTACCGCCTCCACTTCAACGGCGATTACATCCTCCTCACCGTCTACGTCGACGACCTGCTCTACACTGGCACCTGCAACACGCTTCTTACCCAGTTCGAAGAAAACTTGGCGAAGCGCGTGGACATTACCACCAACCACAACGTCACTCAGTTTTTGGGCCTGAACATCACCTACGCGCCAGAAGCAATTCATCTGTCAGCTTCAAAATACGCAGAGCAGCTGGGAGAACGGTTCAACATCTCACGCGCACCACTCTCAACTCCATACCGCAGCCCCAGCACCAACTACAAACCAGACAACAAACCTTTGTCCCCCGCGGGGCTCCAACTGTACCAGCAGCAGCTGGGCTGCCTGCTGTTCGCATCTGTCACATGCCGACCCGACCTTTCGTACATCGCCAGCCAACTGGCACAGTACTCCCGCAAACCAGTAGCCGAGAACCAGTTGGACCTGGAGCGCGCCCTGCAGTACTTCATCTCCACGCCTGACATTGGACTCTCCTACTCCACGCTGTCAACAACATCCTTCAACCTCAACGGCTACGTGGACGCTGACCATGCCGCTGACCCAGCAAATCGACGGTCCCGAACCGGCTTCGTTTTTCGCCTGGAGCCAACTGGCCCCATCTCCTGGAACTCGCAGAAGCAGGAACTGGTTGCCCTGTCTTCAGCCGAAGCTGAATACATCGCCGCGACAGCAGCAGTTCGCGAAGGTCTGTACCTGCAGGAGCTGTTACAGGAGGCAAAAATTCCAACCTCGCCTACCTTTCGCCTGCACTGCGACAACCAGAGCGCGATCAAGATCGCGAACAAGCCCGGGTTCGTGAACCGCACGAAGCACATCGCACTGCGGTACTTCTTCGTCAAGGACGAAATCGACCAGGGTAAAGTTGACCTCGCTTACTGCCCAACCACTGAGATGGCAGCCGACTTCCTCACCAAGCGTCTGCCACGTCAGCAGTTCAAGCACTGCTCCGACCTCACCGGAGTGGTCAAGCGAGTCAGCACCCCTCGCGTCCAGGAATGAAGGGGAGTGTTACGATATGAAGCTTTATGAGAAGGCATTCCTGTATGCTGCAGGAGCCGACTCTACCGAGTACGAAGTCGAGGAGTCAGAAGAGTCGAAGCGACACAGCAACCGTCTGACTAAGACCGATGCAGGCAGAAGCATTTGAAGTGAAAAGAGCGGGAACAGGTTTGAAACTGATTCCCGCGCCGCACGGTTTAAATTTCGCTGCAATAAGGGAATGTACCCCTTAGAGTACATGGCTAGTCTAGGTCGTTTCGCATTCCTTTGTATTTCTATATAAACCCAATGTATGCATGCTATTATCAATCTCAGTCATTTACATTCACTCTGACCTGAGTTCACTACTTCCGCTGCGACACTACCTGCGATCAACCCTGAACGATCCTCTTCGCTAAGTCACACTTCAGATTCTAACATAGAGTACGGTGGCGGTTCGAGAAGTGGTGAACGTAGTACTGCTTCGTTTTGGAGAGTTTTGCTCAATTTCGCGAAATCGCGCTTCGTTTTATTTTCGCCATTTGGCGTGCCTACGATCGCGCAAACCGCGATCTGTTTTATTTTCCCCACAAATTTCAAGGGAATTTTAGTTAAGTTTTGTTACGATATGAAGCTTTATGAGAAGGCATTCCTGTATGCTGCAGGAGCCGACTCTACCGAGTACGAAGTCAAGGAGTCAGAAGAGTCGAAGCTGTTGGGCTGAGATAGCCCCTTAGGATCTTTCAAGGGAGAACTCTGGATGGATAGTGTTGTAATAGCGGAAGCGTTTAACAAAAGTTTGTGAACCACCTTGCGCTGGTATGTGAGGGCAAAGTAGATTGATTATAGCAAGGAAGTACAAGATTATATAATAATACAAGGAATATGAAAGGATATAGTTTGTAACTGCTTTACTGTTGCTGTTGCGGTTCGATACAGTGCGACTCGGGCAACTGCTCTGTAACGAGTCAGTTGTGTGTCCTTAACTGTCGCGCTGCATTTGTCAGGTCAAAGGTCGCTTGACCTTTGACTTTCGCGTAACCTCCAGCAACCTCTTTTTAACCTCCGAGGGTTGACTCGCGGGTGCTTCGACATGGCGTGCTTCGCTTCTGGTGTGGTGTTTCGACACGACAGAGGCGTTTACAATTTATTGTTTCCAACACTCCCCTTCGCTTCTGGAGTGTCGCTCTTGATGACGTGGCTTTGTCCAGTCAGCAACACGCAGTACTCGAATTTCTGCTTTCCGAGTTTCTTGGTCAAATAATCGGCTGCCATCTCGGACGTGGGACAGTATGACAGCTGAAGTCTCCCCTTCTCGATCTCGTCCTTCACGAAGAAGTAACGCAGGGCGATGTGTTTCGTCCTGTTCGCGAAGCCGTTCTTGTTGGCGATGCGAATTGCAGACTGGTTGTCGCAGAACAGGGTGAAGTTGGGTAACTCAGCTAACTTTGCTTCTTCCAGCAGCTCGCGAAGATAAAGGCCTTCCTTGGTGGCTGAGCAGAGTGCGATATATTCTGCCTCAGCTGATGATAACGCGATTAACTCCTGCTTGTTCGACTGCCAGGAGATAGGTCCGATAGGTTCGAGGCGGTAGACGTAGCCGGTACGTGAGCGCCTGTTGTCGGAGTCGCCGGCGTGATCGGCGTCGACATAGCCGATTAGCTTAGTTGGTGTAGCTGCGTTCTTGTGGTAGGTTAGGCCGATCGTCGCGGTGCTGATGAAGTAGTGAAGAGCGCGGTCAAGTTCCGCCAGATGTTCTGCTTCAGGCCTCTTGAGGTAGGTGGCGAGTTGACTTGCGGAGTATGAGAGGTCGGGACGGCAAGTGACGGCTGCGAAGAGGAGGCATCCGAGCTTCCTCTGATAGTCGCGTATGCCGGCTGGTTTGAGTAGAGTGGATCGTCCCTTCTCGGTTCCTGTCGTGTAGCGGTATGGCGTGGAGATGGCGGCTGGTGTGAGAGCGAAGCGTTTGGCGATGGTGTCGGCATATTTCGCGGCGTTGAGGTAGATCGCATCTTCTTCTTCTCGGATGTTGAGGCCGAGGTACTGTGTGACGGTAGACGAGACCGTGAGCGTGAGGTCTTTCTGCAGCTCCCCTTCGAACCAGGAGGTGACGTTGTCTGTCGAGCCGATGTAGAGTAAATCGTCTACGTAGACGATTAGGAGGATGTAGTCTGTACCCTTCGTGAGCCGATACATTCCCTGATCGTGCGGTAGCTGCTTGAAGCCGATGCGAACGAGTCGGGCGTGCAGGTACTGTTGCCACAGTCGTGGGGCTTGTTTGATGCCGTAGAGCGATTTGAGTAGTTGACAGACGTGTGTGGAGTCCGTGCTGGAGCCGTGTGGTAGCTCCACGAAGATTTCTGCGTCAACAGGTGCGTAGAGAAAGGCGTTTGCGACATCGATTTGTCGTAGCCTTTTCTTCTTCATGGCGGCGATCGCGAGGAGAATGCGTAGTGAGGTGTGTCGGCTGACCGGAGCAAAGGTTTCGGTGAAGTCGCGACCGTGCTCTTGGTCGAAGCCGCGTACGACCCAGCGCGCTTTGAATTTGTCGATGGTGCCATCTGCTTTCGTCTTCACGCGGAAGACCCATTTTCCGGTGAGAATGGTCTTGTTTCGTGCTACGCCGATAGGAACGATTTTCCAGGTGTTGCGTTCTTCTAGCGCTTTCAGCTCCTTGTCCATGGCTTCACGCCATTTTTCCCTGTGTTCCCCCCCCAGAGCCTGCTGAACCGTTGCAGGCTCTTTAGGAATGGCGGCGCCGTGGACTGCGGTGACGAGCCCGAGTATCTGGAGTCCACTCTGTGTGTAGCGGGGGAGTGTGGTGTCCTCGGGATAGACTGCCTCGTCTCCAGCTTCTGGATCAGGTGCGAAGTTGGGCCCTATGCGTTCTGCTTCGTTGGTGTTGACTTCAGCAGGTGTAACGTAACCGTTGTCGGCGAAGTGGTAGTAGGTTTCGGCGTTGACGCTTTCGCGAGGGTTATCTTCGTCCATCGGTACGTCCACTGAGCAGTAGGGAAGAGGTCCGGCTTCTTCCGAGGCTCCTTCCACGTTCTGCTCGTCCCAGTCAGCTTCGTCTCCTGCCGAAGCGAAGGCTCGATCGCCACGGAAGCCACCTGTGGGGTCTCGATTTTCGTCCAGGTTGGCAAGGTATGTTGGCAGTGTGAGCCGCTCGTAGAAAATGACATCACGTGCTGCTACTGTTTCCTTGGTGTGGATGTCGAAGATTTTCCACGCGTTGTAATGTTTTTCGATGCCCAGGTGTAGTCCCCACTGTGCGCGTTGGGAGAATCGGCCGGCTCGTGCAGATGGGGGTCGGTACTGTACCATGCAGCCGAAGACTCGTAACATTTTTGTGCTGCCCAATTTCCCTGTCCACAGCAGATGCGGTGATGTGTTGTTCGGGAGTGACGACGAAGAAAGCAAGTTGTGCAGCATCACGGCGTGGTCCATTGCTTCGGGCCACTGGTGGTTGGGTAGCCGCATGCCACGTAACAGTTTGCGCATGGTGTTCTGCAGAGTCCTGTTCATCCTTTCTGCTACACCCTGCTGTTGATGGGCGTAGGGAAGGGAGATGAGTCTCTTGATTCCCTTCTCCGCCAGATACTGCTTGAACCGCTGTGACGAGTATTCTCCTCCTCCGTCTGATTGAAAACTTTTGAGTTTAGCTCCCGATTCCCGTTCTGCTGCTGGAAGCCATGCCACGAAAGCCTCGAAAGCCATGTCGCGACTTGGTAAGTTTAGGTGCCAGACGTAACGTGTAGCGGCGTCGATGAAGGTGATGGTGTAGTTGTACGCGTTTTGTCCGGGTTCGCGGTTGTACAAGATGTCGCTGTACACTTTCTCGAGTGGTGCATATGCAGGTGCGCTTGGGTTGTGATGCGAGACGAAGGGCTGATGCGGTAAGTCGGCTTCGGGGCAGGTGAAGCACGTTCCTCGAGCTCGCTGAAGTTCTCTGCCGTCGATCAGTAAGAGTGAATCCTTGTCAAGTACTCCAGCTCTTATCGTGTTGTTTAATACTGTGTTGCTTGGGTGTCCCATTCTTGCGTGCCAGGTTTCTTCGTTGGCGCGGTGTCCTGGCGAGCGTCGGTACATGTCGGAGTTGGAGTAGAAGCCGGCGATGATGTTCGCGCTTCTATGAACTTCCCGTGGTGCCGGGTTGAGCTGCTGCGCCGGTGTTGGCGGCGTCTCGTCGATGAAGGGCTGTGCCGTTGAGGGACCGGCGACTGGTGTTGATGTTTCTGCTGCTGTCGATGTTGTCTCTGCTGCTGCCGACGTTGTCTCTGCTGCTGCCGATGTTGTCTCTGCTGCTGCCGATGTTGTCTCTGCTGCTGCCGACTGCTGAATTGTCGCCAGCGCCCTTGTTCTTTCTGTTTCAGGGATGGTGTGTGAGTACCAGAAGCCGCTCGGGCTGAAGTCTGGATCAAGATCTGGAGGATGTGTCCAGTCAGTGAAGTTGACGATGGCGTCGCTGTCGGCCGTTCCGAGATCGGGGACGAAGTCAAGAACGAAGACGTTGTTCTTGAGAACCGCCTTGCCGATGTAGAGACCTCCTCTCCCGTGGTACAGCTTGAATTCCTGGGTTGTGCTGTCTGCTTCAAGGTGAATGCCTTTCGCCATCAGTTGACTGACGCTGAGTAAGTTGTAGCCGAGGCCTTCTGCAATTAAAACCTTGGACATCTGTAGAATGACGTTCGTTTCTCGTGACTGAAGTTGAACAACTCCTTGTCGTCGTGTGCGCAGGTTCTGATTGTTGGCGATGGTGATAACCACCTCTCGTTGAAGCTGGTATTCTCGTTGTACGAAGCGTCCTGAGGAGCACATGTGTTGTCCGCAGCAACTGTCCAAGAACCACGTATCCTTTCCAGATGGCTCGTTTTGGGCTATGGCAGCGTATGTCGGGTTCGGCTGAAGTGACTCGCGGCGTGGTGTCGTTTCGTCGAATTGCTCTTCTGGTGAGTAGTACGGTGGCGATTCTGTGATGCAAGAATCGTTCAGTCTTGCCATGCAGCTAACGATGTTTCTTGCTCCTTGTGCAGGTTGTCCCGTTGGAGTTGTTGAAGATTGGAGCTGGGTCGTTGGATTCGGCTGTGTTGATGCGACTTGATTGCTTGAAGGTCGTAGCTGTCGCTGCGGAGTCGTTGACGGTTGTCGATTCGGGCAGTGTGTGCGCGGGTGTCCTGAAGTCTTGCAGATGTGGCAGAAAGGAGGTACTGGCTTCGGTTGTTGTTGTCGATTGTTGTAATTGTTGTGACGTCGTTGAGTGTGAAACGCGAACTCTGATGTTGTCGTCTTCTTTCTGTGTCGTTCTTCTTGCAGGTCCATGTCTTGCTGCTCAGCGTGGATTTCGGCGCAGAGTGCTGCTTCAGAGATTCTGCCGTGGGCTCGGAGGATAGCTTTGGTGGCGCGCCATTGGGGACCGAGACCACCAACGATGATGACTGTCACGAAGGCGTCTTCAGAGATTGACCCTCCGCATCGAAGAAGCTTGTCGCGCAGTTCGCGACATCGGCTGATATACGCCATCCCCTTTTCTCCCGATTTCATTTCAACTGTTGTCATCTGTGCCATTAACCTGCTTTGGTTTACGCTGTCTGTTGCTTGATACAGGCTCTTCAGGTGGCTGTACGCGAGCTCAGCGGAGTTGCCGTAACCCCGGTAAGAGCGTATGTTCTGCTGCTGAGTTGGTGTGACGTTCCTCAGTAGAATCGTATACGCCATCATCGATTGATACGTATACTGCTGCTTCTCATACTGTGTGCCGTTTGCTGGATATTGCAGGGACCCGTCGAAGAAGCCGAGTATTTGCGCGCCTTCCATCATCAACTCAAACTCGAATGACCAGGTGAAGAAGTCCTTTCCGTCGAAGGGCCTTGATGTCTGAAGCTTAAGAACGTGCGCGAACTGCGATTGCACTTGTAACGCGTCCAGTGGTTTATCTTGTCCAGGTGAAGGCTGCGGCATGAAGCTGATCGACCCGCGCTCGTACGGGGCGAAGGTAGGTTGCTGTTGTTGGTTTCCGCGCGCATATGACGACCCGTCAAGGCTCATGGGTGTTGCTCCGTTGTTGTTGCTGTTGTGTGATTGTGCAGGTCCCGACTGCTGGTGCTGCTCGTAGAAGGACATGAAGGAGAAGAACTTCTCCATTATACTTGGGTCGAAGTTCGCGGGGTGATTTGCGGGAGTTTCAGTAGATGTTACTCTTGGTCTTGTTGCCGTGCCTTCCTCTGTCTGCAGGCCAGAGGCAGGAGGTGGAGTAGGAGTAGTGCCTGGGGAGCCGTTAGAGGAGCTCCTTTCCTTGCTTGTTGCCATGTCTTGTAATGATTTGAAGGTAGTAGAGTTTCCCCTGTTTGCTCTCATACCATGTTGGGCTGAGATAGCCCCTTAGGATCTTTCAAGGGAGAACTCTGTCAGAATCACTAGGCAAGAATGATTGAAAGGAGAGAGGTTGAACTAGCAGGCAGTTGAGTACAAATAGCAAACCCTAGATTGGGCTGTACTCGCTATAGAGTACCCCACTGCAGGCTAGACAATAATAGCATTCTGACACACCCCCATAGCCAAAGTGGGGTGTAATCAGCAGAGCAAGCAAAGCAGTACAAGCTCAGGGTGGATCACAATGTCACCACACATTCTGAGCACAAGTTCAAGAAGCAATAGTTTAAAGTTCACAGTTATGAGCAAAGCTAGAGGCAGTCACAGAGGGCAAGCGAGGAGGAGGAGGGCTGGCGAGAGGAGAGAAGATGAAAGGCGCCGACTGAAGCTGCAGACACACGGGCAACAGGAGCGGCGCGCACAGTGGCTACCGAGCGCACGAGGGCACCGGACTACGGGAGTATCTGGCTCCGCGGCTACGACGAGCACACACAGGAGCAACGGACCCACAGGCGACTGGCGAAGCAGGCTCGCTGGGCTACCGAAACGCGCGAGGGCATCCGGACTACTGGCGCTGCTGGCGTCACGACGGCTACCTCCACGCAATCTCCCCCGACCGTCCCACGCCCCTCTCACACACCCCCTGCTGACACCCTAGCTCCACTCCGACGGTACCCCCCTTAAACCCCAAACCCTAGGCTCCCACACACCACCCCCCTCAGCGGCAGCTGTAGCAGAGGGAGACGAGGGAGGAGGAGGAGCAGGGGGAGGAACTCACAACCGACACCCCCATAGCCGCCACCCCCACACTCTTCACCCCCAAACCCTAATTTAGGAGAACGGGCTGTAGGAGGGGTGAGGCGCCGGTAGAAGCACGGGGGACAGTGGAGAGGGCAGGAGCAGCGAGGAACGGGCCGCCCACGGGCCTGGTAGAGCCGCCCGAACCGCGCGCAGGCGGCCCGAGCCGCGCGCGGGCCTGGCGCTTCCCGTACGGGCCGCGCGCGTGCCTGGCGCAGCCCGTACGGGCCGCGCGCGGGCCTGGCGCAGCCCGTACGGGCCGCGCGCAGGCCTGGCGCAGCCCGTACGGGCCGCGTGCCGGGTGTACGGGCCGCGCGCAGGCCACGACGGGCGACGGGGGGCGACGCGCGGGTCCCCGTCGCCCGTCGCAGCGCCTCCCGGGGGCGACGTGCCGAGTGACGGGGCAGGAACCCGCCGCGCGCCTCGGGGCACACGGCGGGCAGAGAACCGCCGCGCGCCTCGGGGCGCACGGCGGGCAGAAAACCGCCGCGTGCCTCGGGGCGCACGGCGGGCTGAAAACCCTAGTTTCGACGCCGCGCGCCACGGGGCGCGCGGCGGACAGGGAGTAGCAGTAGCAGTAGCAGTAGCAGCGGAAGGCTTAGGTGGTGGGCCCACCCACAGGATCGACCCAGGAGGGTCGACCTGCTCTGATAGCATGTCAGAATCACTAGGCAAGAATGATTGAAAGGAGAGAGGTTGAACTAGCAGGCAGTTGAGTACAAATAGCAAACCCTAGATTGGGCTGTACTCGCTATAGAGTACCCCACTGCAGGCTAGACAATAATAGCATTCTGACAAACTCTGGATGGATAGTGTTGTAATAGCGGAAGCGTTTAACAAAAGTTTGTGAACCACCTTGCGCTGGTATGTGAGGGCAAAGTAGATTGATTATAGCAAGGAAGTACAAGATTATATAATAATACAAGGAATATGAAAGGATATAGTTTGTAACTGCTTTACTGTTGCTGTTGCGGTTCGATACAGTGCGACTCGGGCAACTGCTCTGTAACGAGTCAGTTGTGTGTCCTTAACTGTCGCGCTGCATTTGTCAGGTCAAAGGTCGCTTGACCTTTGACTTTCACGTAACCTCCAGCAACCTCTTTTTAACCTCCGAGGGTTGACTCGCGGGTGCTTCGACATGGCGTGCTTCGCTTCTGGTGTGGTGTTTCGACACGACAGAGGCGTTTACAATTTATTGTTTCCAACAGAAGCGACACAGCAACCGTCTGACTAAGACCGATGCAGGCAGAAGCATTTGAAGTGAAAAGAGCGGGAACAGGTTTGAAACTGATTCCCGCGCCGCACGGTTTAAATTTCGCTGCAATAAGGGAATGTACCCCTTAGAGTACATGGCTAGTCTAGGTCGTTTCGCATTCCTTTGTATTTCTATATAAACCCAATGTATGCATGCTATTATCAATCTCAGTCATTTACATTCACTCTGACCTGAGTTCACTACTTCCGCTGCGACACTACCCGCGATCAACCCTGAACGATCCTCTTCGCTAAGTCACACTTCAAATTCTAACAAGTTTAGAGGGTTAAATGTACTGCGCTGACCAGGGGGCAAAAATAAAACCCAATTGGGCCTGGCATGCGTTAGGGATGCACCAACCCTAAAAACATGGAGGCAAGGTGTTTAGGGTTGATGCCTCCCTAACACATGCAAGGCCCAAATGGGTTTTATTTGTGCCCGCGGGCAGCTCAGTACAAGTGATCCACTAAACTTAACATGAAAATTGTGGTAACAATAAAACAGATCGCGGCTTGCGCGATCGTAGGCACGCCACGTGGCGATAATAAAACAAAGTGCGCTTCCGCGAATTTGAGCAAAACTCTCTTCGTTTTGCCTCCCAAGTTCAGGCGCAACGAAGCCCTTTCCACTCTCGCACAGAGTGGTGGAGTGGAGCGCGGCAAGCCTCGGTCGCAGTGGGTTTCCACTGGCTGAAAATTCTGGTGACCTCACTTTGGGAGTACAGTTGGAGTTTTCTGGCCTTCTGCTATCCGCGTTTGTGTGACGGAATAGAAAACTAAGGAACTGGAATTTATGTTATCTTACCTAGTGGACAGTACTTGATAAACATGAAAGAAGAGTATCAAGTCGTTCACCCCTTGCCTAGGTCTCATCATGCTAAAACGCCAGCCTCTTCTTTGTTCCAACAAAATCAATGTAATGTTGTATCGTTCTCAGTACTGGTAAAATGTGCTCTGATCAGAAAGAGTGCATCCATTGATTCAAACTTGCTGCAGTGTTTGGCTTTGATCAGTGTTTTTTGATGCACCCGTTCATAAAACATGGTGATTTCTGTGACATGTTCGGTATTGCTTCACCAGGATGCATGCTATGCTACTCAAAGCATCTGCTTGCAAGTCTTGCTTGGAGCCACACTTTTACTGTCGTGCCCATCAAATACCGTAACCCAAAATCAATAGATAGAGATGCAGCTGGAAATGGAGACAGTACTGACTCTTTTTAAAGTGACATGCCTTATTACCAGGACCAGTATACTATACACAGAGCGGTGTGCTTCCAGATTGCACAATGACCCCTGATGGGCTTGGGGCACCAGCAGCAGTGCCACTTTCAGGAACACAGCCAGCAGATAGTCTTCGAGGAGGAGTACCTGAAACCCTTCTTGGAAGCTCCTGATGTTTGAGCTGTTGAGAAGGCGAAGCTGACGTGGACAGCTCAAAGGGGTCAATGGGTACGATGGGAAGGAGGTCGCAGTTGCAGACCTCGATCATGTAGTTGTCAGGATCGAAAAAGAATATCTGATCGACCACTATCCCGTCCTCCACCACCTGCTGCTTCACGAATGAGATTGCCAAGGCGCTTAGCTTCCTCTCGACTTCAAAAAGATTGTCTGACTGCAAGAAGACAAAATAGGCGTTAGAAAAAATATGTCGACGGTTAGATTGGGGAGGAAAAGGCCAGAATCTTGTCGGTTGAGCGTTCTGAAGAAGCAAGCCTGTAACTTGCCTGAAACGCGATGTGATTATCTCGAGGGGTGAGGGTTCGTGGCATCGGAGGGCAAACGCTGTCGCCTAGAAGGTGAAGTCCGATTCCATAGTTAAATAACCTGCCAAGGACGGCTGTCAGTGAACAACTTTGACAGGAAAACGAACGAGACTTTTACGTAGCGGCCTAACCTTTACCCTTATTCCTTACCATGCACCGTCGAAGCTAAGAGACTTCTCGGGACGCTTCACAGGCTGAAAGCCTAAAACGCGTGAATAGAAGTCGAGAGACTTCTGTACTGAGGCGCACTTAATGGAAACGTGGTTGATGCAGCGTATCGGCAGCGGGCCTGTCCCAGATTGCCTGCTTATCTCCATCTAGATGCCTTAAGGGACGCGCTTCTAACAAGCGTCTCAAGCGTGCTGGAGATTTCGGATTCTTTGAGGTGTGGTTATCCGACGCATTTATCCCCGAAACCCGAATCCCTCATAGAACTCGTCCAGGTGACGGACCGCACATCTTTCCAAATGATGAATCTGAATGCTGAGATTAGGTCACCAGCAGGTCGATGCGCTCGCCGCCAGCGTTTCGCCATTTCCCAGCTTCCCTTGCGGCTCGCAACTACTCACTGGTCATCCCGTGGCTGGATGATGCCAAATGCTAGCGACATGAAAATGACGCCGCTCGGCTGACAAAGCCAGAGAATGCGTGGCGGGAAAAGAAGGCACTCGATAAAGACAGCCTCACAACTACTCTGAAGACCTCTGAAAAACGAACGAGTCTCGTGCGTTGCAAGGACCGATTGTAAAGAAAGGATATGTCGAGACTGCTCCACGCACGCAAGTTCTTCTGTGACGTGGCGTCCCACCAAGTCAGCACAGCAAATCAATGTTGGCTGGTTAACAGTTTTCGCAAAAGCTGACAAGGCTTATCGTCGCTATGGTAACCTGTGTCGCCTGATTTTCCGTCATTGGGCTTCCGCACTTTCTGGCCTTGCTGGATTCTCCAGCAACGGAGGCAAAAATGGTGCTGTTCTGGCTTTATGGAATGGAAATGTATGGTAAAACACGACACACGCCCCATATTTAAAAAAGCAAATGTAGGGTAGAGTTTTGCGGTATACATAGGGATCATTTTCACCCACTTCCACGCAATCACAATCTGGAAGCAGTCTGAACACCTCTCTCAACTTGTTTAATGTAAAGTTGGGGAATCAGACACAATAGACTGCCCGAATACCATAGACGTCGGGCAGATTCTCCCCTTTCCAATGTCGTCGCCTTCAACATGGGAGAAGGAGGGAATGACGGAGCGCCCTGGTTTCGGGTTCCACAGATTCATGTCAAGACTTCCAGCTCTGTTCGTATAGAAATACGCGAGAACCGCGTCTGTTCTTGCATGTGAACACAGCAATCGTTTGTTATTCGTCGTGACTACAGAATAAACTCCATTGGTTTTTTACCTGTAGGATTAGTTCATTTGCTTTATCCCTTTCGTATGACAAAGGCAGGTTCACTCTTCGTGGGATTAACGCACTCCCACGACTCCAGTGTTGGGAAAATGGCTAAAACAGGTGTCCACCTCGAGCTCTCGCATGCTGCACATTATTTCGTTTCCATTATGCAGCATTCTCAACCTTCCGTTTTCGCGCTAATCTCTCTCCTCCACTCCTCCGCTCTCACACCTAATTCAAACTCCTGCCATATTCACTTTCTTTTCCTTGTACCGTTCTTCCCGCGTGTTCAGAGGTCCGTCACATGCCACCGTCAGCCGAGCGTCGGCGCGTTATGGGGCGGCACGAGGGGCACGATCACCGCAAGGCGCGCCACGCGCACGACACGCTCTGGAAGCAGCCCGGCGAACGCGGAAGCTACACCGCCGCAACCCTGGTGGTGGCGGGAATCGTGGCCGTCCTGCTCGCCGCTACCTTTTTCGGCGCGCGGCATTTGATGATGCAGGAGTAAACGGCGGAGAGGAGATTAAACAAAGGCGGACACGAAACTCCGTCCACATTCTACCTTATGATACGCAAGAAGTTGGGGTGGGCGGCGCGGTGCCTGTGGGAACATGGTCGGTCGGGGAAAAAGGCGAGTTACCGTATCTCATGTAACGAGCCCTGTATAGGTTGGATATCTGCTGGTCGGAAAGTGTACAAAGCGAGATGGTGAAGCGGAAGTAGGGAAAAGTGAGAGCATAGAGGGGAAAAGGGGCATATGTGGGGGGGGGGGGGGGGGATGTGGGGGAGGTGGGGATTGGGGATGGGGAGGGGGGGAGGGAAAGGGGGGAAGGAGGGGGGAGAGAAAAACTGTGGGTGTGGTGGGGGTTTTGCAGATGGCGACGAGCTGTCTGAAGGTGGTTTGCCCCCAGATGCTGTAGCTTGAGTACCGTACCTGCGTGGTTGAGTCACGGACGGGGCAGACCTAGGACTATGCAAGGGGGGTTGCAGGGCCAATGATCCACTTTTACTAGGCCTGACCAACCAGCTATGCATTGTATATATATAATATATATGCATTGGAAGATGCAGCACCAGGATGACTTGCTATCTTTGCAAGAGCAGAATATGCTCACTCGTGAAAGGATACTGGCACCTGCCATCATCCTTGGACAAGCTTCTGTCCTGTGGTGTAGTTTTTCCACTTGAAGGGTATCATTTATACACCACACACAAGCTCATTTATACACCACATATACAAGCCAACTAAAACCACAAATGCGGAGCGTAAGCATAAACTAGACCTTTCTGGCCTTCTTTACTTTCCGTACTTCCCCTTCTTGTGTGGGCTTCGGAACAGCTTTTGTTGTCTTGGTCCCTCCAGCAACAGCAGCAGCAGCAGCACCACCACCACCACCAGCACCAGCACCGGAACCAGCATTGGCAGCAGCAGCGGCACCACCACTCTTCCCTGCAGCACCAGCCTTAGCACCTGACCCAGCTCTCGCCTTCGCTGTCCCTGCCTTCCTTGCTGTTGACGCTTTACCTGCCCCTGCTTTCTTCCCAGCACCTGTAGTCGCGCCAGCACCAGTTGCAGGAGCGGCAGCAGCAGCAGCAGCAGCACCACCAGCAGCAGCAGCACCAGCAGCAGCGCCAGCAGCAGAGGTACCCACCCCTCCCGTCTTGTCCTCTGCAGTTGCTGCTTCACCTGCTGCTGCGGGCTGTGGCAGCGCCGGCAAGGCGATATCTGGGGGAGGTGGAGCTGGGGTGAGCTTCCTGACAACGGTCATAATCACGTGGTCCAGTCGTGCCATCTCCCGCACGTCTGATGCGGTTGGTTTTGCCTCTGATGCTGCTGGCGTGTCAGGGGCATCAACTGACGCCCCTTCTGACTCTGTCCGCTCTGCTGGGGTGACATGAGAAGTGAGGAAGGGGGAAGAGGGTGGTGGATGGTGAAAATTGGCAAGCCTAATAGCCCCCCAAAATGGATGGTGGATTGTAGTACTCGTGCTCTGGCTGGGTGCGTAATGAGCTGAGCTGAACCCCCGAAAACTGCATCACTGTCAGCCAGCGTCCTGCGGAGGAGGAGAAGAACGTTATCAACAATTCACTCTGGATACGTTCTCGTATATACGCGATATCCATCAAGGCAAGAGCGCATCTTCCAACACAGTGCATAAGGTGAGTGCAAATGCACCAAGAGCGAAAGGGGCTCAACAGAAGCACTCAGAATAAGGGGGCTAAACATGAAGGGCGAACAACGGGTGGACCCTGATAAG
Organism: Closterium sp. Yama58-4; assembly: GCA_947470075.1. Taxonomy (NCBI): domain Eukaryota; kingdom Viridiplantae; phylum Streptophyta; class Zygnematophyceae; order Desmidiales; family Closteriaceae; genus Closterium; species Closterium sp. Yama58-4. The sequence goes on along the minus strand of CANIUD010000675.1, from coordinate 1,479,470 downwards.
GGGCTCCACAATCCTGTTGCTCCTCGTAGATATGATCTCTACAGCAACCCATCGTTCCCACCATGCCCCGTACCTTCTTTTGGCCGGGCAGCTTCGGGATTGTCAAGAGCCGCCCGGGTCATGGAAAAGGCTGCCCGGAGATGATGCAGGGCACGACACTGGGGAGGGGGGGAGGGAAGAGGGGGAAGGGGGAAGGGGGAAGGGGGAAATGGGGGGAGGGGGGATGGAGGAAAGGGGGAAGAGGGAGGAGGGGGAACAGGGCATGAGATTGATGATTGGGAGTGGATTAGGATAGGAAGGCGTGAAAGTAAAGAGGAAGGGGACATCCAGAGGAGAAGGGGTAGCAAGAGGAAACAGGGGAGAAGGGGAAAATGAAGCGACAGGAGAGCAAAGAGACAAGGAGAGGAAGGGGAAAGGAGAATTGCAACACATGGCAGATAATGCACGCGCGACAGCACAGGAATTGACAGGGGTGAGGAAGAAGAATGAAACAAAAGACTTGGAGTGAAAGCACGGCTGGCAGCATCATTGCCAAATGACAGGGTGGGGCCCACATAACTCCATTGCAGCAGGCCGCACGACTGGACCTGTAGAAGCAGACCTCTAGACATGGCAATTGTTGACTAAAGATTCCACAGAAATTAAGCACAAGGTATGTCCTGACATGGCCTGACTGACTGATAGACTGACCGAATGCCTGACTGACTGACAGACTGACCGAAAGGCCTGACTGACTGACTGACTGACTGACTGACTGACTGACTGACTGACTGACTGACTGACTGACTGACTGACTGACTGACTGACTGACTGACTGACTGACTGACTGACTGACTGACTGACTGACTGACTGACTGACTGACTGACTGACTGACTGACTGACTGACTGACTGACTGACTGACTGACTGACTGACTGACTGACTGACTGACTGACTGACTGACTGACTGACTGACTGACTGACTGACTGACTGACTGACTGACTGACTGACTGACTGACTGACTGACTGACTGACTGACTGACTGACTGACTGACTGACTGACTGACTGACTGACTGACTGACTGACTGATGCACCGACTGACTGACCGACCGACCGACCGACTGACTGACTGACTGACTGAATGCCTGACTAGTCGGTCAGACTGACGAAGTGACTCACGATCCGAGAACCGATGACGGCATGCAGTGACGGAGCCTGGTAGATGGACCCATCCAGGATGTAGTATGCAGCCACGGGCGTGGTGCGATCTGGACCGTCCCTTTTCTGCTTCCGCAGCACAAACAGATGAGGCTCCTGCGCCATGTGCAGTGAATACTCCCACCCCACCATCTCTCTGTCTCGAGGAGAGAGGGAAGGAACGGGTTTTGAGACGTTTCAGAACACGGAGACTTTGAAGCGGCTCCTGAGCCATGTGCAGCGAATACAACCCACCCCACCATCTCCCGGGAGAGGGAAGAAAATGGTTTTGAGACGTTTCAGAACACGGAGGATTTGAAGCGGCTCCTGAGCCATGTGCAGCGAATACATCCCAGCCCACTACCTCCCTGGACGATGGGAGAGAAGAGACGGGTTGTGAGACGTCTCAAAACAAGGGACAGGGAGGAAATGAGTTGTGCGGCGTTTCCAACCTATGTGGAGCGAAGCGCGATTCCCGCTCCGCCATCTCCCAGCTAAGCAATGGCCAGTGGTCAAGGGGTTAATTGGTCAAGGAGAATTTACACAGGAGGGGGAGACAATGGGGGCGGAGCTGTGAGAGGAGGCAGTGGGAACAAGGGAATGGGGAGACAAGCCAAGCAGAAATCTGGGAATGAGGCGACAGTCATTCGGAAATTGCTGCTACAGTATGCAGATGGCGGGGTACATGAGATGACGGGGGAAAGACGATCAACACGGGGCACATCATGTAAAACGTGCAACGAACAAGACCTAGCACCAATGCTTAACTAAGTCAAAACCTGAAGCCACCTGAGGCGCGCTGTGTCAAGGGGATGAATGCCCTGCATCCTCAGCTGCTCGTTGTTGCACGTGCGATCGTAGAACGGCGAGTTGGCGAAATAGTCGAACACGTTACCCGGCACGAGGCATCCGCCAACGAAATTTAGAAATATTTGGTCGCGAAAACAGAGGCCCGTGAGATCTAATGACGGCACGGCCGGTTGCGGAGGCCCCGGAGGATTTTGCGGTGGAAATGCCGCCATTATGGATTGACTGCTAGTTTTCCCCTCTTCTGCGCGAGGACGACAGAAACAGTCGGCAGAGGACAATTGCTTTTGCCCTGAAGTTCAAGAATCTCCTCGCCCTGAAGCCGAAGGACAATGACTTTTGCCCTTCTCGCAGTGGACTCGATGCTGTGAGGGAGTTGTTGGTGAGACGCTGCTGAACCGAAAGTACAGTATCGCGCAAATATTCGAGGGCTTGGTTGGTTGTTGAGCAGCTATCGTCAGGCCGCGCTGGCGCCAGGTCGGATCGGAAGACTCTACACGTAGAGCGGCGGAATCTCAAGCACTCCTTTCTGAGCTCTAGCTAAACTTTGTGTGAGAGAGACCACAGACAGAGGGAGCGGGAGAATAGGGGAGACAAAACGGACCATGCGCCTTGTTTGGCGGAGGAGAACGTAGAATGCGTCAGTGATTGTAAATACCAACTTGAAGGTTTCCAAACCAAAAAGCACCGTACTGTATTGCTTCATACTCAACTGATGCTGACCCGACGTGAGGATGTGTTTATTCTGGAATGAACCTGATCGAATCGAAGACCCTGTCCCTGCCTCACGATCTGTACCGCCTCGGTTCGTTTGTGCAGTACGGAACACGAAATGTTGCTTGTTCTTCGTTCGGGTGAACTAGGTCATTTGAGAAATGTCGGTTTTGAGTTCGTCGCAAACACAGCACAGTTCGTCGCAAATACAGCACACTTCGTCGCAAATACAGTTCGATCCTGTCCACGCGGGTTACTGTGTGAGTTTACGAAGGGTCTCCGTTTCACGATTATTTTTGAACACGCCCGGAGTGAGCTGTGTTCAACGGACGAAAGTGGCTTGTCTGATTATGTCAGCTGGCATTCTCCAAATCTTCAGCGGCTAAGCTAGTTCTGGTTCTGTTAGAAAGGTCGAATGAGCAATCGACCGGCTATGCGCTATTAGTCTGTGAGCTTCAAACCACGCACAATGTCTGTAGTTTTCTAAGCTGAACATCACAGACAGATTTCTGCAAGTTTTTTTCACTGGCAGAACAAGAAAAAACCATGGATGAGAAAGCCATCGTTCCCCATGTTGAAACCCCTCAACCACCTCGTCGGCTGAGTGAGGAGGTGGACAACTGGTATGAGGGATCACATACAGCCTCTATGCGTCGCCAATCCTCAGGGATCTCACACTCTGTTCGCCGGCAAAGCTCAGGACTATCAGAAGCCATTCGGCGTCTTAGTTCCCAAATATCAGAAACAGATGACTTGCGTTTGATTGAGGCTCTAAATGGAGTTGGCGAAGCAGCTTTGATCCATCTTATCAAGGCTTATCACGATGTTCTCAAGAGCCATGGCCTGTCTAAGGAAGCAGCAAACCTTGTCAGTTCAGCCGTGAAGGAATTTTCAGCATTGACGGGAGACGAGGAGATTGAGGAGCTTGAAATGCCTCATGGAACAAGTTTGCTGTTGAAGACTGGACTGAGAAACTATCTACTCTCGATCAAACCATACTTGCCTCGTAATCCAACTCAGGTATACTATGGTCCAGGACCGCGTCTGTGCATCTTCACACGATTCTTGCTGATCAAGTGTGACTCCGTAGGTAATCAAGGTTCAAGGACTTCAGTATGTTGGCAAATCGAAGCCGCTCCCTACCACGACACGGAATTGCTGGAACGCAGTAAGCTGTTTGGGCCTCATACATTATCGTAAAGTCCGAGCTTCATGTCTCAGGAAAATAAAATCACGCATTCCGAAACACTGCAGGGGTATCTAAGCCTGAAGAACGTCTTGACACCCGAGGAGAATGTTCCAGTGTTGAAAGACATAAATGGGTACTAATTTCGAGGGTTCTACCTTCTTACATTGGAAGTCTACCTTCTTTCTGTACTTACCTCACCACCATTGGTTTTGCAGGTACTTCATGCCAGGCACATTGACCCTTGTTATTGGATCAGCTGGTGTGTTGAGATTTTACAGTGAACAATACGAGGTGACACATGATATTTGTCTAATCGTTCTCATTATTTCCACACAGGAAGTGGAAAATCAATGCTGTTGAAGCTCATTGGAGGCCAGCTTGCAGCTTCTGAAGGTGTTATTCGATTCAATAACACGCCAAGCACAAGTGTCCAGGTTCACCGCACTGTTGGCATGGTTCCAGAGCAGGACCATCATCTTCCTCTTCTATCTGTTCGTGAAACACTGGAGTATGCTCGGAGATTCACCCGTGCTGTGACCCTCCGACAGCTGAAGCACAACAAGATGATGCATGCTGTCCTGCATGAAGCGTTTGATGCTGGAGAGGATCCGCTTGTGGAATCTAGGCTCCTGATGTTTGGTCTGACAAGTCAGGCAAACTCACTTGTAGGATCAGCAGGCTTGACAAAAGATGAAAGGCATCGGCTGACAGCAGCAGAAACAGTTGTTGGGGCTTACCCAGTAAGTTTCGTTGTTGTGTCTCTCTCTTTCTGTCCATTGAATCATCTTAATCACAGAGGCTGGTTTCTTTTCAGGTTTTGGTGTTTGATCACATCAGTGAGCTATATGATGGTCCATCTACTTTCAAAACCCTGTCCATGCTGAAAGAATATGCCCAGGTCCGACAGACAGTGGTGGTATGCAGCTTGCAATGGCCAACTCAGGACGTCTTTAACCTGTTTGATCGTGTCATCGTGCTCAACTCTGGCCGAGTAGTCTATCAAGGCCCAACTGCTTGTTCAACAAGCTACTTTGTGGACCTGGGGTATGAGTCTTGCCTTTCAAGAGGTGTAGGTGCTCGTAGTTGACCATCAATTATGGTAACTATTCTGTTTCTCAGGTACAAGAAGCCTAAGCACATATCGGAGCCAGAGTTTCTCCAGATTGTATCCACAGAGGCTGGAGCACAGCTTCTTGAGCCAGGCTATGAGAAGCTGGACCTGAGTGGCTTTGGTAGGACTGTGCTGTTTTGTTTTTTCACACCTTTCATCCTTCTCCACTTAAAAAGTGACTCTTACATGGCCTTATTATGGTGTACAGTGCGAGCATATGAAGGCTCTCCTCTTCATCGTGATGTAATGCGCATTGTCAACAACAAAGGCATCAGCTCTACCATCTGGATATCTGGACCAGCCAAGCTTGTTCTCATGCGCATCACTCTCAGTCTTTCCTCCGGTGCGAACTCCTCTGCCAAACCCTTAAGAATAGTCGTGCTGAAGTCAGAATGCAAGGAGGATAGCAAGGATGGTGAGCTGGTCCTGACTGGGCCTATTGAAGAAGGTGATGAGCTTGTTGGGTTTGCACTTATGGGAAGGCAGTTTGAGTATGCGAGGAATGTCGGTGGTGACCTGGACCCACAAGACCTTGGCAAGTTTCTCGAGAACCTAAAAGACAGTAGCACCATGGTTCAGCTTCAGTTTGAACGACCAGAGCCAATGTCTTCAGAAGAAAAGGTGATTGAAGATGGCAACTGTGATGTGTTTCTTTTCCTTGTTGAGCAACCATTTGTTGACATTCCATGATCAGGTCAAGGAAGCACAAGATGAGATGAAACAGTTGAAGACTCGGTTCATATTGGACCCTTGGCCAGAATTCTTGCTGTTGCTGCATCGTCAGCTATTATCACTATGCAGGAACCGATTTGCATTGATGGCAAGATTCATTCAGGTTTGCATTGTCATGAATGTGCCTATACGCATGCTTTTTGAATTTCTTGTTAACGTTTTCGTGACTGGTGATGCAGATTCTGGTCATGTCCCTTTTCCATGGCTTCAACTTCTTTCAGATGCCCTCCGACCCCCCAACCGTTGGCAACCTGAACCTTCGTCGAGGAATAACCTTTCTCTCGCTTGTCGCGATGACCTTGTTCAACCTCAGTCAGCTACCTATATTCATGGAGGAAAGTTTGGTCTACTACAAACATTCATCTGCCCAAAGCTTCCGCACATACACCTACCTGTTGGCCCATGTGTTGGCTGGAGCTCCCTTTTCAATCATAGATGTACGTCCCGTTTCAGTAACTTGGGGTTTTGAAGTTTTCTTAAGAATGTGTAACTTACTTTCCTCGTGTTTCTTCAGGCAACTGTGTGGTCCATCATCGTGTATTTTTTGGCTGGATTTTCACTCAGTGATGGTGGTGTCCACTTCTGGATTTTCTATGTCATTATGATTCTCACCGTCCTCCATGGGTCAGCCATGATCCGGTTCATTGCCTTTTCCACCCGGAATCCTGCTGCTGCTGCCTTTTTTTCTGCACTTCTTGTGGGCCCTTCCGTTTTCCTCTTCATTCATCTCCTCATTCCCCAATCCCTCATCCGTGGTTACTGGATATGGGTGTACCGGATTGATGCTCTCCAATGGGCCGCAACCATGATGCAAGCCAATGAATTCCACAGCAGCAAGTTCAATACTCCTTGCATAGTAGTCCTTCCGCCTGCATATCTCATGCCCAGTTCATCTCTTTCCAACTCCTCAGCTGCCTTGCCTCTCTTGCCTTTGAGTCCTTATCCTTTTTGTCAAGCCCACCCAACTGAAGCAGTGGGGATGGCATACCTCAAAGCCAATGGTTGGAACTATGACTGGATCGTATTTCTGATTGGTCCACTTGTGCTTGTCGCCTGGACCATTTTCTGGACCCTGGCTAGCTATATCTGCCTCCTTCCAGGTTACTACCAGCAGCACTCTCCACACCCCAAAATACTGCCGCCAAGCTGTCTAACAGCCAAAAGCGAGTCCAAGGAGTCAGCTTGTGGCAAACGCATTGGACCTGGCATAGATGTCTTGCCATTAGAGCCTCGCAATGGCCATGATGTTGCCGTCGAGTTTGGAGAGATAGAAGTCAGGAATGCTGGAATGGAGACGGAGCGATGGCAGGCTGTATGTCTTCCGTTTGAGCCAATGGTGCTGGCATGGCAGAACCTGTCCTACAAGATTCCATCCCCCCACTCGGATAGAGACAGGGAAGTCCTTAAAAGCATCTCAGGTTGGGTCAAACCTGGTGAGATTACAGGGATTGTGGGAGGAAGGGGTACAGGCAAGACGAGCCTTCTCAACTGTCTTGCTGGTAAGCAGTCCTGTATCTTGCTGTTACATTTCATGTTTTCTATTGTGTTTGAACCCCTCTCATCTCTCAGCCTTCTCTTGTGACAGGGCGGAAAATTCGTGGGCGAATCACAGGCCAGATTTCTGTTAATGGTCTGCCTCGTGACCTTGACTCCTTCATCCGATGCACGACATACATGGAAGGAGGCCATCAGCACTACCCGTATTTTACAGTTCGAGAGAGCCTTATGTATCGAGCCGACCTTCTTCTGCCACAATCAGTGTCACGCAAATCGCGTAACTCGTTTGTGGACAAGGTGAGACCTTTTAAGTTCTGATATTCCCATGGATGTGTACACATGCCTATCTCGTCCTCATTATCTCCTCTTCTTGTGTTTCAGATTCTGAAGATCACTCGAGTACATGACCTTGCAGAGTATTTGGTAAATGACCTCCTTACTTCAGGTGGCAGCGGTCTGGTATTCACGGAAAAACGAATCGTGCTGGCCATGGAGCTTGCAGGAAATCCCTCAGCACTTTTTCTTGACACCCCCTTCATCGGCATGGACATGCAGCAGATTGTGCAGTTTGCAGAGATTCTGGAAGTGAGTAAACACATGGCAGGCATTCTCCTTCGATGTGAAATTGTCACGTTTACTGATGTATATGAACCTTCACTGTTCATGTGCACTTCAGAGCGTGGCAACAGGTTGGGGCAAGGCCATGATAGTGTCGGCCAACGTGCCAACGGTGGTTCAGCTCAACAGCTTCACTTCTGTGCTCATGCTACGCAGTGGAGGTGAAATGGTATACTTTGGACCTGCTGGTCGATTTGGCTCTGCCATTGTGGTGAGTGAAATTGTTGGGGTGCTGGAGCTGGACATTCTTGGCTGAAATATATAGCTTGTTTTCCATATTCTGTTTTTCTCTCTCTCTCTCTTTCTCAATGTTTTCTCTCGTCATGATATTCAGGAATACTTCCAGTCCATACCTGGCACTCCCATGCTTCCTGCCAACATGAACCCCATCAGCTTCTTACAGTATGCAATGGGAGAAGGCGTTTCAGGGTCTGTAGCTGCACGTGACTATGCGTTTGAGTATCGAATCAGCAGCCTGGCCATGAGCAACGCCCAGCACCTGCGGAAGCTTCGTCGCAATCCCAACTCTTTCTTTGCTTCAGAAGCATCAGACTCAACTGCTGCTATGTCATCACCGGCTGCGAGTTCAAACCAAGGCAGAACAGATACTAGCACTGTATTTGCCAGTGAAGAACCTTCTCTGCAGTTCAGGAAGCCTGGAAGCGCTCTGAGACCCACCTCAACGCTTACTGATAAGGCAGAAACTTCACAGAAAGCCACGCGACAAAGTAGTCACGGGTGCTTGCCCCAGTCTGTTTACATGTCGCGTCTGGCAAAGGTGTATTGGTCCATCAACGTCCTCTACTGGCGGAACACCTCTTATACCCTGTCCCGTGCAGTTGTCGCTTGTGTCCTGGGCCTCGTTATTGGCTCCCTATTTTTCGACCTGCCCTGCTCCACTCTCCTCCAAATCTCAGCCCGTGCTGGATTTGTGTTCACACTGCTCATCTTTGGGCCCACCTCTAATGGAGGAACTGTGGTGGGAATGCTGACACGCATACGCCATGTCTTCAACAGAGAAAGGCTCAATAAACAGTACTTTGCTTCCACATATATCATCTCCTTCACATTGGTTGAGGTACGCAACACATTGGTTGTGTTTTGAGCTCTGGAGTTGTATCATGGACCAGATGTTCTTACCTCTTTTTTCTGTTTGCAGATTCCTTATCTTATTGTAACGACTCTGATATTTATTGTCATATCAGCGGGCCTAGCTCAGGTTGCAGTTTCCAGCTTGTCACAGTTCTTCGCATTTTGGTTCTCCCACTTCCTTTTCTCCCTCGGTATCACCTACCTTGGGTTTCTTCTTTCTGTGGCTCTTCCCAACCCGAGAGTGAGTTACGGGCTGTCTAAGGCCCCAGGCCCTTGATCATTGATGGTCTGTCCTGCCATACTGTTTTCACTTCCAACATCTCTTGACCTGCCATGATCTCTGCAGCTTGCATTCATGCTCGTGCCTATGGTATCTGGAGTATGGATAAGCACAGCAGGATATGTGGTCCCATACAATCTAATGCACTTCTTCTTCAAGCCATTTTATTGGACCAATCCTTTACAGGTACGAAGTTACTCTTGCTTCTCTGGTCTAACATGTCGTTCACTGTATCATCTGCTTGCAGTATGCATTGAATGCTATGACCGCCATAGCCTTCTACTGCGACACCAAAATCTCCAGTTGTATGAGTCCGAGCTGTTCTACTCTTGTTTCATCATGCCACGGTTGCGCTTGTCCGCTTGTCGAGGGAAGCAGCAGCTTTCAATGGACATACGTATCCACTGCCCGTTCTATCCGCCCTGAATACGGTTACGACTGGCTCTTCCTCATCCTATTCTGTACAGCATGTCGGATTGGCACGTACCTAGCCCTCCGATTTATGCAACACAACAAGAAGGCTGCATCTTAATAATTTGGCTGGTTTGGATAGATAAAACTTGGGGTAGTGCTATGTTTCGCAGTGTATGCAGAAATCTTATTATTGGATGTATGTGTGTAGTAACCATGATGGACCGATAAGCATTGCATTACGCATGCAATATGTGATGCCGGTAGACCGAGAGTTCTGTAGATGTTTTCCAACTTTCTGCTTATACGGTAGAATAGGGTGAAAGAGACATGCCATCGGCTTGTTGTGAGGAATCAACTAGGGAATGTACTACGCAAGGACACAAGAAGCTTTAAGGTTTATGCGGTTTTGTATGCGCTTCTTTCATCCATATTATGGAAAACATTTATCTAGTGGTTTCAACGGGACACCCTATATTGGATTTCCGCCTTTTCCACTCCCGCCTCTCCCCCAATTCTGGCGCTCCTGACTTCTCTGCCAGCGGAGAATCTCAAGGCGGCTCGCGCACTGCGACTAACTACACTGGTCCCGCCAGGCCCTGTGTCCGCGCTTCGCTTCGCTCATCTGAGGGTCCACTATCCATCGAAACTGGAGTCTTGAGCCATTGTCGTCTGTCACGTCATCCCGCCCGCCGTTCATGTCGCCTCGTTTCTCCATTGACGGCGATGCTTTTTGCACGCTTGGATATAGGTCGTTTATCGTACAAGCACGCCATCTGGTTGCTAGTTGGTAGGACCACACCGATGGTCACTTTTGCTGGTCAATGATTTGCTGGTGATAGATTTAGCAATTGATTCTAACCATTGACTCAGACTTCACCTCTTCGTGAGCTGTTTTTCGTTCTATCTTATCATCGCTACCTCCGACTAAGAGGACTCGCAAACCACCAGCCACCTGACCCAAATTCGCACTTGCATCCGTCTTTGGAAATACAGGCAAACCCCCTTTTTTTCATCGCTTTCCTTTTCCGTCTCCGAACCATCTCCTGCTTCCGAATTCAAAAAGTCGTCACCTGCTTTCGTCTTGACTCCATTCACGACTCATCGTCGATCAACGTCATGGTCGTGAACCCGCTCTGGGCACCTGAGCACCTCGGGTGCTTTAACGTCACAACTGTTTTTGAACGCGGTCCAAAGCGCATTCGGAAAGGCCACCTTACCGTGATTCGCCTTCCAAGAAGCCGGATTCCTTCCCAAGGAGGCGTGATAGATTTAACAACCTTTGAGAACGGTGATGAAGATTCTGACAGCGGAGGCTCGGTGCTGGCTCTGCATTTTGCCGCACCGACGGGCTGTAACACTGCTACTGCCTCTTCTGGGGCTGTTATCGCCCTCCATCATATAAAGCTCAACCACGGATCATCATCTTTTGAAAGAGGTGCGTGGGACGGCAAAATGTTTCTCATTTACCTCTCCGACTCTCCTTTCCTTGACTCGTTCTGCTTTTTGTTTTAAACCATCACTCAAATCGTATCTCTCTCTTTGACTCAGATCTTCGTGATTCAACTCTCAGAAATTCTCGAATCTTAACAAAGGTCCGCGTGATCCTGTCTCAAAACTTCTAAAAACTCTTCAGCTTCTCGCAAAATCTCCAGGCAACTAAAGTATCAAGCGCTCTGTAACGTTCCGTATCTTCACTCTTCAACACCTGGCTCAACAGGAAAGTTGACTCGAGTTTTGCTGGACGTGGAAGGAGGAACATGCTCCGGCGAAACGATTCGGGTGGTGTGCAGTGTGAGAACCATGCCACAGCATTTGGAACTCGCAAGGCTGAAGACATTTATCTTGGCTGTCCAGTCCGGGAAGCTTCCTTGTGTCCCCCCCAAGTGCGATACGTGCGGACGGAAGGATCAGGAGAACGTGCGGACAAGGCAACGGCATGAAGAGGTAAGCATACGATGAGTGCTTTTGCTTTTGTACCTTGAGCTTCGATGACCATTTCCTGGTTTTCTGATTCGGTTTGACTGCTTTGGACTATTACGTTGTGATTTTGCAGGCTCTGAGGGCGAGAGAGGCGAGGCAGCAACGAACGGAACGAAGGCAGTCGCAGCAGCAGCAGCAAGGGGAAGAGCGGCCGACGAAGCGCAAGGCAATGCGGGAGAGCGTGGCGAATCAGCAACAGGAGAAGGTAGCAGAGGAGCGTTTGAGGAAAGGGAAGGAGGTGGAGCGAGAGGCTGGGGAGGATACGGACAGGAAGAGGGAGAATGATGAGAAGGGTGAGAATTCAGCTGCTTCTGCTGCTGCTGCCGCTTCTGCCGCTGCTGCTGATTCTGCATCTGCTGCTGCCGCTGCCGATGTTGCTTATTCTGCTGCTGCTGTTGCTGATGATAATAATGCTGCGAGGGAAGGGGAGAAGAAGAGGGAGGAGGAGGAGCGGCAGGCCAAGGAGAAGAGTGCACAGCAAGAGGCGCAATGGAAGAAGAGGGAAGAGGAGATTAGAAAGGAACTGGAGGAGGAGTTTAGGGTGAGAATGGAGGAGTTGGAGAGGCAGTACCAACAGCGGTCGCAGCAGCAGCAGCACGAGAGTGTGGCCTTTGTAAGTACCGTTGCCACTTGCAATCATTGTCTAGTTTTCATGAGCTCCCGTCCCCTCCCCTCTCTTACCTCCCCTCCACTTTCATCCTATCCCCTCTCCTCCCCTCCCCTCCCCTCTCTTCCCCTCCCTCCCCTACCATCCCATCGTTCTGGCCTTTCTCTCAATTTTGGTTTAACCTGCCCTTTTCGGTCCTTCTAATCTCTTCTGCAATTCAGATGCTACTCCCCTCCCCTCTCCCCTCCATTGATGCCAGTGATGTTCTCACCTCCCCTCTCCTCCCCCCTCCATTGATTTCTTCCCCTCCCCTCCCTTCTTCTAAATTTTGCACATCAGGGTCCCCCGCCCCCGCCTCCTCCGAATGACGCGTCAGCGAGCGTACTTGCTTCGTTCAACGCCCGGCTGCGGGAGTGGGAGGCCCGTGTGAAAGCTGCTCTTGCTGCCGCGCAAAAGAGGATCCTGCGGACTGAGGGAGAGGTGTTAAAGAAGAGGAAGGCGGAGGAGTGTGCGAGAAAGGCTGAGGAGGTGAAGAGAAGCAAGGCGGAGGGTGCGAGGAGGAAACAGGAAGAGGCGAGGAAGGCTGCTGAGATGAAAAGGGCGAAGGAGGAGGAGAGGAAGAGGGTGCAGGCTGAAGAAAATAGGGTGAGGGAGGAGGAGAGGAAGAGGAAGGAGGAGGCGAAGAGTAAGGAGGATGCGAGGAAGAAGGAGGAAGAGGCGAGGCAGAAGGAGGAGAAGAAGAGGAAGGAGGAGCTTAGAAAGAAGGAGAAGGAGGAGAGGAAGATGGAAGAGGTGAGGAGGAAGGAGGAGGAAAAGCGGATGCAGGAGGAAGCGAAGAGGGAGGAGGAGAAGAGGCGGGCACAGGAGAAGGAGAGGGTGAGGGCAAGGAAGGAGGAGGCGGCATTCGATGAGAAGATGAAGCAGCTGGAGGAGGAGTGGCAACGGCGGCAAGCAGGTGAGAATGGGTGACGAGCTGCATGGCTGCCTGTACTGAGATGCTAGCTGCTTGCACAGAGTTACTCGTTGCAGAGTTCGTTTCATTCTCTTTGCTTTTCCTTTTGCACACTTGTACTGCATGTGTGTGTATCCGATCTTTGGATGCGTTTGGATGATAGGGTGCATGCTTGTGGGAGGGGAGATGGGGGTGGAGTGAGCAAACATACAAATGTGTTGTACGTATTCGTATGTACTCATATGTGCTCTTGTGATCTCACATACGTGCGTGCATGCATGTCCCTTCAGTTGCGCCAATGACCTACGAGGAGTACTCAAGCAGGGTGACTCAGCTCCGGAAGCAAGCAGCGAGAGCGGGTGTTGCCAGCAGCTGCACCCCTGGCACCACCCCTCTCCGCTTCTGGGACATCCCCTGGCCGCCAGCAGGCAACTGCCTGTTTCTTTCTCCTGGAGATTCACCTGGGCTGAAGAAGAGGAAGGCGATGGATGCGCTGCTGTTCTGGCATGCGGATCACTTTCTGAAGTTCTGTGGGGGGGCGGGAGCTCCGCGGCTGCTGGCGGGGCATAGAGAGGTGGTGCTAAGGAAGGCGGCTGGGCTGAGTAAGGAGGTGGTGGTGGCGAAGCAGCAGTTGTGGGAGGCGTGTCGCAGCAATGCGGGTGGCGGCGGCTGAGAGGCAACTCAGGGGTGAGGGTTGGAGTGATGTGATTACGTGTGCGGAGGCCCTGCTGTTCTGGCATGCAGACAAGTTTCTTGGGCTGGTGTAGGGGAGGGGGAGGAGTGCGGCTGGTGGCAGGGCGCAGGGAAGCAGTGCTCAGGAAGGTGGCTGGGCTGAGTTGAGAGGCGGTGAAGGAAAAGAAGCAGCTGAGCAGCCAAGGTTGGAGTGATCCGGCTGGATGTGCATAGAGGTGACTATAAAGTCGACTTTAAAAAGTTGGGGAAGGTGGCTGGGCTGAGTCAGGAGGTGGTGAAGGCAAATAAGCGGCTGGGAGAAGAAGGTTGGCGTAATCCGACTGGATGTGCATAGAGGTGGATGTCGAGTTGTCTACAGTGGCTGGCGGGGCTGAGTCAAGAGGTGGCAGCATGGTGCAGGCTGAGAAGCTGTTCAGGGGAGAGGGTTGCAGCAACCGTCACCCCTGAGCTGCTTCTTTGCCATTTGATGTCTGAGTAGAGGTGTGATACAGTAGTGCTGGGCTGTGGGCAGCGTGAGGGTTATCCCTTGAGTGGTTTGTTCGTTCTATGCATTGCTTTACTTCTTGTGAGGCGGTGCATGGTGTGTGGGTTGTCTCTATACAGAGGCGGGTTCTGAAGTGTATGTTGCAGAGGCTGGATAATCATGGTACTGGTAATAAGTGTGGTGGCAGCAATGCCATTTGCATATATAATTGAACGGCTAAGGAATGAAGTGCATGCAAACCAGCACCTACACTCACTGCTCCTTTTATACATTCACTCACTACCTTATTCTCAACCGATATGTTCAAGGAAAAATTGCTGTGGTAGGTTATATGGCGTTTCAGGAACCCGGCAAGCTGGCCTCTGGATAGGTTTGGAAGCACTCTTGGTCGAAAGGGCAGTTTGCCAAAGCTGGTCTTTCAGTAAGGGTGGGGCATCCACCTCAGTCTTGTTTATCAGTGTTGGCTGCAGTGTTACTCTTGCTCGTCAGTGTGCTGTGCACCTCGATTACTTGTACCATTATATGTTTACTTACCATCATGTATTGTTGTAACAAAGAACTACATCTACAAGCCTACAACTAGAACAATAACAGCAGCACGACTACATGGTGGAGCAGAATACCACACCAACTCAATACAGAAACTCCTGGCCCGGACGGCGCTTCTTGCTGGCATTGAACACGTCTACCACATTCACCCAGTTCAGACCATCGCTGGGCAGGAGAGCTGCAGTCATCAGATCGCCCAGTCGGGCGTCTCCCAGGCAGGTCCGCTTCCACGTCTTGATACGGTTCTGGCGACTGAAGCCGCGCTCGCACTCCACCGTGCTGAGGGGAAGCACAGCTACGGCCTGCCACAGCTGCACAAGGTTCGGGTAGGCTCCCCGCCAGTCAGTTGACTGGAGCATGAGCGCGAGCGACTTATGGAAGCTCATGTTGCCGTGGTTGGTGTCCATGGTGTGGAGAAACAACGGTAGCTCCCTCTCGCACGCCTTGAAGCACACACCTGCCAAGATGGGAGAGCAGAGCAGTGAGAGGGGCGATCGGGGCGTATGGGAGGTGTGGTGTTTAACATCACACCAAGGTAACCACACACGCAGAGCAGACAGCAAATTGCAGGCACAACCAGGCGGCGTACCAAAGAGGCGGTGGCGAAACATGCGGTCAAGCATGCGCAACCACTCGCGGCACTTCTTCATCCGCTCCTCGTTGTCGTCGGGATAGCATGACGGCCGGAAAAGCTTGGAGCCGGCCAGGTCCTTGAGGTCTTCCAGGCGGAACTCCAGTCGGAACTCCAGTCGGGCAACGCAGACCCTCGCAAACTCCTGGCACACCGCCTTGCAGGAGTAGTAGTCCCCGCCAGTCGTATGGCCTGGGATCTTGCGCTCGTGAAGCACGAACTTGTGCTCTGCAGCGTCTCCGTTCTGGTCCACACCGTTGACGATGACTTCGCGGTGCTCCGGGTTGCCGTGCTTCTTCAGGAACGCGCAGAGCAGGGGCGACTGATCGTTGCCGAAACGATCCTCGCAGTCCACGTAACGCACCTCGATCGTCCTGCAAGCGAGCGACACCTCCCCCGCGACCACCGTGATGTCAACCTGGGAGTGGGGGTGGGATGAATAGTTGCTGCCAGAGGTTGATGTACAACAATCTCCACTTACAACAACCGGGAACATGGTAGTGAAACAACCGCAAACGAGGACAAGCAAAACACTCCACATATCACCTGCTGCTTCTGGAACTTGGCGTTGAGCTCGTTGAGCATGGCAAGAATGTCTGCAAGGAAGAAAAGCATGAAGTGGAATTTGAAGGAGGTGACCGTTTCATAGAGCGCGTGCTTGAAATCGTTTAGCAGGACGATCGTCGCCGGCAGAACCTTGGCGAACCGCTTGACTGCCTCTCCTCTAGAGAGCCACCGCACGTCGTTGATCCCCTGCAGCTCCAAGTTGGTTTCGCAGATGTACTCCTGAAGGTGCTCGAATCGTCGGTGCCAGTTGCTCGACCTAGAAAGCTGCTCCGCCACGTTCTGCACCGCCTGGTCTATGATGTTGAACTCCGTCACCTTCTCAGCAGCATCTTTCGCGGCCAACGCCTCCCTGCTCAAGTCAGAACAGGAAAACGAACGACTGATGTGAGTGGGCAGTACATGATCAACACTACACACATGTCATAAAGCCATTAACATATACGGACTTACCGATGTGCGATGCAGTGGCACGACACGAGATAGGGATTCCGCAGGCGGAGTCGCGCCACAACACCATTGCTGGTGCCCGTCATGACTCTGGCGCCGTCGGTGCTGATTCCAACGATCTTGGACATGTCAATGCCCACGGCGTCAAGGTGGGTCAGTAGCACGTCGACGAGACTAGCCGCGTCACCTTTGTCAACTGTCAGCAGCGTGAGGAACTCACAGACGCTCGCTCCCTCCCTCATGAAGTGGACGTAGACGATCATATGCTTGCCGCGCGCCTTGTTAGTACTTTCATCGAGCTGAATGGAGATGTACGGGCTCGCCTCGAGCTGCTTCAGTTGCTCTTGCCGCATGTATTTCGCGGCAGCATCTAGTAGCTCCCCGAAACCGTACCTGCATGATACAAGCACAGTGGTTAGCACGGAACAAGTCAGTTCTAACGGAACAAGTACAACGACAGCGCGTTCCCCGAAACTTACTCCGAGAAGTAGTTTCCCTTGGAATCCAAGGGAAGGTTCGGGACTCCGAGCTCGGCCATGAACTTGATCGTGCCCACGTACGAGGTGATTGGCGCCTCCGACTTGCAGATGAACACGGTGGTCTTGAGAGCTGTGATGATGTGATGCGTGCTGCGATCCAAGCCCTCGAACTCGCTCAGCATCGTTTGACGAAGCTTCCGGCTCAACTTCGACTTCGTCTCGGCGTGTGCGTCCTGGTGTGCGGTGGACCGTTGGTGCGTCCGGATGCTCCCCTTCTGCATGTCACGCCCTCCACTGCCTCCCTTGCCATAGGCCGTTTTCGCGCCTTCAGCTCCATGTTCCAAGCACGTGCTGCATCTCAAAATGGGGAAACCAACGTCATCACGAGTTAAAATTAGCCACGAAAACAAAGACTCCCACGACGTCTTGAATCGCTTATGCGCTTTAGCGAAAGCGATTTCGGGGTAACGGGCCATCTCTTCGACAGTCGGCAGGCCATCGTCATCCTCGTCGTCGTCACTCCCCGCGTCCTCCACTCGTCGGATTGGACGGGCCGACCGCTTCGAAGAGGGCTTCGGTTGTCGCCACCACGGCTTGCCACCGCCATTGCTTGACTCTTTGCGCTTCTTGTTCGCAGAGTCGCCAGCCGCATCGCCAATCTCTGTTTCTGGAGCCGTCGCTTCTGGAGGTTCAGGTTCCGTCGTGGTAGTGCAAACTTCGGGTGACCGCAAGTCTCGCCCCGCTTCATCCACGTGGGCTTCATCCTCTGTTGAAGCAACTACGGGCTCCGGATCTAACAGCTTCTTAGCGGGGATTTGTAGAAAGCTGAGGCCCGTACGCGGGAGTGATTTTTGCTGGTGACGACGTGCCTCGTCGTCACCATCGGTGGTTTCGTCAGCAGCCATGGCGAGGGCAAGAGGGATGGATGCAGGAGCTGGGCCTACACTAGCTGTGTGAGAGCGTGGTGGTGGGGTGGTTTGCAAACCCTCGACCGGACGAGATAGCGAGGAGGCAGTACAGGAGAAGTGAAACGAGGAGAGACTGGGTTGGGTGCGTGGGAGAGACTGGTCGGTGGGTGGGGGCCTGCTGGGGAGGGAAGAAGGTGCTTCCAAGCAGGACACACATCCTGCACGAAGCAGGTGTGTGTGGCGCTGCGCGGCATTGCCAGGTGGGGAAATTGCAGGTGAGCCAGGTTCAGTTGACGGGTCAGTGGCAGTGGCGCCGTGCACATCTGCTGACTCAGGCAAAACGCCGCTAATCACGGCCCAAATCGCGTCAGTACCCCTGTCTTAAATATCAGTGTTAACACAATGAACACTTTTTCTGCTAAGGGTGTGTCATAAAACAACTTTTAAAAACAAGGGTGATCACCTAAACCCACCCTTATAGTAAGGGCCATAAGGGTGTTTTACCCTGATATCGAGAGGCCAGCCGGCAAGCCATACATGCCAATCCATATGCGCACTTCACGTCCAATATCAGCCAGCACAGGCCCAATGCTCTCAGGATCCACATGCGTGCGCGCATGGTCCCGCACACACCGCAAGCACGGCCTTAACTTCCAACAATCCGACGGACTCAGCTTCGCCCACTTCCCCTCAAAACACCCGTCATCGAACGACGCGAATTCGCGCTTCTCATTGGTCCATTGGTGGTAGTTGATATTGAAAAGGGGAGCGATGGTGAGGTAGGGGAAGTAGCGGTACTTGTAGGGGATGAGCTCCAGGCAGGAGGCCCCTGAGGGGAGAAAGATGAGGTTGGCGAGGGCAGAGCCGTGCATTCCGATGGCAAAGGCTGTATGGCGCATCGTGTGAACCACCTGGTCGAACCTGGGAGGTGGAGTGGGGTGGGGAGAGAGGGGATGTAGGGTGAGGGTTAGGGTGAAGTGTGAGAATGAGGTGTGAGGGTGAGGTTGGCGGTCGGGACTGTGTGGCACATTGCTTTCACCACTTGCCGAACCTGCAGGGCACATGGTGGAGGAGGGAGTGAGGTAGGGGAAGTGGCGGTACTTGTAGGGGATGAGCTCCAGGGCTGAGGCTCCAGAGGGCAGGGAGATGAGGTTGGCGAGGGCAGAGCCATGCATTCTGATGGCAAAGGCTGTATGGCGCATCGTGTGAACCACCTGGTCGAACCTGGGAGGTGGAGTGGGGTGGGGAGAGAGGGGATGTAGGGTGAGGGTTAGGGTGAAGTGTGAGAATGAGGTGTGAGGGTGAGGTTGGCGGTCGGGACTGTGTGGCACATTGCTTTCACCACTTGCCGAACCTGCAGGGCACATGGTGGAGGAGGGAGTGAGGTAGGGGAAGTGGCGGTACTTGTAGGGGATGAGCTCCAGGGCTGAGGCTCCAGAGGGCAGGGAGATGAGGTTGGCGAGGGCAGAGCCATGCATTCCGATGGCAAAGGCTGTATGGCGCATCGTGTGAACCACCTGGTCGAACGCTGTGATGGGGTTTGGGATGCAATGAGGAGAGAGAAGTAGGGTGCGGGTGAGGGTGATGGGTGGGAGTTGAGAAGACTGAGGTCTGAGGGCAGAAGCAGGAAGAAGAGGAAAGAAAAGGGAAACATAACATAAGATTGATGCAGCTACAAAGTGTGGCAACAGCACGGCGTGAGGCAGATGCACAATGCTAGAGAGGTCAACGATGCTCACACTTGAGACACATCGTACAATCATATGGTGAACACTTTGAATGTCTTACGGTGTAGATTCTGAGAGCTCGATGATGTGGATGGGCATGCGGAAGTGTGTTGTGAGCAGGTAGCATGGCATAAAGCAGTGGGCGTACCACTGGCAAGCATGACGCGGGGAGGAAGGGGTCTTACGGTGTGGACTCCGAGAGCTCAATGATGTGGATGGGCATGCGGAAGTGTGTTGTGAGCAGCTGCAGCACGTCTCCCACGTTCGTGATCGTGCGACGATTGGACCGGTACAGCCATGTCACCTGCAGTAGGCACAGCAGATGGGAGAGGAAGGATACAATTTCAGGATGACGGCCACATGATCAGCAATCAAAAGCATGAAGAGTGTGACACTAAGCTGAAGTGACTTCGAAGTAAACTCAGAAGTCACCTCGGATCGGATAGACCAGTACGGCAATTCGGAAACATATGGACCAGCATGTCACCTGCAAACATTACGGTGCGGGTGTAACCGTAGTGCATGGAAGGGCATGGGATGGCATGTCATAGAATAGCATAGCACGGCATGGCATGGTGTGGTATGGCACGGAATGGCATGGCATGGCGTGAATCAACTCACCTGCAATGGAGATGGGAGTTTTGAAAGCTGCTCCTCTCTGCGCTTCTCCTCCGCTTCCCTCCGCTGCTGCAGCTGCTGCTCTGCCTCCTCTCCATCCTCTGAGTCTGCTTCCTCCCCCTCACCAGCATCAGCACCAGTGGCAGCACCAGCAGTGCCAGCAGCACCATCAGTATCACCGGTATCATCAGCAGGGGCGCCAGTGACGGCAGCAGTGAGTCGCGCGTCAGCCCAGGCATAAGCTTTCCTCCTCACATACTCTGTAGCGTTCCTGTGAGTGGAAAGGGAAGCGAGAGAGCATGTCAGCAGGTACAGGAAGGGCAATGTGGGCAGGTGTGCAAAGGGATGCAGAACGATGAGATTTGCATGAGCCTTGAGAATAGGAGAGCAACAAGTTTACAAGAGACGAATATCTGGAGGGGCACGCTGACAGAGCATGAATGAAGCATGCGACACGAGAATGGCACAGAAAAGGTTCTCCATGCTCTTCCTACATCTGAATGAATGCGGATTGCGGCATGGACGGCTCACATGGAATAAGCGGTGTGCAGAGGGAAAATGACCTCCCCAAAGCACAGGTGCGGCTTTTGAGTCAACGCAAAGCATGTGCAGTGATTGCATTGAATGCGGTAAGAGTAGTGAGTGCAGCGAGTGCAGTGAATGCAGTGAGCGAAGCATGGATGGACGTCTCACGTGGAATAAGCGGTATGCAAGGGGAAGATGACCTCCCCGAAGCACAGGTGCGGCTCATCCCCCCAGTGCAGGCGGCGGCCGGGAATGAGAGGCGTGGCGGCGCCAAAGAGGATGCGGCTCAGATTGCCGGCGAACGTGCCGACTTCACTTTACACGCGGAGAGAGCAGGTGGGGGAGGGAGAGGGGAAGGAGGGGATGGGGTGAGGCAGGAAAGAGAAAGAATGGAGAGAAACTTGGTTTTGGTATTGAAAGGACAAAGGACGATTAGCAGTAGCGAAGTCAGAGAGTGAAGCTGGGATTGCATGTGAACATGCCGATTTCAGCTTGAAGCGAAGAGGATGGTGGGTGGGAAACGGGGAGGGGCGAGAGGGGGGGTCCAGTCGAAAAGGAGGACAGAAAGAGTATTGGTATGGGTGCATTTGTCCGGGCCATGTAGTACCATTTGTGTATGCAAGGGCTGCAGGCCATATGGTACATGTCATGCAATCTCATGCCACGTCACCCCATGCCACGTCACCCCATGCCACATGGACGGCCCCACGCCCCTACCATCAGTGTCGGTGCCAAACATCACTGCAGTGTGCGTGAGGGGCGAGGGAGTCAGCACCGCTGGGGTGAACGCAGCAGCACCTGCACCACCATCAGCAGCACCATCTGCAGCACCATCTGCAGCAGCATCTGCAGCAGCAGTTGAAGAAGCAGTAATGGACACAGCAACCCCATCCCTCTCTTCTGCACCTTCCTCCCCTCCCCCCTCCTCCTCTCCCTCCCCTCCGCTTGCCATCCCACTCTCCTCACCACCACCACCACCACCACCACCACCACCACCACCACCCCCACTACTCTCTTCCCCATCCACACCCTCCCCTCCCTCCTCCCCCACACCAGTCGAGCGAGGAGGAGGGGGAGAGGCGAAGGGCGGAGGGGAGGGTGGGGGGAGGGAGAGGGAGTGATGGAGGGCGAGGAGCAGCTCCGCCAGCACGCCCACGCGCTCCCAGAAGTGCCCCAGGAACGAGTCGTGCGGTGACATCACTGCGCGGCGGTACCTGGGTAGCTGGCGACCGGGGGAGGTCACATCTGCCCACTCCGGTGGCTGGGGCGGAGAGAGAGGGAGAAATAGCAGGAGGGAGGGGGTAGGGTAGGGAGGTGAGGGGCCAGGAGGAACATCATGGTACGCACGACCATCATCTTGCCTCCCAGCCTAGACTTCTGTTGGTTTTTTTTTTTCTTCTTCCTTTCTTAATCCCTTTCCTTTTTCTTCTTTTGTTGTAGGGTTCGTGATGGCAGCAAGAGCATCACCTTGTGGCCCAGCTTGCACTGCTGCTGCAGTATTTTGTCGCGCTGCTCTGCTGACAAAAAGATGCCCATCTTCTCCTGGATCCTGCCATCATGCCACCATGCCATGCCATGCCATGCCATCATGCCACCCCGATGCACCATAACATGCCACCACGGTCCACAACATGCCCATAACAGGAATAAGCTTAAGCGTATGGTGCACGAGGTGAATTTTGCGTCGAATCAAACATCAGCTTAAGCACATGGAGCACGTTCACGTGTCGTCCGCAAAGAATGGCATGCAGAGGCCAACCTGCGTTCTTGTGCAAGTGCTTGAAAGACGCAGCGAGACGTGATAAGGGGCTTTGCTCTGCGAACGCCAGAGAACCTTTTTACGATGGCATGCAGAGAGAGAACGAGCTGGTATTTTGCACGGAGAAAGAGCAGCGCGTGGCGTTAGTCATTGCATCTGCTGCTACCCACCCACCAACCTGCCGACCACGTGCAGTTGCATCTTACTGGTCATTCTGATGTATGCCTTCATCGCAGCAGAGACCTGAACGACTGAAGCCATACATCAGAATATATACACGTACCCGAACACACAAAGTTGGGGGCAACACACACATTTGGTAAAACACACGCACTTGTCTGTGGTGCCGAATCTCTTGGGTGAAAAAGGCTTGGGGAGTTGCCTGGTGCCGTGCCCGCACACGTCATCACTGGAGCGCAGAAGAGACAAGTCCCTGCCGTCCATGCTGTACCAATACCCACTGTAGTGCCCGTGGGTCGTGGTGGCTTTACTCCCACTCTCACTACTGGCAGCACCAACATCAGCAGCAGCTTCACCAGCAGCACCAGTGGCACCACCATCAACAGAATAACCAGCAGCAGTGGCAGAGGAAGAGGGGGTGGGGAGGCCAAAGGGCGACCAGAAGTGGCAGGCGCGGCGCACCACGAGGGCACAGGCGAGGGAGTTTGAATCCGCGATGAGATGAGTTGCTGGCACGCCCTGGTACGTACGATCAGGGATTGCACGAAAAGGGATTGGATTGGATGGTCGGGAATTGGACGGTCAGGGATTGGATGTCAAGACGACCCAGAATGCAACACAAACTAGCACAGAGTCTCCGAGTGTGACTGTGATTGTGGTTTTTCTTGCTAGCCCATCGATTTAGCACGGCCCTTCAGCAGAGATGAGCACAAGTGAGCAGAGGTGAGCAGAAATGAGCAGATTGGAGGTCTAAAAGCGGACTCAAGATCCCGCATGCAGCGCCCACCTGGAAGCCACTGACGACTCGCCACGACGGCTTCTTCCGTAACTCGGTAACCCACTTGTCGCGATCGCCCTGAACCACCCTCCGCCTCCTCCTCCGCTTCCCCCTGCTCTTCCTCCGCCTGCCCTCATTCCCGCGCGTCTCCTCTTCCCTATCTCCCGCCTTCTCCCCTTGCTGCTCCCCTTCTGTTCCCCCTTCCCCTTCCCCTCCGCCCTCTCCTTCCGCCTGGTTAACTTCTCCTTCCGCTGCGCGGATCTCCCCGCCCCTCTCCTCCGCCACCTGCTCATCGCCGCGAGCACTAGTTGTGGAATCGACCTCGAGCGCGAGGTCGGCGGAAGGATTGGCGGAAGATGGGCGGAGCTGACTCAGCAGGGCTTGGCGGAAGGACCCTGAGAGCGCGAACGCGGCAAACCCGAGAAACGTGACTATAACGGTGCCGGCTAAAAGAACGACGCGCGCGCCGCGTGGGAGCTTGTGGAGGGAGGGGTGGTGCGCCTTGCGCTCGGAGTCATCCACGCGGAAGCTTCCGCGATGCTCCGTGGACAGAGCCGCGGGGAAGGCGCCGGCTTGCCCTCCCCGCGAGTAGGACCGTCTCGCCATCATGGCGCCCCCGTCAGTCCAGCGCGTTTGTTTTTTAGTCAACTCAAAAACAGATTCTCGCCATCATGGCGCCCCGTCAGTGCAGCGCACTCATGCATTCATGGATTATGGATACGTTATTCAACAGTGTGGTTGAACAGAGAGAAATGTTCCGCGTTACAGAGTGGTGCGTTACCCATCGAGTAGGTTTGGGTTATCGTGTTGTGGTTGCGTGTGGGTGTTGTTGGCGGGTGAGGGAGCGGGGTGCTAAGGCGGGCAAGCAGAAAGCGTTGGTGGGGTGCATTATGCGACATAATCGAGGCCTCGCGAAAAATGGCGACCGGACTCGTTACTCTTGTTTCTCCAAACAGGTTCCCCATACGAACGAGCGATATGCTTCTCGCCAAATTACGATCGTAATCGAGTGATGAGCGAAAGTCTACAGCACCCCAAATCTTCCGCCATGAGAGTATCTGGCGAAACGGGCGATCGATAATCTGTGAATCGTCTCCACCTCGCACGAGCATGTCCTCCTCGTAAATCTACGACCGAGTAACCCTATCAAGCCTCCCATCAAAGCCACTCGATTTGAACGGCAACGCTGGGTTTGGTTGGGGAGACCAGCGTCGCCAATTGTCAGACATGTAGGTCGCCTTTTTTCGCGTTACAGATGGGCAGTTTTATGGGTGGGCGCTAGCTGAACTATCGCTGAAACAGCTTCCTACCACAGTCTCCCCATCCCCGCCATATTTTCATCTCAATGCGGACCTAGCACCACGTTATACGTGGGCCTTCGCTTCAAGCAACGGAAATCTCGCCGACGTGATGGCGAACAGCACGAAACTGGACGGTTCGCTAACCGGAGATGTGCTTATAGAGGAGGTATTCGGTCGCGGCCCGAACGCGTCGCGTACAGCTGTTTGGGTCGAGGAGACCAACACCAGCGGCAGCGGCGGCGGCGGCGGCGGGGATGGCAGCAGGACCGGCAGGGTGCCCGCGGCGCTAGCTGGCCTCATGGACGCGCCGTCGTCCATTCGCGTTCTCAAGTGCGCCTCGCCCCCCAGTTCGCGTAGAATCGCCGTATTTTAGCTTATCGCTGCTCGTTTCGCGTGAGTGTACGTTCGTAGCGCGGCTCGCGGCTCCCTCACGTCGGGTGCGATCAGACTGTTTGTCGATTCCGCGGACGCCTAAAGGCCTAGACTGTCCTCTGTGGTCTCACTTGCTCCTTCTCCGCCTGGCCGTATCCCCGCGCCCTAACCTCCGCGATCCGCCGTTTCCCCAGGTCCGCGCGCGGCAGTGGCTCGCTCGGCTCCCTCACGCGCACACTGCGCGGGGCGTTCCTGCCAGAGGTGCGCGGAGAGTGGAGGAGAGTGAAGGGGAAGGGGGCTGGGGCTTCCAGGAATGAAGGAGAGCAGAAGGAGTAGCGATTGTACACCAGGAAAGAGTCTCTGAATTCCACACAGCCTTGTTCTTTTGTCTCACCAGTCGTTCTAATGCCAGATGCACGCACGTGAAGCGGCACGTGTCAGACCACGTGTCGGTCAGTCCGTGTCTCAGACCACGTGTGCGCGGTCAGACGCACACTAGACGCACGTGGTGCAGCAAAGGATCTCATTTAGTGCGCTGAATCGAGTTCATGGTGTTCATTTCTTCCGTCTCCTCCTTTTCACGGTTTTGTTTTTGGTTGCAGGGTTACCCTGAGAGCGTTACAGACGACTACCTGGCGTTTCAAACGTGGGATACCCTACAGGTGATGTAACTCGCCTCAAGATTTGTGAGACGTCATGAGCCATCATGACCCACATGAGCCACGTGGTCGCCATGTCCCACGTGGTCACCATGACCCACATGGTCACCATGACCCACGTGGTCACCATGACCCACGTGGTCGCCATGAGCCATGTGGTCACCATGACCCACGTGGTCACCATGACCCGCATGGTGTCATCACCTGGCCTTTCGTTTCACCAATGCTACTGCCGCCTCTCTTCATTCCGTCCTCGTCCATGCTCCTTGTTCATGGAACGACTCTCAGTGCATGCCATCAGTGATCACTGCGCAATCATACTATCCCCCTGTGTTGTATCACCATTCCATCTCTCTCTTCCGCATCTCCCATTCTCCGCCCCGCCCCAACCCCCCGTCCCCTTTCCATGGCAGGGACTGTCGACGTACATCCGCAGCATGCTATCCACGCAGGTACACCGCAGCATGCTATCCACGCAGGTACACCGCAGCATGCTATCCACGCAGGTACACCACAGCATGCTATCCACGCAGGTACACCGCAGCATGCTATCCACGCAGGTACACCGCAGCATGCTATCCACGCAGGTACACCGCAGCATGCTATCCACGCAGGTACACCACAGCATGCTATCCACGCAGGTACACCGCAGCATGCTATCCACGCAGGTACACCGCAGCATGCTATCCACGCAGGTACACCGCAGCATGCTATCCACGCAGGTACACCACAGCATGCTATCCACGCAGGTACACCGCAGCATGCTATCCACGCAGGTACACCGCAGCATGCTATCCACGCAGGTACACCGCAGCATGCTATCCACGCAGGTACACCACAGCATGCTATCCACGCAGGTACACCGCAGCATGCTATCCACGCAGGTACACCGCAGCATGCTATCGACGCAGGTACACCACAGCATGCTATCCACGCAGGTACACCACAGCATGCTATCCACGCAGGTACACCGCAGCATGCTATCCACGCAGGTACACCACAGCATGCTATCCACGCAGGTACACCACAGCATGCTATCCACGCAGGTACACCGCAGCATGCTATCCACGCAGGTACACCGCAGCATGCTATCCACGCAGGTACACCACAGCATGCTATCCACGCAGGTACACCACAGCATGCTATCCATGCAGGTACACCGCAGCATGTCTTCCCGTCCCTGCCTTCTGCTTCTCTTCGTCTCCCCTTTCTGCCTCTCTGCCTCTCCGCCTCTCGACCTCTCTGCATCTCTTCTCAAACCTCACAACCCCCCCTCATCCTGCCCTGCGTCCTCCAGGTGCTGCTGGCAGGGCTGGGAGTGGGCCGGGCATCTGCCTCTGCCATCAGTGCCACGTTCCAGGTCAGGCTTTAAGTGCCGCTTGCATTGCCTCAACCGCTTCTTGCGCCCTGCAGTTTCAAGCAAATCACGAATAGATGTTCGTTCGGCCCTCCCTCCAGTACTTCTCCTATAAATCTGATTTCACGTCTCTGTCTCGCACCTCCTGCCCCGCCCTTGCAGTGGTTCGTACGTGACTTCACCGGCATGCTTGGAGGGATTCTTTTTGCCATGTACAAGGTACAGTAATGGCACAGTACATTTACTACTACTATTATTATTATTGCTATTACCCGTACCACTTTCTTCACTATGTACACTCTTCAGCATGTACAGGGTGCTCATTCTGTGCACTCTTCTCTGTACCTTCCAGCTATTTCCAAATGCGACGTGCAACTACATTTCTTTCCAGTACCGACGCTTGTTCATTAAGCCAAGCACTTGCTTTTATCTATTAAACTAGTTCCTGTCTGACTCTTCTTGTGACTCCCTTTTTGTAAATCTTTAACCCCAACTTAGACAGAAACCCCTCTTGGCAAAGCTGTAACCGCTAAAACCCTAACCCGAACCTTCTCTGTCGCTGCCTGCAGGGATCGAATCTCGACAGCAATGCCAAGCAGTGGAGGCTGGCTGCTGACGTCATCAATGATGTCGGTGCGCTGCTGCTTCTCTGCCCCTTCTCTGCCCCTTCTCTGCCCCTTCTCTGCCCCTTCTCTGCCCCTTCCTTCTCTGCCCCTTCTCTGCCCCTTCTCTGCCCCTTCTCTGCCCCTTCTCTGCCTTCTGATTATGCCGAGCTTTCCCAGTTTCCCTCTCCTCTAGTCTCAAACCTGTCAGACGACCACATCTCAGCTCAGCGTTTCACTTCCTCCTTTCTCCGACTTCCTACCCCCACGTTTCTCGCCCCCACCACTCCTTCCCTGTCCCGTCCTTTCTCCCTTTCATCGTCCTAATCCCCTTCCCTCCCACCTTCCCGCATGGGCGCACAGGAATGCTTCTCGATCTGCTCTCGCCCCTTGTGCCCTCCGCCTTCCTGCCGCTGCTCTGCCTGGGCAGCATTTCCCGAGCCATAAGTACGCCTAAAAAAAAAAACGACAAAATCATAAAAGCCTCAAAACAACAGCATCTCCCGGACCTAGTGCACCTCTTTATTGAAGCTGAAGGTGTCTGAAGGTGCCAGCATTTTACCCCGTCCCCCCCTCTTCCAACCGGCCCTTCCTTTCTGCTCAACCTGCAAGACAGCATCTCTTGCCTCAAAGCGTTCTTCCTTCTTCTTTTCTTATCATTTATATGCCATCCGTTTTCCGCTTCCTCCATCTTGTGTGATTGACTAGATCTCAGGTTGAGGTCTTTTCATGACCGTCTCTCGCCTACTCTCCCACTCCCACTTCCTCATTTTTCACCCCTCAGTTCCTCTCCCTTTTCTTTATATCTCACTCGATCCCTTCAGCCGGCACTGCCAGTGGGGCCACCAGAGCGGCACTTACACAGCACTTTGCTAAAAGGCAAAACGCGGCAGACATCTCCGCAAAGGTACCTTGTGGGCACTCCTTGTAGAAAAGTGCTAATGCAGCTGATTTTTTTCGCTCTCATGTCATGTGCCCTGTGCAAAGACGTTTCTTAAGCTGTGCGGCAAAAGGAGGAGGGAGGAGGGAATAGTTATTCCATATATATCCTGCCCTCTCACCATTTATCCCGCATCCATTCTGGACCCATGCACAATGGCAGGAGGGCAGTCAGGAGACGGCAGCAACGATGGCAGGCATGCTGGCAGGGATGCTGGTGGCACAGCTTGTGGCGGGCAACGTGCTGCTACTGTGGGCTGTCTTCCTCTCCCTCACTGCCTTCCACGTCTATGGTACAGTGTGGATTGGCGTGCTGTGTGCTGTGTGCTGTGTGCTGTGTGCATGCTGGCAGGGATGCTGGTGGTGGCACAGCTGGTGGCCGGGGCGTGCTGCTGCTGCGGGCTGTCTTCCTCTCCCTCACTGCCTTCCATGTCTATGGTACAGTGTGGAGTGAATCGCCATGCTGCCCGCGATGCTTCGCACTCCACGGTGTGAGTAGCCTGTGCCTCACACTCACATACACAAGCAATACTATCCTTTTCTCCCCATACCCCTCTCTTCCCCACCCACCATCCTTCCTTTTCCCCACCCGCTCCCTCCTCCCGCCTCCCCCACTCCCTCCCTCCACCCCTCTCCAACAGAGCAGCCGATTACCGTGCTGTGATGTGAAGAACCTGTTCCTTCCTGACACACTCAACAATACTTCCTTTCCTGCTACTCCCCATACCTCTCACTCTCCCACAACCCCCTTCCCCAACCCCACACTGCAAACAGAGCAGCCAACTACCGCGCTGTGAAGAGCCTGTGCCTCACGAGCCTCAACCGGGAAAGGGCTGCGCTGCTGCTGCTGGCGTACCGAGGCGAGCAGAAGCAAGGTGAGGGGTACATAGTGGTGCACGGGCGAGCAGAAGCAAGGTGAGGGGTACATAGTGGTGCACGGGCGAGCAGAAGCAAGGTGAGGGATGTAGAGGGGTGCAGGAGCGAGCAGAGACAAGGTGGGGGTTATAGAGAAGTGCACGGGTTGGGAATAAAGCGACTTTTGAGTCGACTCAAAATTCACCTTGTGGATTGGGGATAAGGAAGCTGTGGGATGCACAGTTCTTCATGGTTAAGAGGTGAGCGATCGTTTAGGTAGTGCTGGGTATCTATGGGGGTTCTTATTGCGTTGTGCTCTAGTCTTGAACACTGAATATTCCCTCTCCCTCCCACTCCCCCCCTTCTTCACACTCCCCTCCGTTCCCTCCCACTCCCCACCAATCGCCCCCACCCCCCCCCCCCCTGCAGTCCTCTCACCAACTGCTGTCTCTCTGCAGGAGCGCCTTGTTCCCTTCCTGCCTCAGGACAGCCACGGCAGGGTGCACATGCTCATGCGGCATGTGCACTTGGGAGCTCGGTTGAGTGACTTGCACGGCAAGAAACTGTATGTAGACACGTCATATATACATAGACTTGTATAAATATTTACGCACAGACACACACAGAGACACACACACAGGCGCGCGCGCGCGCACACAAACACACACACACACACTTACAGAAACGTTTTTTTTTCCTTCTTTGACCTTCCCGTCATCCTGATTGTTGGCTGCTCACCTGCCTGCCCACCTCATTTCTCTTCACTTCGTAATGCCAGTTGCGTTGTGCCACGTCATTTTGATTACTTCAAGCTGACTCATCCTTTCTTAATTTGAGCTCATCCCCTATCTTGCTTCTCGTTCTCACTACGGCCCTCGTTCTCCACTCCTCTCCCCATTTCCTGCCACCCGCTGTCTGCTTTACTTCCTGCCCTGCCGGCCCTTCCTGTCTGCCCATCACCCCATCGCTAGAGACCTTGCGGTGTGGCAAGCCATCAGACGTTATGCAAAAGGTGAGCATGCAAGTCGTTAACTCTGAGCCTGCAGTGTTTGTGAACGCCCTGAAACTCTTGCACACTGCCTCTCATTCCCATCCACCTCTCATCTCACTCTGCCTCTTTTCGCACTCTGCCGCTCATCTCACTCTGCCTTTCATCTCACTCTGCCGCTCATCTCACTCTGCCTCTTATCACACTCTGCTTCGTTGTGCCGATCTCCATCTGCCTCATTCTAAATCGTTGCAACAGTGGGCTCTACTCTCTCCCTCCTCTCGTCGCACATTCCGCCTATGCTTTCCTGCTTTCTTGTCCTTATCACCTTTGATTCCCAGCGGTCTCAAATGGCCTGTGCAAATTTTAGGTTGTCCCACCCCTTCCATTCCCAACACAACACTTTGCTCTGAGCAGAATACTTACTCATATCCCTCCCTATTGCCAACCGAATGTTTTCAACATTTTTCCCCTATTCCTACGCTCCTCTCTGTTCTCTGCAATCACTTTATCTCCATTTCCCTCAGGTCGTTACCTTCTGGTGTTTGCACCCACAAGATCACCTTCGTTACAGTCACAATCACCGCCACCACCATCGCCATCGTTGCCGCATGTGCACCCCTTCATTCATCGAGATGCATCGAATGCGGACGTGCTTCGGGCGTACATCCACGCTCTCACGGCCCTCCAAGAGATCTGGCAAGAGGCTCGGAATGCAGTAGGCCCAAATGCAGGCTCGCCAGGGACTGGAGCTTCGTCGAGACTGTCACTAGTGGAGGCGGCGGAGGCTCGGGCAGGTACCTGGATGGCGTCAGAGTATTCTCAGTTTCTAGACAAGGTGAGTCTTGAGTGTTGAGCGTGCATAGACTTCGATTTTCTGTTTACTATCCCGATATTAGTGTCATTCTCCCCACCTTTTGCTCACCAATTTTGTAAGGTTTTGTGTTCTTGGTCTCTCTGTGCTTGTGTTCGAAGCTCTCCGCTGCACATTGGGCAATCAATGTTGTGCAACTGTCACCGGGGGAGTGGCGAGCAGACTGGCCGCAATCTTCTTTAGATTAGACAGTCGGGTCTCGATTATTAACAAACATTGCATATGATTCTAAAGAAGATGATTGTACCACTTAATCCGTCCGTGTTTCCCCTCATTAAGAGTAGTTTTTTGAAGTGTTCCGTGAAAGAACTGTACCGCTCATATTAAACTTTTCTGGTTACCAGTAAAGCGGTTTCGTCGCACAAATCCTGGATGGCAGGAGTGTCGCTGATGCGAGCGACAAGTGCGGGGTTTCGTGGCCAGAGTGTTCAGATGTGCCAGCTGCTACCGTCCAAAATCTGGGCGCCAGCACTTCCCCCCCACGACATACCCTCCGCAAAACCCGCACGAAAGCATCCAGCCAGAGCCAAACCTATCACCCTTCGTAGTCCGAGCCGCACCTGGACGCGCCGCATGCCGCAATTTGAATCCCACCCTCCTCCAGCCAATTTGGTCGTGCACAATTTCATCAGCATTCCAGGAGCAGCAAGGGTTCCGCCTCTTCAAATTTGTCACAACCGTTAGTCGCTAACCACAAGAACAACCATTGACAACTACTATAGCTTCTAAAAAGCCACAACTTTCGGCATACATGATCAGTACGGGATTCCGGGTTACGCTAGGTGCTCCCCTTCTATCAGGCCATTATCTATACGAGAACACTGTAGGCGCCCTTCTGCTGAACTAGAGTTGTGTGTTTCTTCGCAAAGGAGTGAAAATGGCATCAAGAACGACACTGTTGTTCGTTCTGGTCCTACTCCTGCCCGTTACATGTACGTTCGGAAGCGCTGAAATTATCTCGCAAATATCCTTTCTGTGTGAAGGAAAGCTATTCAATTCAGCTAAAACCAGATACTTTCGTTGTTTTAAATCGGCCTCCATTCTGCTCTCTCTCCCACCTTTGCCACTTCCCCTCACCGTGTCCGACGCTAAACCTTGTCGTTTTTATGCGATGCCTCCGTTACAACGCAGGCTCATTCGCGCAAACGCGGAACGGCCGCGCCATCAACTGGGCGGCAGTCTTCAACACCACGCGATTGACGGCAGGGGTTCTTAGAGTACCCTATAGTAAGTCTAAAAGCTCGTTTTGAACCTACTTAAACAGATTATTCAGTCTACCACGACATGAACTGTTTTTACAAGCAAAATCTCCAGGCGTCCGTTTCGTCAATGGCCCGGAACGGGGTGGACGGGGAGTTATGCCTAGATGTTAAATCCACAAGAATCAACATGTTTCTCTAAACCTCCACATTCTCCCCCCACCTTCTTCGTTACAGAGGAGCTACACGCGAGCATGAACAGCAGCGAAATCGTCGCCACCACAGGCGATCAGCAGGCCACCGGCTGGGCCAACCTCGTCGTGTACAAGTGAGTGTGCTTCAACCGCGTTAGCTCGTCCATCGCTGGAGACAGAAATTCCGTGAGGTCGGTATACGAAAGCTTCTTGCACTTTGCCGTTAGTCCAACCGCCCCCTTGGCCGCGTTTTCTAATAGCTCGGGAAACAAACCTTCGGCCCCTTCCTACATGCGTATTATTCGCGCTCCTGATTCTCTCCCCTCAGCTAGCGCTTCGACTTCAGACTCAGTTACATGGTAACCGTCTCACATGTCACCATCACCGAGGTGCTTGCCTCTCTCGCTATCTCCTTACCCGCCGTCCTCGCATCCTCTCTCTCTCCCGGCTGCTTTCTCCCTACAGGTGGCGCGGCGACTTCAGCCTGAACTACACGGTGACCGTGTCGCAGCTCACCAATACCGAAAGGCCTGCTCCTCTCGCTCTCTTCTTACCCGCCGTCCTCTCATCTCCTCTCTCTCTCCGCCCTACAGGTGGCGCGGCGACTTCAGCCTGAACTACATGGTGACCGTGTCGCAGCTCACCAACACCGAGATTCCCGTGTCCGCCGCTATCCACGTGGCTCGGGCCCGCGCCAACGGCCCCGAGATTTTTCGCTTCGAAAAGGCCAACTGGCGCCGCTTTAACCCCAACGCGAAGCGCCTTGTAACGCGGACGACGCAGGGGAACAACTACATGCTTAGCGGAACCTACAGCGCGACGAGCGAGGATAAGATTGTATCGGGCGAGACTGTAACGCAGCTGATTCAAGCGATTCTCAAGGACCCTAAGCAGTTTTACATCGTCGTGAAAACGCCCGCGTACCCTCTTGGCGCCGTTCGCGGTCAGATTACAATTAGCAGCGACTAAATTACTCTCAACGTTTTCAAATAAGAGAGGAATCAATAAGCGACCGAAGCACGAGCGGAGCAGGAGCCAAAGCAGAAGGCATCAGCAGCCGCCGCAGGGGCAGCAGCAGCAGGAGCAGCAGCAGCAACAGCCGAAGCAGCAGCAGCAGCAGGTTGAGTCAGGGGAGCTGCGACGGATTCCAGCAATGCGGCCCCTTACAGCGCTAGATTTGCGGAGGTGTGCGGGGTGCGGTGCCTGAGCGGCTCGTAACCCAAATCTAGAGTTTGGCTGGGCGCGAGGGATCTCCTCGTGAACGCGCCCTCCAAGTTATACATAGGTGGTTCCTTCCATACTTAGGCCTTGTTAAAGATATCCGTTAGGCATACATAACGGAACGAGCATTCTCTCTGTTATCTGCTTTGAAGTAATCACACCAGAAGTATTTCCTCGTGTGAACACCATGGTTCAGTCCCTGGGTCGATTATGTTTAGGAAATCATGCTCTGCAATAATGGCACCAAGTGGCGGTGATGGCATGGGCATCCCTTGCAAGGGGCGCTGCTTGATCTGTAACCCTGCTGCTCACCTCTCCACTCCGTCCCATCTATATATATCATAATTGCAGGAGTGCTGCCCATATGCAACTGTGGCACTTACTTGCTGTCAGTGCTTGCTTTGTCATGTTTTTCTTCCAGTCCTGTCTCAATGCCTCTCAACTCCCAACTATCCTCTCGCATGTCGCGTCATGTATGAAGAGAGCGCAGTGGTGGGCCTGCACCTCTGCTCTTCTATCCTAGGGTTTATGCTGGTCATGTCGTACACAGCAGCACTAGCAAGCATTTGCACCCATTGCCTCGCAACAGCATCGTCACCTTTGTTGGAAACAGGAGAATCGTATTTTTTTCTCAAAGATTTTCGTTTTGATGACTATCATATTTGTTCATGACGTAGCAATAAGCTAAGATCGAAACCAACGTGGTGTAACTAATGAATCTTGAATTCAACGTAGCATACATTAACATGTAATGTACGAAAGACAAGCACGATCGTCCAATTTTGATGAAGCCGTAGTATCGAGGAATTTCTATCAGGTGGTAAGCCGAAGGGAATGCGGTGCGTCAGAGGGAGAGGAGGAGGATCCAATCCAAATGTGTCATAATTGCCGGACCGCGTTTAGCTCAGCACGTAAATTGGCTGCTTTCGTACCATCCCTGCAGTCCATCCGGGCCCTGGTGGGAGGGTTTCCACCAGGCCCCCCTCCTGGTGGAACCGAGTTTCCACCAGGGCCGCACGCGGATGCAAGCCCTGTCGCGGCCCACAGCCGGCCGCTGCACGCGAGCGGGAGTCCCCCGCCCTGCTGCAAGTCCCTAGCGAGATTCGGGCGGGGGAGTCAGCTGGCAGCTGGCCCCGCGCCGAGCCCCCTCCACGCCAGCGCCACGCAGCCCGGGACCACACCCGGATGCCCCCCGGAACCCAGCCCTGGCTCGCGAAACCCCTCGCGAAACCCCTCGCGAGCCAACCACCCGGGCCCCGAGCGCGCCGAAACGCTGCGAAGCACCAGCGACACCAGCGAAACACTACGCACGCCCGGCCGCTCGTGCGAAGCGTCGCCTGTGCGCGCTTGCCAATTGGTGACGGCGCATACCGGATCCCTGCTTCGGCAACCCTTCGCGAAATTCACTTCGCGAGTGCGAGGGGTCGCAAAGGTTCGTCCAAGTGTATCCGCAATTTGGGGCAGTGTTCACCCATCGCATTGGTGTTACACTTTTTTTATTAATCCCAATAACTGAACGCGATTTGCAATTCACATGGCATTTTCCTTAATCTTAAAATTTACCTTAAAACCACCCCTCATTTTTGTTCATCGAATTAATTTTCGGAAGGGGTTTACTGGTCGAATTTAAATCACCCCTTAATTTTAATTTCCGTATGAATTTTCGGACGCTTTAGTACACCGTTTATGCTCAATTAAACGCGATTTACATTTATGATCGCGTGTAGTGTATTACTCGTTTGTGTAGAAAGGGGTACATTGCGATCGTAACCCTGCTTATTGGCGGTCGCGACGAGGAATACACCCCGCCCGAGGTGGTAACAGTCGCCCCTTGCATGCAGACCGCGGTCGGAGAGCCACATGGCGGGTGATGGTTCCACCCGCATGCGTGGACGGGAACGCCCCCCACATCGGGATGTCCGAAGGGGCCCGCGTGTTCCTCCCCGCATCGCGCAATGCCCCCCCCCCCCCCCCCCCCCCCCCCCCCCCCCCCCCCCCCCACTTCCTCCCCCCCCACTTCCTCCCCCCCCTAGCCTGTTGCTCGCGCTGCCCCCATCCCGGATGCGTCCCGTCCCTATTAGGCTTGTGAAACAGGGTTTCACAAGCTCATTTTACCTTTCCAACTTTGCTTTCCTTCTTGTCAACCTGCAACTTCTCGGTGCGAGCGACTTTCTGAGCTGTAGTTTTTTGTTCGCGTTCGCGTTTAGTCAGTCCGTCGCGAGTAGTGAAGTACACGCGTTCTGCCCCCGCCATGGCCGGTCGCGAATTGAAGGCGCTGTTGAACAGTGGCGAGCAGGGCGCTACCTACACTGCTACGATCTCGATCGCTGGCGCCACTGTGGAGCTCCCCCCAGAACAGAGGAAGTGCTTCTCCGATGATAAGCACCCTTTCACCGCGACCTCATTCGACTTTCTCGCCTGGTAGGTCTTGTCATGCTGGGCTTGGTTATAGCGCCTGTATTGGGTCGCGTAGCGTCGTTTTCAGTCTAGCTAATGTCATCCACAGATCCGTGCATCGCGGTCGCGTAATTTAGGGTCGCGTGTCCAACTTGCCCGCATGACTATCCGTCTGAGCCTCCCTTAGCTTAACTGCTCATGTCCGCGAAACATCTGGGTTGTTTCCATTTATATCGCGACACCTCGACCGCGATCATTAAGTGACTTTCTTTTCCGTTCCGTGCAGCGTGGTAGTTCGGAAGTGCGTGTCCCCGTCGCTTCAGGAGGCAGTTAAGGTGGTGCCCTCCAATGTTGTCGCGGACATCGTCGCTGGACGTGAGGCCACGCATGTGGCCTTTGACGGCTTGGTTGGTTGCAAGATGGTCGCGTTCTGCATCTGGTCCGGGTGAGTACAGCGCGGCTTGTTGTAGGCTGGTTATGTTTTGTGTGCGGGGTTGTAGATGATTGCTGATGCCTTTCGTCGTGTCTCATGCGGTCTTGTCAGGGAGGTGAGCGACAAGAAGGCCTCTAACGCGGGCATGTTGCTGCTCTTGCGGCCGGACCACCTGGGGCTTGACGCGACCGCTCCCTGGAAAACTCGCTTTGTCCGCGTCTGTCACCCCACACCCGCGGCTGAGCATCTTGCCGCGGTGGACCAGATTGTCAAGTAAGTCTGTTGCAGAGGTGCTTTATTTACGCATGTTTGCTATCATAGTTATGCATCTAAGAAACGTATTCTGAACCGTGCAGGTGGTTTCACGGTCGCGTCTGCCTATACTACGGGAACGACTCGGTCCAGTGCGTCCGGGCAGGGCAGCTGGGCGAGCCGACGCGCCTCGTGGACCTGGTGAGTTGGTTAATGTTCGCGTTTCCTGGCCGCGTTTATCTACACCGCCGCATTAGTCTACAACCCTTCATTCCTTCCCCCCTGTTTCCCCCCCTGTTTCCTTTCAGGACATCTCATCCTGGAAGGCCCCTTGCGGTTCACTCGCATGTGGGTTCGCGTTCGACAGAGTCCTCAACGACCTCGACGCGGTTGTTGGACACGAACCTGCTCCTCGCATCGCGAAGCCGATTGCTAGGACGCTGACAACTTTGCGACAGGATGCGAAACGTGCCGGTAAAGAGCTCGCGTTCAGGTCCCGATGCGGCATCGCGGACGGTCATGGGGGGGATGCCCACGGCGGTGACCGCGAGAAGTCGCACGAACAACCAGCGGGATCTCACGTTTCCGGTCGTGATAACGTCGC
The DNA here is from genome assembly GCA_947470075.1 of Closterium sp. Yama58-4. Lineage (NCBI taxonomy): Eukaryota > Viridiplantae > Streptophyta > Zygnematophyceae > Desmidiales > Closteriaceae > Closterium > Closterium sp. Yama58-4. The sequence continues at coordinate 1,441,707 of CANIUD010000675.1, read as the reverse complement.
TCTCAACACAGCTCTTGCGCTCACGAACACAGGGGAGGGGGACCAGGGGAAACCGGACAACAAGGAGGAGGGCTCGAGCTCCGACCGCGAAGAGGACGCCGCTGTTAACGCGCAGGAGGGTGGGGGTGACGGGAATGCAGAGGAGGAGGCGGACGAGGGCGAGGGATACGGTCGCGATCAAGACGAAGGGGATGCCGCGGAGGATGACCAGCGCGGTGATTTGGAGCTCGAGGGTTCGGACGAGATGGACGAAGAGGACAAAGAAGAGGACGAGGAAGAGGAGGAGGAGGTGGAGGAAGTCGCGGCCACCCATGCCGGGCGTCCAACGGGCGCGGTAGCGGGAGCAGGGAAGAGTATTCGCGGTCTGCAGGCTGTGCTGTCCCCCCGCCCCGGGAGCGCGACCCACTCGGGCGAGTACGCGGGCAAGAGTCCGGTCTTGGGCAAGCGGAAACACGCGGAGCTGGTGAAGATGGCTCCGGAGAAGCTGGCCGCGGAGATCCTCCGTTTGAACCAGCAGCTGGAAAATCAGAAGCGCAAGCTGGACGAGGTCGCGTCCACGGTGCCCGGTGCTGAATTCGCGGTGGTGATCACGCAGAAGTACGAGGATCTTGAGGCCACGGTGGAGAAGGCGCTAACCCACGCGCGGAACACGGAGCTGGTGGTTCGCAGGGAGGCCAAGCTGGCCGCGAAGGACAGGTCGGAGAATCGCGACATGCGGGAGGTGCTGAAACGCGCTGCGGTCCGACTGGAAGATTGCGCGGGAAGCATGAAGGGGGTGGTTGTGGACTCCATGGAGAACGCCCAGAAGAAGCTCACGGACGAGGTCGCGCGGAAGATCGATGGCGCGTCATCAAACATCGCGGGTACCGCCGAGAAAGCGATCCACACGAGTGGCGTCACCAGCTCCCTCAACATCATGATCGCGATGCTATCCGGGCGTGCCGCACCGCAGCAGGTCCCGGTTGGAACGCAGGGGCAGGTGGTGGACGAGGTAGCGGCGAATGAGGGTGGGAATAAGGCCGCGGACAAGGAGAGTGGGAAGAAGGTCGCGGACAAGGAGACAGGGAAGAGGGTCGCGGACAAGGAGACAGGTAAGTGTGAGAGCAGCAGGGGTGGGAAGTGGCAGAAAGGGGTCGCGATCTTTAGCGTCGTCGACCTTCTTAAGAAGGGGGGAGCGGTCGTCGACCGTGCTGCAGGGTCCACCTGGGGAGCTGCTGCTGCTGCTGCTGGGCCACCGCCTGCGACCTCGGGTGGGGAAGCTGGTAAAGGCAAGGCCAAGGTCGAGGACGGCCCGCCCGCCTCCACCACCACCCCACCCGCCATCACCACCGCGATTGTGCCCGCGTCGGGCTACTCCGCCTCGGTCGCGCCTGGACAGCCGGGACCCAGCTCTATCGCCCCTGCCATCCCCCCCTCTGCAGATGTGAAGGCGAAGAATCAGCGCCGCAGTGGTTGTAAGCCTCCTGCAGCCGCGGTGAAGACTGAACGCAACGATGACGACTCGGACGCGGACGATGAGGTTGAGATGGTGCTGCAGAGGTTGTGCGGGCCGGGCGACACCAGCGGCGCAGGCGGCAAGCGCAAGGGCTGTGGGATCCGCCCTCCGCCCAGGGGTGGGGAGGGGATGGTTGGCGAACCGTGGCTGGGCGGGAGACGTCGCTGGCTCGGACATCACTCTCTCCAGGAGGTGCAGTACCTGACCGCGATCGCGGTGATGTGTTACGACAAGAAGATAGACCCCGGGCTCAAGCTGACTGCGCAGCAGAAGAGTGAGTGGGCCGAGGACATCTCCGCGGCCGGGACTTTGTGCACCGGACTTTTCACCACCATGCACCTTCGCAACCTCTGCGGCAATGTTGACAGGTACGGCCTTCTGATCCCTCATTGGTTTCTTGAACACGAACGCGGTCACACTCGTGCCTAACCATGTTGCGTGTTTCCCCATGCTTGCAGGTACCACCACATGTTCAAGACATACCGCGACCTCACCCGCCGCGGGTCCCCGATCAGCAACACGATAGCCTGGGCGGCCGCGGTGGGGAAGGAGGCTGCAGATGAGGAGCCCGATGTCACCGGCGCCCAAGTGGGACTGTTCGCTGGTGCGGTCGCGTGCGCCGTCGCTATGGTGTGGGAGACCTGCAACGGCAGCGAACTCGAGACTGTCGCTGATGCTGGATACTCCGCAGCGCAGCTTGCCGGCACGCCTGAGGAAATGGCCCGCGGTCACGCCACGATCGTGACCGCGGTTTTCAATCGTGCCAGGAAGGAGAATGAACGCAAGCAAGCCCCCGAGGTTACACCGAAGGTGATCGCGGAGAAGATTGAGACCTCGGTCGTGAACCGCCTTGGCGCGCGACTTGGCGACCCCACAATGGTCGCTATGGTCGCGCACGAGGCGGTAGACGTGTTGATGACCTGGTGCGACTGCAAGATCGCGGCCAAGACGATGGAGGCCAACGGGCTCTACCTCGCTTTGCCGGAGAAGCGGCTGTCCGTGAAGAAGAGGTCCGCGTGAAGGTGGTAGTTAGAGGTTGTTAACGCTAGATGATGTGGACACTTGTTTGTGTGGTCGCATGAGACTCTTGATAGTGTAGGTAGCTTGCCCACCCTGCTTGAGTTTTTCTCGCGGTGGTCATTCTGTCTATGCTTTGTATAACCCCCTCCCCCCCCCCTTCTTCTTCTTGTAATACAACTCTTTTGCTTCTTTCGCGGCCATTGTTTTGCGCAAATCCACCCGTGGCTATAACATAACCTCGCCATTCACAGCGCGGTTGGGTTCGCGCAAGATCACATAAAGCGGGCAGTTCGTAAACGCATATGCGATCACATTAAACGCGTAAACAGTACAAACCATGCAATTCGACAACGGTACAATTACATCCCGAGTTTAGAAGTATGCTACTGGGTTTAACACTAAGCACCATCTTCGCTAATAACACAACGCGAACATGGTACGACCACCCAATCACGCAAGCGGGGGCATCTGGTCACAGTACTGAGGCCACGCGACCGGAAACTCTGACGCGGGAAGCGAGGCATCGATGAGGCGGTCGCGTACAAGCATCCATTTAACCCGCAACTGCACCTCCGCAGGAGTACCCTTCTTCAGCTCGCTCTGTGACGAATCAACACTCTTCTTCTTCACCGCGATCCCTTCCGACACACCCGACATGCCCACAGCTCGGGACACGTTGTCGAGCTTCTCGAGCACGACCGCGATGTTGTCTCCCTGCTCCACCCTGCGGGAGATGAAGTCCATGACTCGCTTCACACGGTTTATCGCGTTCTGGGCGGCGTTCTGGCCGCCCTTCTCCTTCCCCAAGAGCTCGGCCATTCGCGTTACTGCACCACGGGGTTGGGCCAGTAGCGACTCTGGACTCTCGCCTACCAGCGCGTGCGTGGACTTGTACAGCTTCCATCCGTCCGACGGCTTGGTCGCGTTCACCCATGGTTTCATGATCGCGTCCCGAATTGTCTCTTCCCTGGTCGGCTGTGCTGGTTTCTTACGCGTCCCCTGGTCGGTGGGGGTTGCGGTATTGGTAGGCGCGGCCGCGGCTCCAGACGTGTTTGCCGGACTCGGTTCCGCGGTCGGCCCTGAGCTGCTCACGGTGAGACGCGACAGCTGGGCTTCCAAATCATTCACGCGCTCGTCCTTCGCAGCCAGCTGCCGGTCGCGATCCTCCAGCAGCCCCTCCAGCTCTTTCACCCGTCTTGGGGTCGCGGCCAGCTCTACGCCCAGCCTGGTGTTGTCCGCTTGTGAACGTGTCAGGTACTCAGTGAGGCAGGCCACTTGGTTCTGCGCGTCCATCCTGGTACTGACCTCCTGCATACACATAACGCGAACGCGGAAAATGTGATTTGTACGCATAGACATGACAGCCGAACTAGTAACGCGAACAAACAGTACGCACCGCGGGCTGGGTCAGTGTAGGGGTGTTTCGCTGTACTATGGCCAGCTGATTTGCCAAGGAGACATCTGCTGCCCACCGCGCAAATTCCTCTGTCTGGCAGAGCGGGTTGTTGACCACGTACGGGTGTCGCGGCTGGTGTATGTAATACATGGCCAGGTCTTGTGCGACCGCCATTCTAGCCTCCCCATTCAGCTCCTTCAGTATGTTTAGACCCGCGGTGTCCTGCTTCTCCGGCTTCTTCTCTTTGACCATCTTGCTGTTGTAATCATGGCACTGTGCAACACAACAACGCGATAGTTATCGCGGGTTTAGGGGTTTATGTAGGAAGATCGCGGTGTGTTGATACTACTATGCGCGGCCCACACATACCTGTTTCTGCCCTTTGTCCTCGGCGGCCCATGGGAAGATGTGCTTCTTCAGCAGCTTCTCCAGCTCCTCGCTCGGCGGAACTGTTGCGCGACCCAGGAAGTAGTCACCATCAACCCCTGTGAAGCCAGCCTTCAGGAGCACGGCCTCCCTCGGAATAGTTGTGAGGTAGTGCTTAGTCATCACGTCGATGAAGCGCCACCCCCCCAGTCTCGCCAGCTGATCCGAGGGCATTCCGTCCGCGGCCGCGTGCTGAGCCCCTCCAGCCCTAGTCGCGTGAACAACACGCGAGCATGTGATTCCCGCGTCCCCCAGAATCTTCGCCGCCCAGTCGTGATGAGTCGTGGGCGGTATCTGCTTCTCAGTGCCCGCGCGAAGGGGGAAGAAGAGGTACTGGTCGTACCACGTCGAAGGTTCCGTGAAGTCGAGAGGGGGGGCTATGTCCCCGTAGAGGATAGGGACCAAGTCGTACACCCAGTGCAGCCATAGCAGCATGGCTCCGACCGCGCAGAGAGTCCAATCTATGTGTCTCACTGCCGAGATGTAGTTGAGCGAGAAGTCCTTGTTTGTCTTGCCCGTCCTGCACGCGCAGACAAACGCGAACGCATTCCGCACTGGATCCGTCTCGGATTTTGCGCCGAGCTTCCACATCATCATGTCTGGAAGCTGGAGGTTTCGGATCGTGCACCCGCGAGCTAGTGTGTGATGACCGAGGACCGTCATCGTCCTGATGCAGAGGTCGCGATGCATTGCCTGCGTGTACTGTTGCTTGGCTAGTGTGAAGCTGCTCACGATGGCGGCCATGCTGGTTTTCCGCATCATCTTCTTGAACTCGTCCGGGTTGTACGTGTCCGCGGCCGTGCCCCGATGGCGATCCATGTGTTCCCTGCGTAAACCAGTTCGAAGTTAGTGAGCCTGCGTTCGAACGCGGTTTATACTCGGCATACGCGTTCACTGAGTACGTATACTTACGCGATGAACCTCTTGTACTGGTCGCAGACTTGGACGCGGACCCAGATGCGACACTCCGCAAAGTCGCGCAGCAGATTCAGAACCGGCTTCCTGAAGATGGCCCCGTCCAGCTTGATGAGCATGTTCAGAGCCTTGAGACGCCCCATCAGCATTGCAGGGGAGCACTGGCGTCTCTTCTTCAAGGATATGTCGGGCCGCTTGAGTGTGGCCATCCTGTCCGCCTGTGCGACCGTCTCGTTAGCGAGGAAGGTCACGTATTTGCATAACCTCCACGGATTCGTCTCAGGGCCGTGGAACCACTGCTCGTCGCCCGTCGCCGTCTTCCAGTCAGTACCCATGTTCTGCTCTAGCGCGGCCCCGATCTCGTCGGGGTTCGCGTTTTCCAACGCGGCCTCCTCACCGAACCTATTCGCGTCCAGTTTCGGCAGCTCGTGCGCCATGAAGAGCTTGTACTCTCTTGCCCAACCGCGATATTTCTTCAGCGTGGCTTCAGAGACACCGTAGAGGATGCCCATGCACACCTCTCTTTTCGCGGCCGGCGTGTCATCCACACCAAGCCTGTTCCAATCCGCGATGGGAACCTCCAAGTCCGTTCGCGTACCACGCACTCGTTCGTTGTCTTCCTCCTCCCCCTCGTTGAGCGCGGACAACGAGTTAGAGAGGTAGTTTTCGTCATCTTCATTCCAACTGTCTTCCTCATCGTTAGCGTCCTCCTCGTCATCCTCATCGCTATCCCCCTCGCTCCCCTCTCGCGATCCGAGGCATGCCGTGTGAGGCACGACTTCGACACGCCGCCTCCTTACTCGCGGTGTACTGACTGGCACGTTCCCGGTACCTCCGGTCGCGTTACCACCAGTACCTCTGCCTCCGTTGCCTACCACCCCAGGCGCGCTCCGCCCGTTCGCACTACCTCCGTTCTGTCCCACACCTGTCCCACGTCCCGCGTTCGCACTCCCACCCCTTCCTCTCGCACCTCTCCCACGCTCACCTGTCCCTCTTCCCGCGTTCCCTCTCGCACTAGTCCCTCTTCCTCTTCCCGCGTTACCCCTTGCACCAGTCCCCCTTCCTCTTCCCGCGTTTCCAACTGCACGCGCTCCCCGTACCGCGTTCCCCGCGTTCGCCTGTGGTTGTTCACCTTCACAGTTCTCGTCCGCTGCGGTCGGTTGAGCGGGGGTGCGGATGTGGACGTCCGGGTTTCCCGGCAACAGCGAGTTCACGTTCCATATTGGCGGCGAATGTGCACGCGCGCTGGCATTCATCCCCGCTCCAACATTCTCCGCACGCACTGAACCATCGGGAACCGCGACCGTCGAAGGGCCGTCTGCACGCGCATGGGTGTCCACACCCATCAGTAATGGGTCTATGCGGTCCCGCGGGGCTTGCACTGGTGCCTGGATTTCCGGATGATTCGCGCTGGGGAATGGGGTTGACGGCGCGACTGGAGGCGTCGCGACAGCTACGGGCGCGTGCAACATGGGGTCTGGCTGTACGCCGATGTACCCGTACCTGAATCCCACATTCCCGTACTGCGGCCCTACGAAGCCACGCACGGGCATCCCAAACAGCTGGCTTGAGGGCATGGACGCGTACGCGGTCTGTTGTTCAGCAATCCGTTGTCCGGGATGCGGCGTGGATACTCCACGCGAGTTCAAATCATCCTGCTGGGCATGAAACGCGACCGTCGACGATGCAAACGGTATCTGTGTCCGCGGTGCTAGGTGGAGCCCGTTGACCAGTTGCTGTGGATGGAACGCGGGCAAAGGCGTCCCAAAAACCACTGGCTGCACTTGTGAGGTGTTCCATGTGGGGATATGCGCGTGCATGTCATGTACGGGAGCGCTCGGCGGATCGGCATTATGGATTTGGGCCGCAGAAGTGTTTGCCGAAGCATTGATGGAGGCTTCAAGTATTGGCGCCGCGACGCGATTCACGGTATGCATGCAGCGCGCGAAATTGCCCCTACTCCTATATACCGCGTGCGTCAACATGATGCGCGATCCCTACCGGCGTGAAGTGTACACCTGTACAACGCGACCGTGGTGCTCACTGGTTCTCGAACGCGGCCTACATCGCTAACGCGGCACTAGTGTCCCGTTTCCCGTCAAGTCAGGTGAGTCCTGTGTGGCATGAGAGGGAGGAGCCTGTGGTGCAACTGGCGTGCGGAAAGCGAAAATGTGGGCCTGCTGGGAGTAATGACCGGCCGGTGCGTGGACGTGCATGACACGTTACTGCGATCGCGTCTCGACCAAACAGCGACAGCTGTGTGGCTCGTTCAAAATGCTGCACGTGTCAGCCAGCATGGAGCCTACCAGATCGCGCCAGGTGTTCCCGAACCGATTGTAGGGTCGCGCTTTCCAAGCCTATCGATGGGCGAATTCGGTTCGCGATTTGTTGCGAGACTTCGCAACCAATGGTAGCACTCCTTTTTTTTCCGATCGCGCGGTTGCATGGGTGGAATGTCCCGCCTGTCAAAGTTACCGACCAATCGCGTGGGGTATTTCCCGTGTCGCGCATGCATCGGCGCGTAAGAACGAGGTGGGTTCTTTCGGTTTTTGGGGGGGCGCGGAGCTTTCGGTGGGAACCTGGTGGATTTCACTGAGCCACGCAGGGCCGCGCAAGGTCCAAAACTGGTGGATTTCTGGAGGGCCGACTTTGCCTCACGCGTCCCCCGATGTCTCCGCGCCCCGTGCATCCCAAGGCGTGGGCGGGGTTTTTCCCGAGCCGCGCCGTATGAACATCCCAGTGTCGACGGGAGGGGTCGTCAAAGCCGGGTCTGACGAGGCGGGCGACTGACGCGCGTGCGGGCCCGCCAGCCTGGCCCAGGGCTGGGCCGAGTGCACGACCGCCGCCACGCAGCCCCGCTCCGAAAGGGAACAGCGACCCACGTTACCGGGTGGGGTCGGCGAACTGGCGACCCCTCGCGCGAGGGAAAGTTACCCTCGGGCGAAGGCAGCCCACACGTGCCACCTGCCCGCGAGGTCCTAGTAACCCATCGCGGCCTGCCCGGACGGGCAGGCGAGGGCCGTGCGAAAATTGGGGGCCCCCTCGGGACACTCGACATTTTCGCGACCCGTCGCGGTGACGCCACGTGTTCGCCCGTGACTTCGCATCGGGGCGCATGCGAAATTTCGGACGCTGCGAATTCAAAACCTCTAGCATCGCGATCCGCTACGAAATCGACACGTGTCGGCCGTAGCGTTGCTCCCCGCGCATGCGAACTGTGCGTCCCTCGCCGACCTGTGCCAACGGACGCGAAGTCGACGCTCTGCCAAGGCGGAGACGTGCGCCCTCCGAGCCCTGCCGAGCCCGGCCCCACACCCTTGGGCGATGCTGAACGGGCCTGGGGTGGGGCACCACCTCCTTTTCTTGGTGGAAGGTGGCTTCGCTCCTCATTTTCCGCATCTCGTTTCGATTTTTCATACCTTGATAGCACTGCGCCTCCCTTCTCTCCTACCTTAGCCGTCCGCGTCTTCGCTTAGTCGGCGCAGAGCCCAGACGCCGATAAGTCGGCGCCGACGTCGGCTGACTTTCCCCTTCGTGTGCGAATGGGTCGCGGTCTCAGCTTCACCTTAGAGTGGAACGACTACGCCGTCCTTCGCGACCAAAAGAAAGAGTTCACCGAGAGATGCTTCGGACTCGGCATCAGGTGGGACTCGGGTAGTCGCGCTGGTCGAATAGCGCATAGGGAAAATGTCGGCGCCGACTAACTCTAGATAGGCGCAAAGGGAAAACGTCGGCGCCTTAGGGGGTCGCATAGTCGCCGACTGACATCCGACTTGCGTCGGCGTGCGAGGCAGTAGGCCGCTTCCCCGTCCAGGGTAGTCGGTCGACATAGCAAGCGTCGACCACGTACAGTCCGCGTTTGCTCACCAGCCATGTTATCATTCCCTCATGCTCACTTGTGCGCTCAGGTTCGCTTGGTTTCGCATTGGGCGGGACGACCAGCGGTTGTGGGTAATCGGAGTCGGCCCGCTTCGATCGGCCATGAAGACCGCCGACCATTCTTGCTTTGTTACGGCTTTCGACGCCGACATCGCCGCTATCCCATTAAAATCGACGTGAGCTCTTTCCACGTTGTCCAGTTATCGTTTTGTGTAGTCGGTCGCATCATCGCCTAATGCTGTGGTCGACGCCGTCTTGCATGTGCAGCGGCGGCCCGCTTCCAGGGTCACACTGCAGCGTCATAGCCATCCTCTACCCAGGAGATCCGCTGAAGGCCGAGGGACAGGTCTGCAGGACCTCGATCCGGCACATCGACCCGCACACCGGAAAAGGGAAGCACCGCGACGAGGCCGTCCGCGTCCTGAAGTAAGTTGTGAATAATCGTCGCTCTCCCGATTGTTAGTCGCCGACACAGGGAATCTCGTGCTGACCTCCTCCTTTTCACCACGATGCACGCAGGCTTTTCCGAACGGCTGTCCTGGCCGAGCTGGGGCGTCCCGGTAGGAAGTGGGACGGGGCGCCGCCATCACAAGCAGTGGTGGAGGAAAGGCTTGCCGACTGCGACGACCCTATCCGCGACGTGAGTTGCACATTTAAGCTCCGCTCTTGACGGCCTGCGCGTATCTGTATGCACCGCTCATATTGTTCCGCGCTTGCCTGTGTTGTATGCAGAAAGTGCCGGGCACAGTGTCGGACGGGCATGTCGGCACCGGCATGCTTGCCGCGACGTCGTTCGGGTGGGTGGCCAAGCAGATCGACCTGCTGACGGGCGACAAGGCTCGAAGTGCGGTGAGCATCGAGAACATCAAGGCAAAGGGTTTGAAGTCGCTCCGTGATAGCATGGTAAAGTACATCTGCAATCGCGTCGCCGAAAAACGATCAGCGGCGCCGACTTCAGGAGCCGACGGATCCGCCGACTGTGCGATTGATGACGACGGCGCGGAAAGTCAGACGGCGCCCCAAGCAGCAGCTGCCGCCCAGCACCAGGTGGACTTGCCCGTGTCCGGAGGGGGCGACGCTGCGTTAGGTGCAGGAGGAGAAGGAGGCGACGCCGCGGCAGGGCGTGGACGGAAGGAAGAGGATTCGGAGTCGTCGGATTCGGAGTCGGAGGGGGAGGACGAGGACGAGGCCGAGGAGGATGACGAAGTGGAGGAGGAGGGGAAGGACGAAAACGATGAGGTGGTGGAGGTGGAGGAAGGGAAGGAAGAGGCGGTGAACGACGAGGAGGGGGTGGAGGCCGAGGTGCAGTACGAGCTGGAGTACGCAGACGGTACGGTTGTGGCGGTGGGGTCGGCGGATGAAAATAACGAGGAAGCGGAGGATGGCGATGCGGGTAATGCTACGGCGTCGGCGGATGGGGGGAAGGAAGAGGTCGGCGTGGAGGCAACGAAGGACGAGGGCCAGGAGCAGGCGGCCGGCGATGGTGGGAAGGTGTCGGTCGACGCCGGTGAAGCGGCGAACAACGCAGGCCTGCAGGAGACGGAGGAAGCATCTGGTCGGCAGGGCCCTGAACAGGTCGACGTCGAGGAACTGCGACGGGAGAACCTGTTGTTGAGGGCGGAGAACGCTCGGCTGGCGGCGTTGCTCGGCGAAGAGCAGGCTCGGCTGGACAGGTTCTTTGCTGGGTTGCAAGGACTCGTCGACCACCTGAAGGTGTTGGCGGTTCAGGTCCAGGACACCGACAAGTTTGCAGCGGAACAGCTGCGAAACGCGACAGAGGAGTTGTCGAAGACCATCACGGGCAACATCACCGGCAGCTTCGCCGAAGCGTGGAAGACCATGAAGACCTTCGCGGAGCAGGCGACGGCGTGGTTGGAGGACTTCGACAACCCGGATGGAAATGCGGCATATCAACGCGCCTTAGCGGTCTCCGCCTTGGCCGACCACGTCGATAAGGTTGTTGGCGCCGCGAAGAAGGGTTTGGAGGAGCACATCACGAACAACCTATCCGCCGCGCAGGTCAACATCGCCACCGCTATGACATCCAGGATCGCCGTGCAGCCGCCGCCACCGCCTCAGCCCACCCCGCCCGTCCTCCCGGGAGAGTTCTTGAAATCGCTCAAGGCCGACATCGTCAAGACGGTGACGGAGGCCACCCAGCAGTCGTTCGCGGCCTCCGGGATGAAGATGCTGACCGAGATGATCGGCACTATGGCGCCTGGTCGACGTGGGTCGTCGCCGTCGGCCAATGACGCCGAGCAAGCCCAAAGGAGAGCGGCCGTCAAGCAGGGCCATAAGAGGACGGGCGACGGTGACGACAAGGAGAGCTCGAAGCGGAGCAAGGCATCGGACGGGAGCCGCGGCTCGAAGCCTCCTGCACAGAGCGTGGTCGACCAGCTGAAGGAGAAGGCCGGGTGGAAGGTGTTAAGGACGTCGAACAGCAAGGGAGGCGGAAGCGGGGGGGCACCAGGTGGGCCTGCCGACGGGGTCGCCGCTAACGTCGCTGGACCGCCTGGCCCGCCTTCGGTCGCCGAGCAGACCCATCCTCAGGCGGCCGGTGAGAAAGGCGTGAGCGACAAGGAGGTCCCTACTGCTCAGGCGGCGAAAGATGGCGGCGCAGGAACCACCAAGGGACCGACCGTCGCGGTGGCGGCCAAGAGCAACGCGAAGGCCGCTTCTGCTACGGTCACCGGAACCTCCAAGTCGAAGGCTGCTTCTGCTACGGTCGCCGGAACCACCAACCCGATTCCCCATAACCCCCCTGCGGCCACCGCCGCGCCTGCCGGCCAGTCGGGTGCGAACAATGATGGGGAGGCCCGTGCGGCCCCGCCAGCTCCAGCAGCCGCCCCTGCCGCCAAGGGCGACGCGAAGGCTACTTCGGCTAAGGGCGATGCTCCGGCATCGGCCAAGGGGCCCCCCGGTGGTAACGCGCTCAGGAAGTTGCTCCACGCCATGGAGTCACATCGCAGGGACGTGCAGCAGCATCCAGTCGTCGACGCCGGCCTCTCCGAAACAGCAAGTCGCACCGTCACTCCGCAGGTTGTCGGCACACCGTCAGGTGCCCCACCTGCCGCGCCTACGGTCGCCGCCCAACCGAATGCGGACCCCAAGTCCGCGTTTCTTCGCGCCCATATAGGCGCACGCAAAGCAGCAGCTCCACCTCGTCCGGAACCCGGCAAAAGGTCGAAGCCGACGTCGGCCAACGCGACCGCTCCACGCCAGGTGCCTCTATGGTCGACGTGATGGCGGAGAAGGGGGTGAGTGCAGCGCTCGCCACCGGCGGCCGAGAAGACAAGCATGACAAGCATGCCGGCCTCGCCGCCGTTCTGGCCCATTTTGATGCAGCCAGACGCTCCGAGCACGCCCCTGCACTGGCCATCATGGATACGGTGCATGCGGAGCCGTCGGGGATCCACGGAGGGGGTTTGGCGGAGCCGACGGCTGCAACGGGTGCTGTCGCCGGCGGAAATGCGGGACGGAAGGGAAAGGACGACACCGAGAAAGGGAAGGCGGTGTCTCAGAGGAGCACGCGGGCGATGTCGGCGGGGAAGGAGAAGCCGGCACGGAATCAGGACAAGACGGGGGGCAAGGGTAAGCCGGCGAAGAAGAAGGCGAAGGCGGAGGAGGATAAGGAGGAGGAGGGGGCGGAGGAGAGGAGGAGGAGGAGGAGGAGGAGGAGGAGGAGGAGGAGGAGGAAGAGGAGGAGGAGGAAGAGCATGGACGCCGGGGTCATGGCATCCGCCGAGACAGGTCTGGCGACGGGCAGGGGTGGGTGGGCGAGATGAAGTTTAAGTCCCAGAATCGGTACATCGGCAAGTCCCGCGACAAGATGGAGCTGGCCTACGAGCACGCGATTGCGTACTTGGTCTACAACGGCTACGTGAGCAAGGTGCTCATGAAGGAGCTCACCACCTTGACGCCGGGAGAGTTGGATGAATGGAAGGCGGTGTGGGAGGAGGTCAAAATCCTGCCGACCGGGATGTGGACGGTGATGTGGGCCAGAGGATTGTGCCATCCGAGAGCACGGTAAGTCGGTTACCGTCGTGCCGATTTTTGTCGACCAAGTCGGTGTCATTAACCCTTTGTGTATGTGTTTGCGCGGCAGGTTCGACGACATTCTCAACAGGTGCCGTGGGTACGCGGGTTCGGGTGATGCGCTTCATGACGTGCTCGCGCCGGCGATCTGGTTCCCCATCATCGAGAACACGGAGGAAGGCATGGCGGAGACCAACGCCAACATGTCGGCGATGGTGAATCGCGTGTCGATGTGCGCGGCGTATGGGAAGGTCGCGGCGAGAGTCGCGTGTAAGAAGGTCGATGCGAGCGTGGAGGGGAAGGAGGGAGAGGAGGCGGGGATGGAAGGCGCGGAGGGGAAGGCGGACGAGAAGGAGGAGATGGCGGGCCAGGCGTTAGCAGCAGCTGCATGCGCCCTCTGGTGCTTCGTCGAGACCGGGGCGTCGCCGCTCGGTGCTGTGGGCGAAGGGAAGGCGGCCGCGATGGTGGCAGGTGCGGAGGCGGAGAGGGCCGAGAACTTCAAGAAGGTCATGCACGCGGTGATCGACTATGCACGCAGTCGGAAGGCTCCCCTTGGGGAGGTTGCACATAACGTCGCGCCAGAGCTGCAGCGCTATGGAGTGGCCAGGGCCTTCGAGGCGGGAATTGAGGAAGTCGAGGCCGACATGATCGCAAGAGCGACGGTCGAGACCTTGGCGTTCTGGGGAATGTGCCCCGTCGCCGGGCCCAAGCTGAAAGCGGCGGGCATCAACGTGCCGTGTGACGCGAAGATGGAGTACGATTTGGAGCACAGGGGGAGGAAGGGGGAGAAGGTCAAGCAGGCCAAGGTCAGCAAGGGTAAGAGGAAGCAGCCGGCCAAGAAGGCCAAGCCCAGCACGGATGCGTAGTCGGCGGGGGGATGTGTGCTAGGTTGCTAGGGTGTGTAATATCTTGGTATGGCCGGCGCCGATTTTGGCATAGATTTGATAACAACCGTCTTTTTTGCTACATTACTGTACGCTTCACTTAGTGTTGATCAAGTCGGTGTCCACATAGAGAAATGCTAACCGAATATCACCGATGAGCCACGTCGGCGTACACGCCGACATGATATGCACGTGCTACTCGTTGAGGAACTGTGACAGCATAGAAACATGGTTCTCGGCGGTGAACTTTGTGGCCAAATTGTCGACATCGAGTTTAGCGACACACATCGTCCTGGGCGACAGACCACAATGACCGACAACATCATGTGGGTTCGCAACGACCTTGATGTGGGTTGTTTACAAACTACCAGAAACATTAGTCGAAGGGGGAGGGGGGGGGGGAGGGGGGGCTGTTTAAGTCTGCCAAAACCAACAGCATCACACGACGCAGACGCATATCCTAGGGGGTGCTTCAAGCCGACTTCTTGCGCTTGGTCGGAGGACGCTGCACGGGTGCGGTCGGCTTGGCCGGTGCTGTCGACTTGGCCGGTGCGGTCGGCTTCGCCAGGTCGGCCTTGGTCTTCGGCATCTGCTCCTCCCAGGTGTCTGGAAACAGGGCTTCGAGCCAATCACTCTGCTTCAGATTGAGCGCGACAAGCCCACAGGCGAGGCGAAGCTTCGAGACCACCTTGGGGCCCAGCCCCTTGACTCCCATGCCAGGCTGTTCGGACTTCATCGCCTTCGTACCCGGTTTGAGCACCGTGAGGGCGTCGCAGAAGGTCCCGATGCCCGGTGCCGCGATCCTGTGCAGCGCATCGACCACGGCCTCGGTGTCGGCGTCGCCGTCGCTCGCGCGTAGCTGGCGCACCGCATCCATGGCCCTCATCATGCGGCGCACCTGCATGTCGAGTGCACCCTGCGTCGCGCCCTTTCCTGTGAGGAGGGTGTGGCGGGCGACGAATCCCGGCTCGGCGACCCTGTCGCAAAGACGACGGGTGTCGTGGGCGGTGGCGGAGTTCCATAGGCGCCAAGCGTCCCTCACAGTCTTTGCCTCCCGCCACGGTTGCACGACGTAGCTCGTAACGAGCCTCCTCGTCCGTCTGGTGGTGGTGGCGGGGGTTTATCGTTCCGTCTGTTGGCTCCGGCACCTGTGTTGGCCGAATCCGCCGAGCCACCAGCGCCGGGAGCCTGCGCGGGAGCCGACGGCGGGGCCACCGGCACTCTCCGTGCTTCCGACAAGCGGAGTGCCTCGGTGACATGGGCTAGCTCGGCGGTGAGTCCCGCGATGGTGTCGTCGCGCTTCTCGATCTCCTCTAGGAGATCAATCTTCTCGTTCGCGGCGCGCTCTTTCTCCTTCTGCATCTGGGCCTTGAGCGACATGTTGTAGTTTTCGGTGTCCATGCGCACCGAGATTTCCTGCAGCAGTAGGAGGAGAAAAACGTGAGGGCCGCGGTGGTTTGGTTTACACTCCCTACTGCACGTCGGCGACAGTATCGTCGACTTACCTCTGGCTGTATTTGGGTCGGGTCGCGACGCTTGTTGATCGTCTCGGTGTCGACGCTCTCCACCCGTTTCGCCCAGTGCTGGAAGAGGGGGATCCGGCAGAGCTTGGAACCTTGGACGTACGGGTGCCATGGTGTGCGGACTAGCTTCACCGCTAGGTCCTCGGCGACGATGCGGCGCAGCATCAGGAGAGTGCGCCAGAAGTGCACCGCGGCTTTGTCGGCGTCTGACCCCTCGACAGCCTTCCCTTCCGCCTGCCATTTGTCACGGGTACGGGGAGCTCAGACAAGGTCGGCAACACGACTCGGCGACAAGGCTACGAGGGCGTCGACTAACATACCTCCTTCAGCATGTCGTCGACGCCGGGGAATATGTGCTCGGCGAGGAGCTTCAGGAGCTTCTCGGAGGGCGGCACCCTGCTCCGACCGAAGAAGTAGTCCTGCTTGTACCCAGAGTACCCGGCCTTCTTCATCACCACCCCCACCGGAATGGCGGTGATGTACGCTCGCGTCATCTTGTCGAGAGCCCAGTGTCCAAGCTCCGCGATCTCGGCGCGCGGCGTGCCGTCGATAGCCAGCTCCTGGGCCCCGCCCGCTCGAGCGGCGTGCACGTTCCTCTTGCAGAACACCTTGTTGGTGTCCCACAACTGCCGCGTCCAGCGTTGGTGGGTTGCCGCAGAGAGCTCACCCTGGTCGGTGTCGTTTTTGGCGAAGAACAGGTGCTTCTTGTACCAGCTAGCGCGTGTGCTGGTGTCGACCGGCGGAATGAGGCGGACGCCGTGAAACTGACCGATCTGATCGAGGACGAAGTGCAACCACAGGCCCGTCTCGCCGACGGCGCACAACTCCGCTTCGAGGTGCCGCGCGGCGTAGCTCTGCTGCAGACGAGCATCCTTGGACGTCTTCGAGTTCCGCGCTGCGATGACCATGACGACCGGCTGGTTCTCCGGGTTGATCGAGGAGGTGCTCGCCAGTCGGTACAAGAAGATATCGGGAAGAGTGATCTCGCGGATGCTTGCACCGCGCAGGAGAGAGTGGTGGGAGAGTAGCGTGAGCACCTTCAAGAGAAGAAACCTCCACAGCGTCTGCGAAGGACCCGTACCCCGCGGGTTCCACGCCTTGGCCGCCCACGCCGGCAGCACCCTGAACATGATCTGGCGGAACTGTTCGGCGGTGTAGGTATCGCCGATGGTTCCGCGACGGCGATCGGCGCAGTTCCTGCCAACAATGCCATGGGCAAGGGGTATTTAGGGCGGCGTCGACAAAGATCATGACAGCAGGAGAGTGGTCGACGTAGGTTAAAACATAAACTCACTTGATGTCCCGCTCGTTCTTGGTGCGGATCATGTACCGCACCTCCGACCTGACCACCGATATCTCCCTCATGATGCTCAGTTCCGTCTCCCGGAAGAGCGTCGCCTCCACTCTCGCCGCCATCTGGCATGCCTTTATGCGCCCGAGGAGCGTGTGTACCGTTGTCGACTGCACCGGCTGTGTTCCTGTGGCGTTGTCGGCCCCCTTGCCGGACTCGGCATCAAGGTGCAACTCCCGAATCATGTACTTCACGTATGCGCGAAGCCGGTCCTTGGTGACCCTAGGGCCGTGCAGCCACACGTGAGATTGGGGGACATCGGCCTCTTGGTCCCAGTTTTTCTTCTTGTTCTCCCGGATGTAGTGCCCTATCTCGTCGACGTGCTTAAGCCTGTACTCCTGCGGAAGCTTGTTGCGAATTTGCTTCAACATCTTCGCCGCCCACCTCTTGTAGTGATAGATCCACGAGGTGTACTGCCTCAGCGTGCTGTTCCTCTCCACGGTTTGCAGGTGGCGAAGAGCGTCCATGACGAGCACGTCTACGCACGCGTAAACCATGTCCTCCTCGACGAAGTCTGCCGCTCTCCACTGTTCGCGCGGCACCGCCAAGTTCTCCTGGTCCTCGTCCTCGTCCTGTTCGAACAGTATATCGATGAATTGCAGTTCCCGCCTGAGTCGTTCGTCCAAGGTGCGCGGATTAGTGCTACGTGGTGGACGGTCGTCGTTTTCGTCATCGCTTTCCTCCTCCTCCTCCTCCTCCTCCTCCTCCTCCTCCTCCTCCTCCTCCTCCTCCTCCTCCTCCTCCTCCTCCTCCTCCTCCTCCTCCTCCTCCTCCTCCTCCTCCGCGTCCTCGACATCAACCTGGTTTCCAGGGGCGGCCGGTGCCGACGAGGTACCTGGCCGACCATTTTGCGTAGGAGTCTGTTTTTTCTTCTTGTTGAACTTCCCTATCGGCGGTGGCGGAACGTCCGTGGTGAACACCCCTTCTGGGATCTGCGTCAGCTTGTCCAGATCGTAGAGTAACTGCAGGTTGTCTTCGTCGGTAGGTGTCGGACTGTGGTCGGTGGATGTCGGACTGTGGTCGGTGGATGTCGGACTGTGGTCGGTGGTCGTCAGACTGTGGTCGGTGGATGGCCTAGCGTCGGACATGTCGACGTCGGCCATGTCGGTACACGTCTGCTGCTCTACCGTCGTCCGTGTGCGTTGGGGAGGTTGTTAAACCACTGCCGGTACTGAGTCACGGGTGCGGTGTACGCCCGAACAGTTGCGCGGCGGTCGTCCTCGAGATGTCCCTCAATAACGTCTATCTCGGCGTCGACCTCGAGATCGCGGGGGGTGGTAAACCAGAGACGGTACTGTGTGACGGGTGCGGCGAACGCGCGAAGCGTCAGGCGGTCTTCGTCTTCTTCGAATTCTCGCTCAAGCGCGTCTAACTCGGCTTCGAGTTCAAGCTGTTCCAGCTGCGCCTTGATGTCGGCGTCTACCGAGTCGGCGGGGGGTGGGATGGGTTGCGGCTGTTGGGCTCTAGGGCGACCTCTGGCCATGCGTCGCCGACTTGCTACGTCGACTCGCGACGTGGAACCTGTGCCGACTTGGACGAACAATCGGCAACCGAGCAACCTACAGGCGCGATGACAGACTGGCAGCTGAAAATTCTAAGGGAACGAGAGAGCAGGAAGGAACGCAGGAACGGACAAGCGAATGAGCAGGCTCGCGGGGCAACGGACGGGTATGGTCCTGAGCGACTACGATGCTGCCGCGCGTCACGCACACCCCCAAAGCATCCGCCGCCGTGCATGCGTCCTCGTAAAGGCGGCGCACTGTCCGACGTGGCACGTGCCAGGCATGGCTAGCTGGGCGCCGCGCTGCACGGAAGGGGCGTAAGCCAGTGCCATTCCACGTCGGAATGGGCGTGCGTTACGTGGCTTGCGACCGCCATTGGCGCCCCAGATGCCGAAATTGCGGCATGCCGATACGTATCTCCCGGAGGCCCGGGATGACTCAAGCACGGCGTGGCAACCATGCCGTGGGGGGCCTATGATCGGCGCCGACTTCCACTCGGCGCGCTTGGCTGATTGCTTAGGTTCATTGAACCTGGATTGTTTTGAGAACGTGCCGCGTGGCTTGGTTTGTGTGCCTTGGGATGATCTGGTCGACACCGACTTCCCTCGCAACCCGCGATGCCACGAGACAATGAAGATGTGGGCGGTCCGATTTGCGCCGCGTGGATCATGCTGTGCGTGATCGTCGACTTCCCGCGCAAGAAAAAACACCGCTAGAGCGACGCGTGGCCACGACGCCCACGTCGTGGCAGCCTTGTACACCATGGGGCGGGTCTCGCACCTCCCTATTGGTCCGCGTCGATGCATCCGCGGCTCGACGTGGCGAATTTTGTCCGCTGAGATTTCCTTCTCAGGAATCTCCCAGCGCAAACGGGTGTCGTCGGATTGTCGACAATCCCGAGGGCTCCCGAGGCCCCTGGGACGCCATTTGGGCCCGTCTGGGAGCTCGGAGGTCGTCGGGAGGTCGTCAATCCCGAGGGGGGGCCTTGTCCCTTTTGAACCGCGAAATTGGGCGGCAGATTTCGTCCGCTGAGGTATATCACCCCATTCCCGTCCCCTCTCCTTCATCTCTAGCTGTCAGCTGTTGATCACACACATATGAAGCTTGGACGCAGATGCTAAGTTCCGCATCTTATGATAGCTAGCTTAGCGGCCTTTCAGACAGAAAACAGTTTAGCAAAAGAACTAATTTCCTGCCCTACTAGTGCCAGGAGTATTTTCACAGGGTAGAAGAAGTACGAGCTACCTCAAATCATAATTCGGAAATATTTTGCAAAAAGTGCCCAGCCAACCGATGCAGCGACAAGCTTTTCCCGCCCATCGCATTAGCACTACCTAGGCTTACAAAAAATATGGACAATTAAATTTCTTAAATTACTTGTACAGGATACATACAGCTTATGCTTGTTGTACTTCACCTGAAGCTGAAAATTACTAGGCCCACTGAAACCACCGCAAGAGAAACAAAATAAATGCTTTCAACCTGCAGAAAAAAAAAAAAAGCATAAAATACATTCCTTGTCAGTATGCTGGCACGGTATACAAACACAAACAAAACTGCAAGGACAGACCCCTGTTACATGCGATCAACCTGGCTTGCAAATTGTGAGTTTGACTCATGGCTCCTACTGTAACTCAAAGCTCAAACCCCGTGACCGGTTTCGAACAGGAGACAATCCTAGAGCTGACAAGGCACGTTGTAGAGATAGGCCTATTGATCAAGAGCCTCTAACAGTGAGACTCAGAGTTCAAGTCTCAAAGACTCGAAAGCGCAGACTCACAGGCTGGTTAAAGACGAGAGCCGCCACTCCAGCCGCCCAAAGGTCAGATGTGAGAAGGGAGAGATTGAAGAGAGCCGCGCCACCCAGCTGGGTAAGAGGAGGGAAGGGGACGAGGAAGGGGAGGTAAGTGATGGTGGAGTGGGAGAGATGGACTGAGTAAAGCTTGAGAATATAGTGCTGGTTATGTGGTTTGACGTGTTGAGGCTTAGCATACAATTGATAGGCTGGGTAGTGAATGAGTGCGTTTCGGAAAAGAGACAAGAACAAAACATTTTCTCGAATGTGTCTAGAGCACTTGTGTGTGGGGAGGGGAGCTTACACGGAGCATGAGGGGAGTGAGGGAGTAGAAGGCAAAGAGGGCGATGGAGAAGAGCACCATGGGGAGGACCTGTGGGTTGAGTAGCGGATGAGGGAGGCGGGAGGTGCGATGCGCAGAGGAGAATGGGAAGGGTGCCATAGGGGGAAACATAGATATGCGATTTCTACACTACATCTAGAGCATCGATGCACACATGTGGATGTAAAACAACCTGAACCTATCCGTAACAGCCTAGCAGAGATTGGCCCTCCTATTTCACGTAGGAGACTAGTAGCAGGCTGGGGAGCTAGGAAATAGGGTAGCCTTGATATCAGATGAGTGGAGAGTCACAAAGAGTATGCAGTCTTAAATCATCTAGTCATAGAGAGTAGTTAGCGAGGGAAAGTCAATAGTGAAAGAGAGTAAATGGTGAGAGAGAGTGGGGTCCAAGAATGCGAGCATACAGTGTGGGTATCAAAGGGGAGGGAGTGCAGGTCTGCCCCCTCCAGGAGAAGACTGCATTGGGCAGATAGGTGTGAGGGGCAGATAGACGGATGCAAGGGGGAGAAAGATGTGTGCGCAAGGATAGACGAGTCACGAAACACTAGCCATGTATGTGTGCACACAATGCACACATGGACTGACGTATCCACGTGCCATATAAAGGATGGATGGCAATACACGGGTTGGATGGAGACAGTGCTCTCACAGACGTGTGCTGTAAAAAAATAGTGTGCTACTAATGAGGTATGGACATAGTGTGCTTACAGCTGTGAGAAGCTAATGAGGGATCCCGCACAACCAATGAAGGCCAGCAGCTCTGTTGTCTCCACTCGATGAGCGAGATACTCCTGAAAGAGGTGGAGAAAACAGACAAGAGTGGTCTTTGAGAATTGTAAAAAATGGTCAAGAATTGTCAAGAATGAACAAGAATTGTCAAGAATGATCAAGAATTGTCACGAATCTCCCACATTGGAAAGCAACCCCCAACAAAGGCCAGCAGCTTTGACGTCTCGACTAGATAGGCGATGTAATCCTTTGAGAGGTGGGCCATCCGAGACAAGAGAAAGAGAAAGTGTATGGGGATAGGGATTCATTCCTGCAGAGGATGTGTGCGTGTGGCCGTCCAAGAAAGAGTGTGCGGGGGGATGCTCACAACACACTCACCTCGCGCTCACCATGCACTCACCACGCACTCACCATGCACTCACCATGCACTCACCACGCACTCACCATGCAGTCACCACGCACTCACCACACACTCTCTCACCCCACACTCACACCACAGACACACTCTGAAAGATGATATAGGGTGGCATTGCTGCAGCAGGACTCACCACAGTGACATTGGAAGCAGCATATAGAGTAGCACCGAGAAGCACAAGCACGTTCCCCAACGTCGCATTGCTGCTGCTGCTGCCACTAGCAGTGCTGCCGTCTCCATGCTTGGATGGGCCTGAGGGTGAGTGAGGGAGGGCGGTAGGGAAGAGAGTGGAGGAGGACGTGGGGGAGAATAAAAAGAAGACAGAGATGTTTGTGTGAGAAGGGCTCCAAGGTGAAGGGCTCCAAGGTGAAGGGGGGCGTGGTGCTGGGGAGCGTTGCTGCCGCCAGTGGCAGTGCCGCGTGGATGCTGGGATTGGATGGACCTGGGGTTAGACAGGCCGCAGGCCAGCATGCCAGTGGCGTGGGAGGCATGGTACCGCTGCGTAGAGGTGATTATTAAGGCGCCTCGACAATCATCTCAATGCCGGGGAGCGTTGCTGCTGCCAGTGGCAGTGCCGCATGGATGCTTGGATGAACCTGGGGTTAGGCAGGCCGCAGGCCAGCATGCCAATGGCGTGGGAGGCATGGTAGTGCGTGCGTAGAAGGGGGGGCAGAAAGTCTGCTAAGGTAGGCGTAGGCGAAGACCACTCCTGCCGGATTAAACCCCTCGTCTCTCACCTGCATCGGAGAGAAACAACATGGCGAGGCCCGCAGTGCAGAGCAGCGCACCGATGACACGGGAGGCGTGGTAGGCGTGTTGGTGCGTACATGAAGGGGCAGAAAGGGCAGAATGGGTAGAAGGGACGCTAGGGTAGGAAGGAAGGCCCCTTTGCTTTTTACCTGCATCGGAGAGCAAGAGCATGGCGAGGCCAGCAGTGCAGAGCAGCGCACCGATGACGTGGGAGGCATGGTAGCGCGTGGAGAGAGGGGCAGAGAAGGTGCAAGGATAGGCGCACGTCTGCTTGATTCCCACCTGCGTCAGAGAGCAGCAGCATGGCAAGACCAGCCGTGCAGAGCAGAGCGCCGATGACGTGGGAGGCATGGTAGCGCGCGGAAAGGCAGAGCGCGGCCAGCAGAATGGCTGCTGGGATGGGCGGGCACGCATCCTCTCAGTTCGCACCTGCGTCAGAGAGCAGCAGCATGGCGAGCCCAGCAGTGCAGAGCAGAGCACCAATGACGTGGGAGGCATGGTAGCGCGTGGACAGGCAGAGCGCTGCTAGTAGCATGGCTGCTGGGATGGCCCAGCAGTCGAGGAGAGTGACTCGGGTCAGTGAGGTGAAACGGAAGGCGAGCACAACTGAAAGGGGGATGGGTAAGACAGGGGTAGCGTGGGGAAGGAAGGAAAGAGATGAGAGGCAACAAGGGCCAATGAGAGCAAGATGGCCCAGCAGGCCAGGAGAGTGACTCGTGACAACGAGGTGAAACGGAAAGCGATCACAACTGAAGGGGGAGGACGGAGTGGAGGGAGAGGAATGAGGGAGAGCGTGGGAATGGAAGAACGAGAAGCTTCAATGGTTGATTAGGGGGAACCCCACCAAGCAGTGAAGGAGAGTGACTCGAGTCACGGAGGGGAAGGCGATCACGACTGGAGCGAAAGGGAAAGGAAAAGAGGAGACGTCACAAGTGCAGTGGGAAGTGTGAGGATGCGAGGGAGATGGGGTGAGCTCAAGGAGGACAGAGCAGGCACTAACCGAAGTAATTCCCTTCAACGTCGAGGAAGGACGCGAGCAGGAGCACACGCCACGGCACCTAAAGTGGTGCGTGGTGGTGGGTGGGTAAAGAACGGGGAGAAGGACGCACAGATTTATGGTGCCTGGACTTGGAGAGAGCAGTTAACTCAAAAGCAATAATTCAAGCAGAATCAATCACGGAAATGATTCAGGAGCAAAGGCTGGCTGGCGATACAAAGAGCACTGAAAGCAAGTGGAACCTATAACGAGGACACATGCAATGAAGTGCGTAGAGGTAGTGAAGTGAGTCATACCGTGCACATTGCGTGCTTACAACGAGGGTTGTCTCTAAAGTAGTTGAAACAGGCTTACAGTGAGAGGTGCCTTGCGGTGCAGCAGCACGGCGCCATACACAGCGGCGAGTAGCACGTAGTTGAGCAGTGATTGGGTCGTGGGGATGCTCACTCCTGCCACGTGGCAACAATCCAAACCACCAATCAGAGATAACATGGGTGTGACCACAATCAGAATTTAAAACGCCGTGAGCCAGCACAAGCTGATGCCTCCGCGAATCACTTGCGTCCACGTAGCAACGTTTCAACGCACCTCTTGCGGCCAGCAGGGCGGAACACGTGGCAGTGACGGTGAGCAGCAGCGACAAGAGCTGGCCGAGAGCCAGGGCTTTAAGTCCGTCCCGCGAGTATACCCACCGCCACTCGTCCCACGCGGACAGCCCTCCAGACCATGCATTGCTCCCTGTAGTGCTCCCTGTCGTGTATTCGGTAGTGGTGGTCCCTGTACTAGTACCTGTATCAGTCCCAATACTACTCCCTGTAGTCGTCACTGTATCTGTCCGTCCTATGGCTGTGTCGGAATCCCGACCTATACACACTGGTAACCATGACCATGGCCATCGCCCTGACTGCTCCCCCTTCGTGGAAGCTTCCTGAGGGTACACATCATCGAGAACGACTGCCGTTTCGTGACCAGGACATGCGCTGCGTTCTGTGAACGGCTGTGCCACGTGGCAGGCGATCGTCGATCCCGTGTTACAGTCGCCGCTGACAGTAGCGGTGGGCTCTGATCGTCGATCCAAGGGTTCGAGTAACGCTTCAACGATCGGGCTATGTGCAAGGTCGCAACAGTCTCGCGGCGAGCGACGGACATGACGGCCTAGGGATTGCCGAGAGGATACCGGAGAGCGAATGAGGGGCGAGCATTCGTCGTGCATTCCGTCTACTTCCATGGACATGGATAAACGTTGCACGAGGCCTGAGAGTTCCAAGATGCAACGACGCGAGACGGGGGTGATTTCGTTCGGACAAGTAATGGGAACCCCGAAGGTACGTTAGCACCTCATGAAGGGTCCCGACGGGGCGCAGAGGGAGCACAGAGGCATGACAGGACTAACTTGTGTGGACTCACTCACACATTTATATGTAGATATAAGTGTACTTATTGAACGGATGAATCAATAAGTAGCTGGATATGCCATTGATTTCTTTAATTTGTTATTTTTTTAATAAATTGATTTGGTCTTTAGTGACAGAATTAGAGCATAATGCAAAAAGGCTATCATGAGCTATTTTTATCAGCAATTTTGTGGAGCTTTTGAGCTGTAATCAAGACTTGCTACAAAAGTATCGGCTCACCTCTTAGTTTGCCCTTGTTTTGGGATGTCTCTTGTCCCAGCGTGCCCATAGTCGTCGGTTTGGTTCTAGGTTATCGCCATAGTCTTCCAGTCTTCTAGCCAGCTTCTATCTTTGGCGCGACTCATCCCGGGACTTCTTACATTATAAGAACGCTTTTCTTGACACCTAATTAGACGTAAATCGCCTTTTTCTGGCATCGCGAACACCTTAGCCCACCCCAAAGCTTGGAACAATCGTGCGAATTTCACCATGCTCTCCGGATTTTCGGGCCAGGTAGCTCGACTGGAAGGGTCAGAAGAGCCGCTCGAAGGATCTAATCCCGGTGAAGGGGATGGCCTTACGGGTGGAGGCCTACAGAAAGGCGGATTACAGAAGGGGGGGTTGCAGAGGGGAGGCCTGCAGCCGGCAGGCGGGGTGGGGGGAGAGCGACTGCTCTTTAAAGCCCCAGCCGAGCGAAAATCTGTTTTGGGTGAGCGGCAAGTCGTTCGTGGTCTGAGCTGTGTAGAGGTTTCTGGTCTCAGATGGGATGCGATGGTCCGGGGGGTTCAGTTGCGTGATATGTATTTGGAAAGCGCGATCTAGGTCCCGTATTTCGCTAAATCATTTTGCTTCCGCCCCTCCTCTTCTCTCCCACCATACCCACCCCCCTCCCTCCACATTCGTCGGCAATCCCCAGGTCTGGACGCGCTCGCCCGAGCCAAGCGAGCAGCCGCGGGAATCCCTGAGAAACCGCCGGTTACTGTAGCAGCGGCCAGATTCGCGGAAGAGGGGGAGGATGAGGGGGAAAAGGCGGGGGACGAGGGGAAGGCGGGGGGAGGCGGAAAATGGCTAGCGGACGGAGATGATGCGGGAGGGGGTAGAGGGGATGGAGAGGGAGGGGGAGGAGGGAGTGTGGGGGACAAGAGCGGTGGAGGGGGGAGCAAGGAGAGGCGGCGGTATCGTGTGACGCGGGGTGATGATACGCCCACACACGTGTCCACGGTCACAGGTGAGTCACCGTGTCGCCTGCCACTTAGACGACTCCCATGCCACCTGGCCTATTCCCATGCCACCTGGCCTATTCTCATGCCACCTGGCCGATCCTCATCCCACCTGGCCGATCCTCATCCCACCTGGCCAATCCTCATCCCACCTGGCCGATCCTCATCCCACCTGGCCATCCGCTTGCCACCTGGCCGATTCTCATGTTACAACTAAATATTTGTTATTCAACCCATCCGCATAGCACCTTACAGGTTCTCTGTTTAAGCCCATGCCCTCCACCCAACCCAACCCAACCATATGTCTTTCCCCCCAGCAGACCTATCAGGCGCCTCCCTCCGGGTGCAGGATTCCCCTCGAGGCACCTCCTCACATGCGGACAGAGACACACGAGCGTAGTTTTGAGTCGAATCAAAACTAGGCCCAACCCGACCCAACCATATGTCTTTCCCTCCAGCAGACCTCTCAGGCGTCTCCCCCCGGGTGCAGGATTCCCCTCGTGGCACCTCCTCACATGCGGACAGAGACACACGAGCAGACACAGCTGCTGGCGCCCGCGAGGTATGCTTTTTCCGTATGGTGTGGTGCATATGGAGATTATAGTGCCGCCCACATGCAGACAGGGATACGTGAGGTATGTTTGTCTCGTATGGTGTGGTGTGGTGCACATGGTGCACATGCATTCATCTCTCTTGAGCGAGCACAGTGCATGCTCCTGATGAGTGTGGTGCCGTGCCGCCCACATGCGGACAGACAGAGACACACGAAGGGGCACTGCTGCTGGGGCTGGGGCAACGGAGGTGCGCCCAGACACAGCCAGTTGAGAGGCAGTCGTCAAGTCATGGTTTTGTGAAAGACTGTGACCGAGTATACAAGTTCTGTTACTTCAGAGAATGATCTACTGCCTTTTTTCCCCCCTCTCACTCTCCTCCCTCTTCCCTCTCTTTTCCTCCTTCCTTCTCCCCCTCCCCACCACATCCTTCTCTCGATGCAGGCTGACGAGGCAAGCCGAGGTGCTAAAAGAACGCGAGTGGAGCCTGCTGACGTGGCAAACGGTGATGCTGACAGGGCAGGCTCTGCTAGTTTGGTGACCAATGGAGGAGGTGGGTGGGTGTCAGTCAGGAAAGGAGGTTGTTCAGATTCAAACTGATGATCTGGACTCGGTGTAACCTTTGGTGTAGCCTGATTAACTTGTTGGGAACCTGACTTGTGAAGGGCCTGAAAGTTCGATTGTAAATGGAATGCATCAATAGTGAAGCGTGTCGGTTTTCAAGGATTCTTCTTGTTTTCTGCTGTGCTCCGGATTTTTTTGTTCCGTTTTTTTTCTCTCTTCCTCATTCTTTCCACCTGTCTGCACTTCCTCCTCTTTGTTTCCAAGCTACAGATGTTGGGAGCAGAGAAGATGCGGATGGGAGGAGAGGGGATGGGGAAACAGGGGAAGGGAGAAGGGGGAGCAGGTGGGATTCGAGAGACAGCAGCAGGAGAGACAAGGGCAGAGAGGGCAGTGACAGAGACAGGGAGAGGAGAGGGGGAGAACGGGACAGCGATCGAGGCAGGGATAGGGACTACGACAGGGGCTCATATCGCCATGGTGAGTGTGCGAGTGATGCTTAAATGTGAAGGGAAAAAGACAATCTACGTTCTGTACTAAACACGGTTCGACCTACCCTCTGTGTGTGAGTTACCCACCCACCCATCCACTCCACTCCCCACCCAACCCGCCTCGTGTCGTTCTTCCCTCTTGTCCCATCAGGCTACTCCAGATCACGCTGGGATGACAGCACTCCACGGAGGGATGCTGACAGCACACCTGGCAGGGAGGGCAGGGAGGGCAGGGATAGAGACAGGGAGCGGGATAGGGACAGAGGCAGAGACGGGGACAGGGACAGGGGCAGCACACCGCGCAGCAGGGGATCCAAGTGGGACATGCCGTCGCCCTCCCCCTCCCCCCGCTGGACGCCCTCCCCCGCCCCCTCCCCTGCGCCCTACCGCCGCGAGCCGTCCTTTGTGCCGCCCTCGCCGTCTGACTCGCGCCTGCTGTCGCCCTGGGATGGCGGGGGAGGCAGCACGCCCTCAATTGGGGGTGAGTCTGCTTGGGTCTATGTAATATGAGTGTCCATGTGTGTGGATGTGTGTGTGTGCCTCTTGCTCCTGCTCTTTTGTGCCGCCCTCGCCCTCTGACTCGCGCCTGCTGTCGCCCTGGGATGGCGGGGGAGGCGGCAGCACACCCTCTGTTGGGGGTGAGTGTTCTGAGCCGGTCCTTCTCCTTCCTCAACCATACCCTTCCGTTGTCCCTTCTGCCCCTTCTCACCCATACTCTCCAACCTCTAATGTCAACATGGATTACTGATCCTGTATCTCATTCTGAATTCATGACCGGATTCTTACCCTGATGTTCCCACTTTCCCTTCCATCAGGGTCAGTGTGGGACCTCCCGTCCCCCTCTCCCGTACCTGTGCGGGCAGGCTCGGCCACGCCTGTCTCCCAGGGTTGGGACGGGGAGGAGAGGGAGGGAAGCGTGCAAGCAGAGGGGGGCAGGGCTCGGCGGTCGCACAAGCTTCGGTTTCGAGCTGACTCGTCCGCTTCGGAGGGTGTTGCAAGCACACGCCGAAGCACAGCGGGAGGCCAGGTGGGACATGGAGAGAATAGAGAAGGGAGTGTTGGACAGGGGGTGTTGGGAAGGGGGTACTGGGAAGGGGTTGTTATTCAGGCTGTGCTGTGGAAGCCATTTCTGAAGCACAATGGGAGGCCAGATGGGACGACCAAAGAATAGAAAAAGGGTTGTTGGGAACGGGTTGTTTTTCATAGCCTTGGAATAAAGAATGTGGGTGCCTTTGTTACATACAGTACGTTTCTAGAAAGCACAGATTAGTGCGGGTTTTTCTTCTGTCCGCGGATGACGCGAATAAACTCAGCGACGGTGGTGAACGTATGGTGAGCGCGAGGCAAGTGCTGAACTACAGCATGATCGTCGTACCAGTTGTCGTCAGGTGGGCTTGGCGGCGACGTGTGTGGACCCAACAGTGGGTGTGATTCAGACACGCTAACGCCAAGCCCACCTTGACGACGAATGGTACGACGATCATGCTGTAGTTCAGCGCTTGCCTTGAGATCACTACACATCCACCACCGCCGCAGAGTTTATTTGCGTCGGCCACGGACAGGGGAAGAATCCGCACTGATGGGTGCTTCCTTGCAACGTACCTGCATGTGACAAAGGCACCTGCATGTGGTTTTGATCCAAGGCTAAGCAACAAATAGTGCAAATTGCTCCTCCAGCACCGTGTCAAGGCTAGTACGGCTAGGTGATTTGAACGTATGCTAGTTCGAGGTCAAAGTAACCTTTCGTGAACCTCGCGCGCTGTCTTCCAGCACGGCACGATCAGCTGTCGAAAACATGCCGACCCCTCCGCCATTGGAGTCGATTAGATAGTACACAATGGCCTCGTGCGAGCGGCCGTCTATAACTATTGGAGCGTACACCATGGACGTGTTGAATGACCAAAGAGAGCAGCTGTGTTTCAAAAATAGCAGTCGGTGTTGGGTCTTGAAACCGCAGATGTTTACATGTATTCGATATGGACACCCCTGCAGATTTGTCTCATTTTGAACCAGAATGAGACGTCGCGACCCCAACGCCTTTCACACTCTGCTGCTGTTGCTAGCCTGCCCTCCTCCTCTTCCCCCTTGCGTAGACAATCGACCTCATTGCCTGCACCTCTTGATTCGCTGCTTATCCTCTGCCCTTCTCATCTTGTCGCCTACTTTTTGCCCCGATCCCCTTGCACACCCTTGCACGTCATTGCTTGCACACCCTTGCACGCCCTTGCTTGCACACCCTTGCACGCCCTTGCTTGCACAACCTTGCACACCCATGCACGTCATCCCAGGCGCCGTCGCAGCAAGAGAGCGAGTGGGACACGGACTACCGTGCGGACAGGGAGGCGGGGGAGGGAGGAGGGGCAGGCGCAGAGGAGGATGAAGGCTTGCGCCGGGAGATGGAGGAGGCGGAGAGGCAGGCCGACCGCTCCTGGTAAGTCAGGTTGTGTACGCTTGTGCCCCTTTTGAGATTTCCCAAAAGTGACACAAGTTAGTTTCGAAAGGCAGCGTAGGAGAATGTTTAGCGAGTAGGAAAGGCAGTGTGATGAAGAAGCTATTTGCTCCTGGTGAGTTGTTGAGGGGATTGGGACCAAGGGTGAAGTGAGACGAAGTGAGCAAGGCAGAAGAGATGGTGAGTTTAGATTCTTTGGCCCCCTTCCCAGCTCCGTGCCTCCTCCGCCAGATGGCAAATCTCCCATCCTCTTTCCCTCCCAGGCACTACTCGGAGCAGGCAGGCAGTGTGTTTGATTCCGGTGAGGGCGCCAACCTGATTGGAGGGTTTGGCGACGAGCAGGCATTCGAAAAAAGAGGAGCGTAAGAAGGAAGCGGCTGCGAGGCAGCAGCGCATGGTGCAGTCGGACGGGTCGGCCATGTCTCTGGCGGCCAGCGAGCGCCTCACCCAGCTGTCGCCCATCTCTCCCTTACTTCCTTCCTCCCTCCCTTCATTCCACCCTCTCCTCCTTGATTCCTCCCGCCCTCCAGGTATGATTCAGAAGAGGCAGGCAGTGTGTTTGACTCGGGAGAGGGCGCCAACCCGTTTGGAGGCTTCGGGGACGAGCAGGCGTTTGAGAAGGAGGAGGAGAGGAAGAAGGAGGCAGCGGCGAGGCAGCAGCGCATCAGACGGGTCGGCCATGTCGCTGGCGGCCAGCAAGCGCCTCACACAGCTGTCTGCCATCTCTCCCTCACTTCCTCCCTCCCCCTGTTGATTCCTTCACCCTCCCTCGCCTCTCCCCTCCCAGGTATGACTCGGAGGAGGCGGGCAGTGTATTCGATTCCGGCGAAGGAAGCAACCCGTTCGGGGGGTTCGGCGACGAGCAAGCCTTCGAGAGGAAGGAGGAGAAGAAAAAGGAAGCGGCTGCACGGCAGCAGCGTATGGTGCGGTCAGACGGCTCAACCATGTCGCTGGCGGCCAGCAAGCGCCTCACACAGCTGTCGGCCGACCAGGCGTCGTGGGAGGACAGGCAGTTGATGCGGTCGGGAGTGGTGCGCAACGCTACAGAGCTCTCCACGGATATTGACGACGAGGATGAGAACCGCGTGCTGCTGCTCGTGCACGGTGAGTGTTGTGAGTCGGCTCGCTATGTGCCTTTCAATTCACTTAAAAAGCAGCATTGCCATGGTGCTCTTTATTCCAAGGGTATTGATGGCGATGGTCGTCTCTCCTCCGCGTTGTGAATACATCGTACGGAGAGGAGAGACTCGCTATGCACAAGGCGGGAATATAAGAGGCGAGTATTGAGTCGACTCAAAACTCGTCAAGGCGGGAATATGCATAGGGAATATAAGAGGTGGGAATATGCATAGGGAATATAAGAGGTGGGAATATGCATAGGGAATATAAGAGGCGGATTTGTACATCCAAGCTTCGTGCATGCATAGCAGGTCTCCCCTCCATCCATGCATAGCAGGTCTCCCCTCTCTTCCTCCATCTATGTACTCATCGCCAGTTCATCCCACAGGCTCTCTATGCAACTACTTGTGCCTTGCTCAAGGGGCTAAGAGCACGAGAACGTGTGTGTGATGTGACCTGCTCCAGTTACGTGGCCCCCCGCCCTTTCCCTCTCTGTGCTCGTGCAGACACGAAGCCACCATTCCTGGATGGGTGCATAGTGTTCACGAAGCAGCAGGAGCCGGTGATGCCCCCTAAGCCCCTTTGTCCATCCCTCCCCCCCCTCTCTGCTCGTGCAGATACAAAGCCGCCGTTCCTGGATGGGCGCATAGTGTTCACGAAGCAGCAGGAGCCGGTGATGCCGCTCAAGGACCCCACGTCTGACATGGCCATCATCGCTCGCAAGGGCTCCGCGCTCGTCAGAGAGGTGCGTGTGTGTTGGGTTCAGTTCAGGGTGGTGCTGTGCAGTCAGGGATGGCTGGTCAAGGTGAGGAGCCGGTGATGCTGCTCAAGGACCCCATCTCTGACATGGCCATCATTGCTCGCAAAGGCTCTGCTCTCGTCAGAGAGGTGCGTGGGTGGTGTTGGTTGGGTCAAAGTCAAAGAGTATGCGCAGTGAGGGTACGGGGGTCAGGGGTGTGCTGTGCTGGACATTACGGGAGTCAGGGGTGTGCTGTGGTGAAGTCAGAGAGGTGTGGGTGGTGAAGTCAGAGAGGGACCTGAGGGTGGTGTGTTCAGTTGTGCTATGGATGTGCGAGGATTTTGCTGGGTTCTTGAAATCGCTTTTTGAGAAACTTAAAGAACGCATTCAGCCTGGAATTTGCTGGGTTCTTGAACTCAGTGCAAGGTGTTGTCCTCAGTTGTGTCTGTTTCTCACCATCCAGTTTCCTGTGGTCCTGTCCTGCCTGCTCTCCTGTACGCTCACAGATCCGGGAGAAGCAGCAGCAGAACAAGAGCAGGCAGAAGTTCTGGGAGCTTGCAGGAAGCAAGCTGGGGAACATCCTAGGCGCCAAGAAATCTGCTGCTGATGTGAGTATCACAGGCATTTATTTAGCATGCATGGGAATGGAAAATGGGAGTGTGTGTGGGACACCAGTGAAATTTGTCAGTGGTGCATGCACGTGGCACGCATGTGGCATGAAATGTATCTGCGACATGCTACATGTCGCATGCCACATGCAGTATGCCGCCACATCATGCCACATGCGGTATGCCACATCGTATCATGCCACATGTCAGACACCGCATTCCTGACACCAAATGCCACATGCCACACGCTATATGCCACATGGAACATGCGCGCGCGCGCGCGCACTCACACACACACGCGCGTGCGCGCGCGCATCACATGCCACATGTCTTGAGCCTCACTCGCACAATTGTTTTAATGAAAAAAAACTTAAACCGCCTCATGCTGCCCTTCACATTAGGTGGATGTTACAGTTATGGTGGGTGAGGGGGCAAGGTGTGTTAGAATTATACATTGTAGCATGCTAAGCACTGTACACCAATTGTGGTGTACAGTTGGGTTGGGACTACCCCCAACATTGGGTGTAGCCTTGCACTTTGGGGTGCCAATCCACCCAATTGTGGTGGAGCCCCCAAATTGCAACCCTCTTGACTTTTGGGTACCTCACTTCACAATTGAGGCCACCACAAGCCAAGTGGGCCTAGGGTTGCCACACTTCTTAGAAGTGTGGGCAACCCAACCCACCCCACCTTTTGTTGCCTCACTTCCCAAAGTGAGGCCAACCCAACCATAGGTTGGGTTCCTCCTTCCCTTCCAAGCTTCTCTTCCCAAACTATGTATGCTAGGTTTGCTCTCTAATGAGATCACTTGTTCAATTCACATCTTTCACAAGGTGGACAATGTGCAGTTTGCAAATGGCTGTAAACCTCTGAATTTCAACCCTCCCAAGCCCTAAACGCCCCTGTCGGCCTTCCCACCAGGTGGATGCGGACACAGCCAAGGTGGACGAGGAGGACAATGTGAAGTTCGCAAGTGAACCTGCCTCCAGAACACTGGACCTTGTTACTTTATATTCTAACCCGGGACACGCAATGATCCCACCAGGTGGACTTGGATACAGCCAAGGTAGACGAGGAGGGCGAGGTGGACTATAAGGACAATGTGAAGTGCGCGGACCACATGAGGGGCACGGGGAGGACTGCCTCTCTGCACTCTCATCTCAACCCACCTTCCACTGTAACCCAAACACGCGCAATGATCACACCAGGTTGATGCGGATACAGCCAAGGTGGATGCAGAAGGCGAGGTGGACTATAAGGACAATGTGAAGTTTGCCGACCACATGAAGAGGAGGGGAGACTGCCTCTCTGCACCCTCAACCCACCTTCCACTATATCCCAAACACGCACACTGGTCACACCAGGTGGATGCAGACACAGCCAAGGTGGACGCGGAGGGCGAGGTGGACTACAAGGACAATGTGAAGTTTGCGGACCACATGAAAAGCACGGGCGGTGCTGCCAGTGACTTTGCCAAGAACAAATCGATCGCGGAGCAGCGCATGTACCTGCCCATCTACTCCGTCAGGGACGAGCTGCTGCAGGTGGGTCTCGTGTTGTTGACTTGCCTCACAGGCACGTGCACCCCTCCAGGTCCATAGCGGAGCAGCGCATGTACCCACCCATCTACTCCGTTCTGCACGAGTTCTTGCAGATGAGTAAGTAAGCACTAGCTTTGACGTTTCTCACAGATGCTCTGTGACGGACGAGCTGCTGCAGGTGGTGCGTGCTATCGTAAGTCGCGTTGCTCACAGCATGCACACATACAACCCGACCAAGCCACCACTTTTGAGACGTCTCAGAAGACGTCTGATGAGACGTGTCAAAAGTCACAGCATGCACACATACAACCCGACCCCGCCACCACAGCGCACATATCCGCACGTACCCCTCATGTTGGCTTGGAAGCATGCCATGCCATCATGCCACCATACCACCATGCCTTCTCATGCCTTCATGCCATCTTTGCCCCATCTACCCTGTCCTTTATGCCATGGTGATTCTGACTGCCCCATGGTGTGTCATCACCGCAGGTGATTCGCGAGAACCAGATTGTGGTGGTGGTGGGCGAGACGGGCTCTGGCAAGACCACACAGATGACACAGGTGAGCAACTTGGAGTGAGTGGCGCGCAACAAGTGTGTGAATGCATGGATGGGTGCTGGTGGGCTTGGCCTTGGCGTGTGTCAGGGTTGCCAAGGATCTTCCTTACCATGTGGCTATGGATGGCGATCTGATGTGCCGCTATGCCATTTCCCAAACGCCTTTTAAAACACTCTCTCTGTCATTCGTCCCCCTTAGTATTCGACTGGTTTGTTTTGCAGCACGTAAAGTGAACTGTTTGTTCGCAGCATCTATCTGCATGGGGACGGGTACACGGTGTGCTGTATGGCATGGTGGGGTGCACGCAACCATTATCCTGAAGCCTCCTCCCTCCCCCACCTCCCCATACCAGGCAGTATGTGCAGTATTTGACGGCTACACCACGTACGGCATGGTGGGGTGCACGCAGCCCCATCAACCCATGCTCTTCAACCATAACCGAAACCCCTCCCCTCCTTCTCCCCCCCCCCACTCCTCCACTAGTACCTGCACGAGGACGGCTACACCACGTAAGGCATGGTGGGGTGCACGCAGCTCCTTCATTGGATGACTCGTTTCGGCTCAATCCCCACCCCCCTCCCTCCCCCCTTTTTTCGCCAGTACCTGCACGAGGATGGGTATACGACGTACGGCATGGTGGGGTGCACGCAGCCGCGCCGTGTGGCAGCGATGAGTGTGGCCAAGCGAGTGGCGGATGAGATGGAGTGCGAGTTGGGCTCCACAGTGGGGTATGCCATCCGGTTTGAAGACGTCACCAGCAGCAACACCCTGGTCAAGGTGAGTTGGGTGGCCATGGAGTGGAAAAGGCATGCAGTGCAGGCAGGCAAGGGGGGAGTGAGTGGCGGACGGGATGGAGTGCGAGCTGGGCTCCACTGTGGGGTATGCCATTCGCTTCGAGGATGTCACCAGCAACAACACCCTTGTTAAGGTGGGTGGTGTGGGCGTGGAATGGAAGGGGCACCGAGTATATAAGCGGAGAGTGAGGGTGGGATGGGCAGTGCGGGCGGGGAAGAGGAGAGATGGAGTGCGAGCTGGGCTCCACCGTTGGGTATGCCATTCGCTTCGAGGATGTCACCAGCAGCGACACCCTCGTCAAGGTAGGGTGGAAGGGAATGGGCAAGGGCAGTGGGGGACGGGAAGAGGAGAGGAGGGAGTGAGATGTCGTGAGTGCGAGCTGGGGTTCACCGTGGGGTATGCCATTCGGTTTGAATATGTCACCAGCAGCAACACACTCGTCAAAGTGGGGTGGAAGGGGAAGGGGCTGGCTGTAAGGGGCAGTGGGGAACGGGGAATGAGAGAGGGAGGTAGACGAGATGGAGTGCGAGCTGGGCTCCACTGTGGGGTATGCCATTCGCTTCGAGGATGTCACCAGCAACAACACTCTTGTCAAGGTGAGATGAAGAAGGAAAGGGATTGGGGGCGTTTGGGGCGGTGGGGTGGAATGGGAGAGGGAGGGAGTGGGATGAGTGCGAGCTGGGGTCCACCGTGGGCTATGCCGTCCGGTTCGAGGATGTCACCAGCAGCAACACGCCTGTTAAGGTGGGATGAAAGGGGAATGCAAGATGGATGGATTGAGATGGAGTGCGGGCTGGGGCCCACCGTGCGCTATGCCGTCCGGTTCGAGGATGTCACCAGTAATGAGTTTTGAGCCCTGGTGCTGCCAGTGATGTCCATCTGATTTCTCGATGACGAGGCGCCAGCACGGACTAAACACGCTCGCACTCTCGTTCTGAGGTGCTGTGTGGTGCTGAGGAGCCGATGAGATGAGAAATTTGTGCGTGTCTGAGGCACCGTGTGCTGCTGTGGTCCTGTGTGTGGTTCTGTGTGGTGCTTAGCGATCCTGTGCAGTTGTTAGCAGCTTCTCCTCCCCTTATCTCTCATCTGATCGTCTTCCCTCTCCCCAACCCACACCAGTACATGACGGAGGGAGTGCTGCTGAGGGAGTCTCTCAGAGAGCCTGACCTCGACCAGTACAGGTGCGTGCCATGTGCCATGTGCCATGTGCCATGTGCCATGTGCCATGTGCCATGTGCCATGTGCCATGTGCCATGTGCCATGTGCCATGTGCCATGTGCCATGTGCCATGTGTCATGTGCCATGCTTTGGTTTGAGTCGACTCAAAACACGGTCACTCAGAGAGCCAGACCTCGACCAATACAGGTGCGTGTCATGTGCCATGCTACTTAGCGCTACTCCTTTGTGGTCGTGTCCGATCAATCAGGGCCTCTGAGCATTTCTCACCACGAACAGTCCCATGGGCTGCCATGTTGTGAGCTGTGTGTCATCCATGCCTGAGCTCTCATGCTGTGCAAACACTCTCCTCATTCGGTTGGGACGAATCACACGAGTGGGCATGAGGCACAGACATGCTCTTCCCTTCTCTCGCCTCTCCCCCTTCTGACACCCTCTCTTGTGCCCTCCTCCCCCGTTTCCCCGTGTTCATCCCCCTCTCTCAGCGCCATCATAATGGACGAGGCACATGAGCGGTCGCTGAACACGGACGTGCTGTTTGGGGTGCTCAAACACGTGGCAGCACGGCGGAGGGACTTCAAGCTCATCGTCACCTCTGCTACGCTCAACGCTGACAAGTTCTCCCACTTCTTCGGCAGGTGAGGGGCGCTGCTGGGGCAGGTATTGCATGTGTTGACGCACCTTGCAGCACGTTGCCAGCAGTTATAAGTGCGTTGCCTTGGGGGTTTGCCTTCTGCTTTTCATCTTCCACGTCACCATGCCACCTGGCGACATCCTCATCTTCATGACGGGCCAAGAAGACATCGAAGCCACCTGCTTCGCCCTCGCCGACCGCCTCATCCCCTCCTCCACTCCCTCCCCCCCCCCTTCTTTCTCTTCCCGTCCAACCCCCTTTCAGTGTACCAGTGTTCTTCATCCCAGGCCGCACCTTCCCATTGAGCATCATGTGGAGCAAATCCCCTTGTGAGGACCCCGTGGACGCAGCCGTAAAGCAATCCCTAGCCATCCACGTCACCATGCCACCTGGCGACATCCTCATCTTCATGACCGGCCAAGAAGACATCAAAGCCACCTGCTTCGCCCTCGCCCGTTTCCCTATTTCATCTCCTCCCTTCTCATTTTCGCCCTTCTCATCCCCCCCATCCCCCCACTCTCTGCAGCGTACCCGTCTTCTTCATCCCAGGGCGCACCTTCCCAGTGAGCATCATGTGGAGCAAGTCACCCTGCGAGGACCCAGTAGACGCAGCAGTCAAGCAAGCCCTAGCCATCCACGTCACCATGCCACCTGGCGACATCCTCATCTTCATGACGGGCCAAGAAGACATCAAAGCCACCTGCTTCGCCCTCGCCCGTTTCCCTATTTCATCTCCTCCCTTCTCATTTTCGCCCTTCTCATCCCCCCCATCCCCCCACTCTCTGCAGCGTACCCGTCTTCTTCATCCCAGGGCGCACCTTCCCAGTGAGCATCATGTGGAGCAAGTCACCCTGCGAGGACCCAGTAGACGCAGCAGTCAAGCAAGCCCTAGCCATCCACGTCACCATGCCACCTGGCGACATCCTCATCTTCATGACGGGCCAAGAAGACATCGAGGCCACCTGCTTCGCCCTCGCCGACCGCCTCGAGCAGATGGCAGCCGGGGCAGCCCGCGCCCCGCCGCCCCTCTCCATCCTCCCCATCTACTCCCAACTCCCGGCCGACCTCCAAGCGAAGATTTTCCAAAAGGCCGAGGAAGGTACCAGGAAATGCATCGTGGCGACGAATATCGCCGAGACGTCCCTGACCGTTGATGGGATCTTGTACGTGATCGACGGTGGATACAGCAAGATCAAGGTCTACAACCCCCGCATGGGAATGGACGCGCTGCAAGTCTTCCCCATCAGCCGAGCCGCAGCCGACCAGAGGGCCGGCCGAGCCGGACGGACAGGTCCGGGGACGTGCTACCGGCTGTACACAGAAACAGCCTACGCAAACGAGATGCTGGCGAATCCGGTCCCGGAGATCCAGCGCACCAACCTCGGGAATGTCGTGCTTCTTCTCAAATCCCTCAACATAGATAACCTTCTAGACTTTGACTTTCTAGACCCGCCTCCCCAGGAGAACATTCTGAACTCCATGTACCAGCTTTGGATTCTAGGAGCACTGGACAACACAGGAGCATTGACCAAGACGGGGAGGCGGATGGTTGAGTTTCCTTTAGACCCTGCGCTGGCGAAACTGCTGATCTCCGGGGATCAGTTTGGGTGTGTGAACGAGACGCTGACCATGGTGGCCATGCTCTCGGTGCCGTCGGTGTTCTTCCGCCCCAAGGACAGGGAAGAGGAGTCCGACGCTGCCCGGGAGAAGTTTTTCGTGCCCGAAAGCGACCACCTGACGCTCCTAAACGTCTTCCAGCAGTGGAAATCCAACGGGTATCGCGGCGACTGGTGCTCAGACCACTACCTCCACGTGAAAGGGCTGCGAAAAGCCCGCGAGGTGCGAGCCCAACTAGCCGATATCCTCAAGCAGCAGAAGATTCCGCTGTCTAGCGCGGGTCAGGACTGGGATGTGGTGCGTCGGGCGATCTGCACGGCTTATTTCCACCACGCGGCGAAGCTGAAGGGCGTGGGGGAGTATGCGAGCTGCCGTACCGGCACCCCGTGCCACCTGCACCCCACAAGTGCTCTCTATGGGCTCGGAACGACCCCGGAGTATGTGGTTTATCACGAGCTGGTGCTGACTTCGAAGGAGTATATGCAGTGTGTGACGGCTGTTGAGCCGAGGTGGTTGGCTGAAGCCGGGCCGATGTTTTTCAGTGTGAAGGAGAGTCATCAGAGTAGGTTGCAGCAGAAGTTGAAGCTGAAGGAGGAGGCGAGTGCGATGGAGAGGGAGATGGCGGAGGCGAGGAGGAAGAGGGAGGTGGAGGAGGAGATGAGGAGGAGGAAGGACGAGGAGCGGACTGCGAGGGAGGCGGAGCAGATTGTCATGCCGGGCGTGAAGAAGGGGAAAGGGCCAGCCAGACGTGCTGCTGGACTCTAAGTCTAGTGTGTGTGCCTGCGGCTTAGATGTAGTGCGAGGGGAAGGGAGGAAGATTGGGGGGTGGAGGGGAAGGTTGGGAACTTGGGGTGATTTGGAGCTGGGGAGGCGATGGAGGGAAGGTGTATGCTGTGCTAATGGTGTTTGCATGTGGGAAGGAAGGGTTGATTTGTGCGTGGTGCCTGTCTTCGTATTACATCACACTGCCTGCCTATGCTCTCAGGTCCCAATGCAGTTTGTTGAAGCGTTGGTTTTGGATGCGAACTCATTTTTTCGTGAACTCTAGTTACCGGCATTAATATGTCACCGTTGGTTTAGTGGAAGGAACCAGGTGTACATGCAATCGTGAAACATGTTGAGAATTGCAGTGCAGACTACGGTAAATGGCAATTGTCAACTTAACGCTGTTCATTTTCATTGCTGTTTTGGCGCACAAGACCAGGTAACGAGGTCTGTCAATAAGAAGGGCATTTGCCACATACATCCTGAATGTTGCCACAACCCTACACTGCCGCATCAGGCAAACTCTTCGCCTATCGCGTCGAACTGGTCCCCACTTGCCATGTTCACCGGAGATCCCTATGCGTGGCCGTCGCGCCGCTCGCCCGTCCTCGCGACGCGCGGGATGGTCGCGTCGTCGCAGCCGCTCGCCAGCGAGGCCGGCCTCCGCATTCTGCGGGCCGGCGGCAACGCGGCGGACGCGGCGGTCGCCATGGCGGCAGCCCTTGCGGTGTGCGAACCGTGCAGCACCGGACTAGGTGGGGACTGATCGCCGCTTGTCATTAATAGCTGTGTGCAATTACTTGGCGCACTCAAAACGTGAGCACAAGTCACGATTATACTCTTCCGCACCCGATCCGTCCGCCCCCTTTTTCCCCAACCCCAGGCGGGGACGCCTTCCTCCTCTTCTGCCTCGCATCAGCGCACATGGTGCACAGCATTCAGGGCAACCCATCCCATCCTTGTCCTTCTTCCTGCTCATTCACTCTGATCTTCTTCACTCCTCCACTTCCCCTCCTTCCCCTTTTTCCCCAACCCCAGGCGGAGACGCCTTCCTCCTCTTCTACCGCGCCTCAACCCGCACCGTCCACAGCATTCAGGGCAATGGCCGCTGCCCCGCCGCGCTCTCCCTCCCCCACCTCGCCGCGCTGGGATTCTCCCCCGCGCGCCCGCTCCCCCCCTTCCACCCGCTCACCGTCACCGTCCCCGGCGCCGCCGCCTGCTGGGTCGACGCCATCCAACGGTTCGGATCGCGCCACGTGTCGCTCCGGGAGGCGCTCGAGCCGGCTGTACAGCTAGCGGAAGGTGGTTGGCCCGTGCCGCCCCTGACAGCTGGACAGTGGGAGCGAGGCGTGGAGCAGGTTTGTGAGGCGTAGGGGAGGTGAGACGTGGGGCAGGTGAGACGTGGGGCAGGTGACACGTGGGGCAGGTGAGACGTGGGGCAGGTGAGACGTGGGGCAGGTGAGACGTGGGGCAGGTGAGACGTGGGGCAGGTGAGGCGTAGGGGAGGTGAGTGAGGCGTGGAGAACGGTGTGTGAGGCGTGGAGAACGGTGTGTGCTGTCTGCGTTGTTCACCCACCCCGTTCTGTAGAGCATGCGATTGACACACTTTGCGCGGAACACCCTCCAACCCACGTGGCAGTTGAAGCAGGGAGGGCCACATGGCGGCGAGCTATTGGTGGACGGGGAGCGGGCTCCGAGGGCGGGCGAGGTGTTTAAGAACCAGGCCATGGGCAGCACACTGAGACTGCTGGGAGGTGCGTTGACTGCATTGACTGCTGGCGAGGTGCGTTGACTGCTGGCGAGTTGCGTTGACTGCTGGCGAGTTGCGTTGACTGCTGGCGAGGTGCGTTGACTGCTGGCGAGTTGCGTTGACTGCTGGCGAGTTGCGTTGACTGCTGGCGAGGTGCGATGACTGCTGGCGAGGTGCGTTGACTGCTGGCGAGTTGCGTTGAATGCTGGCGAGTTGCGTTGACTGCTGGCGAGTTGCGTTGACTGCTGGCGAGGTGTTTAAGAACCCGGGCATGGCAAACACGCTGAGGCTGCTGGCAGGTGCGTCTGTCAGCGACTCCTTTGTCACATTTCGCAACAGCCGTCCTTTCATCTCTCTCCCCCACGCACAAGAGCAGCAACGCAAGGACGGCTTTCACACTTGTCCAGTGGCCATGCCATGGCGGTGCCCATGCCATGGCGGCAGCAATGCAGCCCCAGGGCAGTACTTCCATCTCGCGGCTCCATTCAGGCCACCACGTTCCACCCCCCCACACACGACTCTCTCCCTTTCCCCCATCAAAGAAAGGCAAGGATGGCTTCTTGGCTTGGCTCCTACACTACACAGGCCCGGTCCCCAAGCCATGGTGGGATGGGAGCACTGCAGGCCCAAGGCGGGGTGCTTTTTCTGCACAACTTCGTACTTGATGATGCTTCCCTTCTGGCCTTTCCCCATTCCGCCACCAGAGCAAGGCAGGTATGGCTTTTACAAGGGCCCAGCAGCAGTGCAGGCCCAGGGCGGGGTGCTCTCTCTACACGACCTCATGCATCATGCTTCGCTGCTGCCCGTCCCTCCCCCACCCACATCAGATAAGGGCAAAGATGGATTCTACTCAGGCCCGGTAGCCGAAGCCATAGAGGCAGCAGTGCAGGCCCAGGGCGGGGTGTTGTCTCTGCACGACCTCGCCTCCCACGCCTCCTCCTTCGCCCGCGCCCATCTGCACCACCTTCCACCGCCTCACCATCTGGGACTCCCTCCCTCCACTGACCCTTGCCCCTTCCCCCACCAGAGAAAGGCAAGGAGGGATTCTACTCAGGCCCGGTAGCTGAAGCAATAGTGGCAGCAGTGCAGGCCCAGGGCGGGGTGCTCTCTCTGCACGACCTCATACTTGGTAGTGCTTCCCTCTGTCCCTCTCCCTCTTCCCCGCATTAGAGA
Source organism: Closterium sp. Yama58-4 (assembly GCA_947470075.1). Lineage (NCBI taxonomy): Eukaryota > Viridiplantae > Streptophyta > Zygnematophyceae > Desmidiales > Closteriaceae > Closterium > Closterium sp. Yama58-4. Next base: position 1,399,108 of record CANIUD010000675.1, on the reverse strand, counting down.
AAGGCAAGGAAGGTTTCTACACAGGCCAAGTAGCCGAAGCGATAGTCACAGCTGTGCAAGCCCAAGGCGGCCTGCTCTCCCTGCAAGACCTCGCCTCGCACGCCTCCTCCTTCGCTCCCCCCATCAGCACCACTTTCCACAGGCTCACCATCTGGGAGGTCCCTCCCCCCACGCACGGCCTCGCCGCACTCATCGCTCTCAACATCACCGAGGCTTACTACTCCACGCACGGGCTTCCCGAGCCTGCCCGGGAGGCTCGGAGAGGTGGGCCCGAACCTGCGGGCGAGGCTCGGGAGGAGGGGTGGGTTAAGGGGGAGGCGGATTATGCTCATGTGATGATTGAGGCGATGCGGATGGGGTTTGCAGATGCGCTGGCGTGTGTGGCTGACCCGGAACACGTGCAGGTGCCTCTGGGGGAGGCTTTATCTAAAGGGTACGCAGCCAAACGAGCCGGGGAGATCGATCTAAACCGGGCAGCGATTGTGGAGCCAGGGATTGGGGCGTGGGGAGGAGTGGGGACCGATACGGTGTATTTCTGTGCGGTGGACGGGGAGGGCAATGCGTGCAGCATGATCAACTCAAACTACATGGGTTTTGGCACGGGGATTGTTCCCAAGGGGTGCGGCTTCCCCCTGCAGAACCGCGGGCATAACTTCTCACTAGACCCCTCCCATCCCAACTGCCTGGCGCCTGGTAAACGCCCCTACCATACTATTATTCCTGGCCTCGCCACCTTGGGGGATACCCCCTCTCCTGCAGCAGCAGCATCAGCGGCAGCGTCAGCGGCATCATCGGCAACAGGAGGAGGAGGAGCAGAGGGAGCAGCAGCAGCAGCAGCAGCAGCAGCAGCAGGAGTATCGGCAGCAGCAGCAGGAGGAGGAGAAAACGCAGCAGAAGAATCAAGAGCAGACGCAGGGTTGCCCGCAGGGGACCTGCACTGCACGTTCGGGGTAATGGGGGGATTCATGCAACCCCAGGGCCACCTACAGGTGGTAACCAGCCTCGCCCTGCTCTCCCTCAACCCCCAATCCGCCCTCGACCGCCCCCGCTTCTGCCTCTCCGGCCTCCCCTCCCTCGACCCGCCCGGGCACGGGCCTGGGCCAGTGAGAGAGAGCCACGTGGCGATTGAGGAGGGGGTGGGGCGGGATGAGGTGGCGGAGGAGTTGAGGAGGAGGGGGCATCGGGTGGAGGTGGTGAGGGGCGAGGCAAGGGAGGTGTTTGGCAAGGGGCAGGTGATTGTGCGGGAGAGAGGGAGTGGCGTGCTGTGGGGGGGTTCGGAGGGACGGGCTGATGGCTGTGCCATGGGCTTTTGAAACAGGGAGGAACTTGGGACATGATGAGCAGAGGAGTTGACAGCACACAATACAGTCTCCTGTCTGTGGGGAGGGGACAGGCAGATGGCTGTGCCTTAGGGGTTTTAGGTGGCGGAGGAGTTGAGGAGGGGGCATCGGGTGGAGGTGGTGCGGGGGGGGACGAGGGAGGTGTTTGGGAAGGGGCAGGTGATTGTGCGGGAGAGGGGGAGTGGCGTGCTGTGGGGGGGTTCGGAGGGACGGGCTGATGGCTGTGCGATGGGGTTCTGAAGTGGAATAGGTAGTAGTATGTTTTTCCAATTTTACTATAGTGAAAAATGGCTCCGGGGGACACGAAGGGACAGGCAGAGGGCTGTGCCATGTGACAGGGGGAAGGAGAAGGATGTAGGGAGGAGGGTACAGATGGAGGTGAATTCATGTGTTCTTCGTTTTGCTGTGTTTAGAGGCAGAATTAGCCTACATGTCAACCATATCAAGAAGAAAAGAATAGACTGCTTTGCACATATTGCCATGCCGGGAACCTAAGCACGCACATCCAGCAACTCCCTTCACGTGACTACTCCTGCTTGTGTGAAGCACAGAAGACAATGACTTGGCGCAGCTGCTGTCTTGACTCGTCAGTGAGTGCTCCCACACTGTCATGGAATGCCTGAAGTTGTCGAAATTGTGGTGCAGAGGGAGGGATATAGAGAGGGAAAACAGGAGCTTGGTGGTGTGCAATGGCATAACATATTCATCACGTTTCATTTCAAAAGGTGGCGGAACGACTAATCACCACAGGCCTTTGGTTAGAAATAACTCTATCCACTGAAACATCAACCCAACCATCAACTCATTCTTGCCACTAGTTTGCTACAGGCTCACCATGAATTGCCGCAGCACCGGTGCCAGAGGGTGCAGAGAGGAGCCTGGCAGCTGGCTGCAGATGGACTGGCAGACTGGCTCGCTGCAGGTGAGGGGGCGAGACGGGAAAGGGAAGGACAAGCAGTTCTTTTATTGAATAAAAAACCGGCGCCACTGGGTGCCTGTTTTTTAGAAAAGTACGAACTCAGCCTGGCAGATGACGGCAGATGGAGCGACAATCTGGCTCACTTCAGGTGTGGTGGGGGTGGTGCGAGGTGAAATTGGGGAGAAAACGAGAAGCCTTTCTCCAAACCAGCGCCAAGACATGATCGTACACTCACCTGTGTTGCGCCAGCATGCCCAGCAGCAAAGCAGCATATGTCTCCATGATCAACTGCTCCGCTTCTTTTCAATCAGTAAAAAATAAAGCATGCCATCACACACACACACACACCCAACTGTGCTGCTGCTCCAGCAAGTCACCATGCGACACACAAGCATACCATACCGCCAGGCACACCCCTGTGTTGCGCCAGCAGCCCCAGCAGCAGAGCAGCATGGGAACCCATCATAAACTGCCCCGCCTCCACTGCCTTAAAACCTTTTCCTTATCACATGATGATTACACACACCAGCACCCCACCACGCACACACCTGTGTTGCGCCAGCAGCCCCAGCACCAGAGCAGCGTGTGACTCCATGATGAGCTGTTCCGCCTCCACCGCCTTGAAACCCTCCTACCAGAACAGCGCCGTCACATGATGATTGCACACACCAGCATGACACCACACGCACACACACACCTGTGTTGCGCCAGCAGCCCCAGCACCAGAGCAGCATGTGACTCCATGATGAGCTGTTCCGCCTCCACTGCCCCCTCCACCATCATCGACATCACCATCTCGCCCGAACCCATCTCCTCCCCCATCTCTTTTCCTGTCCCCACCCCCTCTCCCATCGTCTCCCCCTGCAGCACCATATCTCCCTGCCCCAGCACGCTTCTCTGCAGCTCCTCCACTTCCCGCTCCGCCTGTCGCCTCTGCTCCGCCATTCCCATCTCTTCCGCACCCCCACTCCCTCCCGCCACTGCGGTCCTTTCCGCGTCACTGGAACGATTTGAAATCTGACATTTGGCAGCAAAATCATGCCTCTCCTTTTGCTCCTGCTGCTGCTTCTGCTTCTGTGTCTGCTGGGAGGTTTGGCGGGATGTGAAGACAGCACACAGGAGTGACACCATAGACACGCTCTCCTCTTCCCTCCCTGCCTCCTCCTCGCCTCGCCTCCCGCTGCTGGTGGTGCTGGTCGCATGAAGCCTCTGCTGATGGGTAGTGTATCCACGGCGCTTGTGCTGCTTCGATCGCAGCCGGCTCTGCTTTTGCCTCGTGCAAGTGGCTGCTGCCAGAAGGGACCTGCGAATGATAGAAAGATGCAAATGCATGCAATCACACACATGCACAGGACAATCAACAGGAGACGAGCAGCAGGGCCTCAGATGTGTATGCATGGCACCATTGGCTTCCACGGTCCACCAGACGGACAAAAGCACAATAGTATAGTGATGCACAATAGTCATACCTGGCTTCCACGAGTCTGACTAACACACCCAACAGAACAACCAGCACGAGAGCACGAGAGCATGTACATACGTCAGCACGAGTCTGGCATTACATCAGTCTCTGCCATTGCAACCACCCAGCATTTTCAGCCTCAGCCGTACCTGGCAGGCATCAGTATCAGCTTCCACTAGGGCTGACTCTCAGACCCCACAGCTAAGTGGAGAAAGACGCTGGGGGCGTCCTGCGTCCTGCGTCTGGATGCAGCGTCCGGACGCAGGACGCAGGACGCGCGTCCGGACGCAGGACGCACGCCAGAAAATTTTCCGGGCTGTCCGGAAAATGTTTTGCTCTATTATCATGCTCCGGATGCAGGACTCACCATCATGCTCTAGTGGTTTGGGGGAAATTTTGTCTTTGGGGAGAAATTTTGCAATGAAAGTGGGCTACGGTCCCCCCCCCCCCACTTCCCTCTGCCCTATAACATTTTTTTGGGCTGCCCGGGGGTTTTTTTTTCCTGCCCGGGCCTGCGTCTTTTGCTGCGTCTCAAAGGCCAGAATCCTGCGTCCTGCGTCTGGACGCATGCGTCCTAGACGCAGGACGCGTCTTTCTCCACATAGCCCCACAGCACCACCAGAACCAGTCCAGACACATATGAAGGCGTTACCCATTTCTGCTATTGCACCAGCATTCTCAGCATGACCGCATGACATGAAGAACCCATACCTGGCGTCACCATCAGCTTCCACCAGGTTGACGATCAGACCCAGCAGCACCACCAGCACGAGTGCTTACACGCATAGGGGCACGTCACTGTTTCCATTACTGCACCCACCCAACATTCTCCACATCAAACATTCCCAACGCCCACCATCCCCGCCCAGCATTCTCAGCATAACCTCACCACTTATACCTGGCGTCACTATCAGCTTCCACCAGGTTGACGATCAGACCCAGCAGCACCACCAGCATGGGGGCACGCACACACAGGGCCAACATTACACTCGTTTCTGCTATTCCAACCAGCCTGCATTCTCAGCATGACCGCATGCCATGAAGCCAACATACCTGGCATCACTATCAGCTTCCACGAGGTTGACTATCAGACCCAGCAGCACCACCAGCACATCACTATCGCCCTCCCAACGCCCGCCTTCCCTGCTCACTACTCCCTCCTTTTCTGTCTGCCTTACATCCCGTCCCTCACAAGGCCTTTCACATCTATCACATTCTCCACTGTCATCCCCTCCCCCATTACTTGCCCCTTTCCCTCTCCCCCGCTCTCCATCCTCCGACCCACACGCTTCAGCTATCACTGCCTCAGTTCCCTCGGACGCATTGCCTACTGCCGAAGCTGCTGCCGAAGCTGCTGTCAGAGCTGCTGCCGGAGCTGCTGCCGAAGCTGACTCTCCTGCAGAAGCGAGGGCGTGCTGCCAGCAGCGGTCAGAGAAGCACGCTGCAGCCAGAGACGCCACCACAGCAATCCCGTGCGCCCCTGCCACCGCTCTGCACCCCTCTGCACTGTGGTTGGTGACGTTCATGAGCACCTTGCATGCTGCCAGCACAAACCGTCGCCCTGCCCTCGACCGCACTGACAGCCTCTCCTTGCAAGTGCCACCGCCCTCCCCATCCCCATCGCCATCCCTTTCACCATCTCCATCACCAACGCATTCACCATATTTCCGATTGTATACACCTTGGCATGAAGCATCTTTAGAAGACAAACCATAGCGAGCTTTCTTCTGTCCCTGCCTGTACTCCTCACCTTCTCTGCACCTCCCTTTCTTCCCTTGGAATCCGTTTTGAGACTTCCCATTATGTAACCTCCCGTTCTGTTCCCTCCCATGTCCTACCTTCTTCCCCTGCCTGCACAGCCCACCGCCCTCATCACCACCCCCACTGCTCTCTCCCTCCACCTCCTCCCCCAGCCTTATCCCCGACCCACACACACCACCCCGCTCCTCCCCGCACCCCTCTCCTCCCCTCATCCCCCCCCATTCCTCCCCCATCATCAGCTCCTCCCCCACTAATAGCTCCTCCACCTGTGAGTCCATCAAAAACTCATATGGATCCTTCCCCACGCCCTCACCCATGCCCAACCCTCCATCACCGCTCTCTCTCACCCCTGAACCGCCCTCAACTGCACCGCTCGCTCGTCTGTGCCTTTCCCTGCCACTCAATCCAGATTCCTCGGATCCATCATCAGAACTCTCCTGCTCCTCCTCTACCGCCTCCCCCAGGACAACAGCACCAGCACCACTGTAAGCCTTGAAATTTCTCAACCCCCCTTCTTTTCCGTTTTCTTCCACTTCTCCCTCTTTCTCCTCATCCTCCGCCTCCTCTGCCAACACATCTTCCCCCAGCACAACAGCACTAGCGCCAAGTCTCGCCCCCATGGAAAGAGCACCGCTCGTGCCATGTCGCAACCCCTCTTCCTCCTCCTCGTCATCCCCCTCCACCGCCTCACCCAGTATTACAACCTGATCTTGCTTTTGCATAACCTGCTTCACAGCACTACGCCGTGCACCTGCATTGAGAGCCACTTTTCCCTGCTGCCCCTTATCAACACTACTGCTCTTCCCTGCACCTGCCCTCACTGCAACTTCCACTGCAACCCTCCCTGTAATCTTCCCAGCAATCTTCCCTGCAATCTTCCCTGCAATCTTCCCTGCAACCCTCCCTGTACCCTCCTCCTCCCATGGGTCGAAGGAAAACGGGTCTGCCAATTCCCTCTTCTTGCCACCTGCCTGGACCCCTCTCCTCCCCCCACCAGACTTCCCTTTTGCAGCCACCCCACACACTCTCTCCCTTCCATTTCGCCCACTTCCCTTCTCGTCCTCCCCCCTCTCCTCTTCACCCTCCTCACTCCCCTCCTCCCGCCCCAAGTCCAAAGGCACAGCATCGCCCAGAATCACCATGCCTCCACCACCGGCCCTTACTACCCCTCCCATTGCTTCTTCCTCATCCCCCTCAGAATCTGTTCCTGAAGTGTTAGCGCTCTCCTTGCCCTTCGTGGTCGGAATGCCCCCACCACCTGCAGGAGGGGACGCGGGTTGAGAAAGAGCGGGGAGGAAGTGGTTGGGAAAGAGGGGAAGGGATTGGTAAGGTTGAAAGGGGGTTAAGAAGTTGAAAAAATATTACGGGGAGTGGTTGGAAATCCGAAAAGTGCTGTATCAAGAAGGCAGCAAATTGCTGAGCTCATCTGCACGCCCTTCCAGGCACAGGAGAGCAATTAATTTCGTACCTATAGAAAAACCACGTGCAAAGAGCCAATTTCCTAGTCAACAAGAGGAATCAGCTCACCAGCTAGCCCTTCCAGGCACTCCAACAGGAGAGCAAGAAACGGCCGTTCACTGCTGCTGGCCCCCTTCCCTTCCTCTAAAGCCCTACTAGAGGCTGCTGCAGCCATGAGGGGAGCGGCAGCGGGAGAGGCGGTGTGGCAGGCGGACAACTTTCTTCGCTTTGCTCCAGGCAGAGTGTCAGTGGGCAGTGAGAGGCGGATGAGATAATCCTGGTGGAATGGAGAAATACACGGATGGATGGAGGCAAGTAGAGATAGGCTCGTTATTTAGTCGATGCGAAATCAACTCCAGGCAGAGTGTGTCAGTGACCTCGGATTGATCGTTGTGGCGGGAAGAAGAGCGGTGTTGAACAATGTTGAGATTGAATCGCTGATAGGAGACACAAAAGGCGGAAAACCGTGAGCAGAGCACCAGCAGTTTTTTTCATTATATATGTACGTCTAATATATATATACATATATATATATATATACTGGCTTTGATTAACTTCAAGGAAAGGAGGAAAAATATGAGTAGAGGGGGCACACAACACACCTGGTTATCACGGCTCATGAACGTGACATGCTCCAACACCCCCAAACAGCTTGTCGCCACATCAACACCTGTGGAGATTCTTCCTTTATGTGTCAATCCCTCACTGGCTGCTGCTGCTGCTGCAGTACCACCCATCCGTTTGTGCTTCTGCTGCAAGTGGTGCTTCTTTTCGAAACCAAAAGGATGTTCCTTACTCCCCAGCCTCCGCCTTTTGGCGTCTCCCCATGCCTCCCTGTCTGCTTCTTTCGCTCCAAGGCCGCCTGCACGTGGCTGGGGAAACAAACGCCAGAGTCAGAGGCGTAATGGAGAGTGGTGATGCCTGGCAGCGATGGCTGCCACCAGGCCCAGCCCTCCGAGATGGCAAGTCAGCAAAGAGCACCTTTGCTTTGCATTCCTTACCTCAAGTGTGGCCGAGGAGAGAGAGGGGAATTGCAGCATGTGCCTGGCAGCCACAGCCGCCAGCAGGTGCAGCCCTCCCAGGCGGCGCATTTCGTCCTTTAGCCCCACGCGCATGAGCTGATGCCGCCCGGGCCCACTGGAGGAGAAGGGCGGCAGCGTGTTGTCTGGCGCTGCTGCCAGGGAAAGAGGGGGGGAAAGAAGAAGGAAAGAACAAACAAATACGAGCAAAGGAAGACGGAAAGATGAGGGAAGAAGACCAAAAAGGGGAGGTGCCATGGTGGTGTTGCAGTCTTCACCATAGCACCATCCATCCAGCCATTCATCCATCTATCCATCCATCTATCCATCCATCCGTCCGTCCGTCTATCCATCCATCCGTGTCCGTCCATCCGTCCGTCCGTCCAGAGCATCAGGTGCAATGCGATAATTGCATCCCGGCAGATTGAGTGCCCAAGGGCAAAGGGGGGGAACGACCTTGGAGGGCGATCACAGAGGAGCAGATCCGCTTCAGCGTGGCCAGCACCAGCGCTACAACAGTCACATCCAACGACCCACCACCACCACCAGCACCAGGACCACCAGCAGCACCACCAGAACCACCAGCAGCAGCAGCATCACCAGTACCACAGCCTCTCCCACTTTCCTCCCGCTCCCCATCCCCCTCCTCTTCCTCCTCCTCCCCATCCCACAACACTCCCCCATCCCCTCTTGGAAACAGCTTCCTGACCTTACACTCTGCTGCTGCTGCAGCTTCCGCCTCCCGCCTCTCCCCCCCCTTGACAGGGCAATCTCGCCAGGGAAAGCTTGCTCGCGCAGGAGGAGACTTGCCACGAGAGGCAGCAGATGCAGGGGCGGGACGGGGGCTTGGGCTGGCAGGTGGAGGGGCAGGGGCGCTGTGGTGTTCGAGGAGGGCGAGGAGGAAGCTGAGCGCGTGGGAGGGGTCTGGGAAGTCGCTCTCCACGTCCTGGGTGGGTGAGTTGGGAGGGTGTCAAGGGGAATGTTGAGTCAACTCTACGACCAGTGGAGGGGCAGCGGCGCTGTGGTGTTTGAGGAGGGCGAGGAGGAAGCTGAGCGCGTGGGAGGGATCTGGGAAGTCACTCTCCACGTCCTGAGTGGTTGAGTTGGGAGGGGGTCAAGGGGAAGTTAAGATAGACTTAACAAGCGGTGGAGGGGCAGGGGCGCTGTGGTGCTTTAAGAGGGCGAGGAGGAAGCTGAGCGCGTGGGATGGGTCTGAGAAGTCACTCTCAACGTCCTGAGAAAGTGAATAAGGGGTCGGTGGGGAGAAAACGAGGAAGAAAGTGAAAGGACAAAGAAGATTAGGCAAAGAAGAATAGAAGCAGCCCCAGAACAAACTTGCACAAACAAGGGGAGATGTAGAGCACGAGGAGAGACGTGGTGAAGTGAAGGTCTTAGTGCAGTAAGGTCAGACATCAAGTTTGTGACATAAAAATGAAAGGCGCATTGTAGGCAGGTAAGCACTCACATCAGAGGAGACAAAGAAGAAAATAGCTGCAGCAGCCAGAGCGAGAGGATGATCCGTTATTGGGAGAAGCAGAAGAGCATCCATTATCTGCTTTATTAGCCTGTAGGGGAGAGCAGATGAACACACATGGATGGACACATGGGAAGCAAGTTTTGCAAGGTCCCAAAACGAAAGCCTCAAACGCATTCCAAGGGCGAGTGATGCCTACCGTCCAATTAACAAGCCAATCAACCTACCCCGATTGCACCAAGAGATGCTATTTCTCAGGTGACAATGCCATCTCATACTGTCCAAGCACGACAACTTACCCCTGCGAGCGCAGCAGGCGACGGCGGTCCACAGCCGAACAGATGGACGCCAGTGACGTGGCAGCAGACCTCTGCACCCTGATTGGCTGGCGCAGCTTGAGCCCATCCAGTGCAAACATGGCCTCATCCATGCTCGCCATCATCTCACCCGACTCCTGTGCCTCCATCAGACTCGTGCCTCTAGGCCCCCGAAAATCTGCCTCCTCGGGCTCCATAAGACTCGCGCCTCTAGGCCCTGGGAAATCCGAGTCTTGCGAAAATGGATCCTGTGATTCCGATGCGGATGTGCCAGCTGCTGCTGCCGCTGCTGCTGCTGCTGCTGCGGCTGCTGTTGCCGCTGCTACTGCTGCCGCGGCTGCAGTTCCTGCAGCAGGCATTAGGGAGCTGCTGTGCTTCTGTGTGAAGAACGTGTTGCGGTGCACTGGAGACTTGAAAAGCGCTTCCAGCTCGCGAAGCTCATCCTCCTCCGCATCACTCTCTCGCTCACTATCTTGTTTCCCCTTCCCATTGCCCGGCCGCCATTGTCCTAGGGTTTCTACTTCTGCTTCTTGGGATTCGCCCTCTGCCTTGCCGCACCTGCCTTGCTTTCTCCTCTGACTCTGGCTCCCTTCACTCTGGCTCCCTTTACCCCCCTTCTTCATCTTTACGTGGTTCAAGAAGCCGCTGGAATCATCTCCACCGTCCATCTGGCTTCGCCAGCTTGCTGCTGAACGTCTGCGTGGTTCTGCTCGGTTAGTTTCGGTTCTAGTGCGAGAGGGACCAGGGGGTGGGAGGCTGGAGCGTGTCGGCTGGGACACAAACCCGCGAAAGGCATCAGGCTCGGAATAAGAGTGGTGCAGAGGTTCGGATTCGGGTGAGAAGAGTCCACCAAGGGGGTTGGCGTTGCAGTGGGACGAACGTGGACGGTCCGGCATGGCCTCGGGATCATCGCTGCCGACTAGCGACCAATCAGAGTTCTGTGAAGCATAAAATTCGATGACCAGACATCAAGATTGACCATTGACGCGAATGCAGACATAAAACGTTGACAGTCGAGCATCAGAAGCTTGTAAAAACGGGTGATCGCGCATCTGTATCATATTATTCCGACTTATTTTTTAATATGAATATTTAACGCCAATCTCAGGCTGTAACCATAGGCTCGTACCTGGGACGAGGGAAGGCCGTTCAGTTGAAACTCCTGCGACTGAGACGAGAAGAACGACTGCGAGTCCTGCGACGCCGACTCTGCAAACGAGTCACCTGAACCGCTCGGTACTGCTCTGCGTTTCCGCTGGTACGTCCTCACCAACATATTGACCAATTTACGTCTCGCTTGTAGTTCCTGCAACTAAGACCTAGAGTTGAAGTGGACAAAATATCTGAAGCAGGAAGGAGTGTGTACGTGATCGGGATCAGCCACAGTCCACTTTAGTGGAGGCGAGGCAACTGAATGATCCAGCTAGATATTCGTAATTTCTGCGTTCAACTATAGGCGAGCGTGACGACGATGAAACTCCGCCATGGTAGTTCTTGCTCAAAGGCCAAGCCGTGGAAATTAGCCGTCGGTCAGGCTACAGGAGGATGAGGGCCTGCGGGTGGGTGGGAGAAATCAATTTCCGAGGTCGGGTGAACTCTCTGTGGAATGTGAAAACAAGGTTCTCCGCGTCGTGCGATGTCAGGGAGATTCACTGTAGTGGGAATCTCGATTAGGGAGGAAATCACCGTGTCATCTAGGAGCCTTCGTGCCCTCTATATGGCTAATATGATGATGACTGCCATTATCCTGGCAACACTAATGCGGTATGGCTCAGATGATTTGTAGTGTCATCAACTGAATCTGTGTTGCATTAGTATCCAAGGCTGTGCTCCGGATTTCCTTTTGGCTGCCTACACTTTTGAAAGACAAATGCAAGATGTATTTTTTCTTACAGCTCCTCCATCCCTAAAGAAAGTCACAGATTTCCTGCATACAGAGTCTGTAGATGTATGTCAGAATGAGGAATGGATGATGCATTGATGTTGGTTGGGGTACATATAGCTAACCCTAAGTTTTGTACCCCCTAAGACAAACCTCACTATAGGCTACAACATTTGACACACCCCCATAGCCTAAGTGAGGGGTGTCTAGCAGAACCAAACGAGTACGGTCACAAGACCAGTCCAAGAAACGAAGCTCAGGGTGGATCACAACGTCACCACACAGTCTGAGCACAAACAACAGTGGCCACAAGGCCAGTCCAAGAAGTAACAGAGGTATATAGAAAGCAAAGTAAACAGTACACTCAAGCCTAAGCAACACGAGAACCAGTGTCAACAAGGCCTAACTGCACACAGCACCTCTGGTGGTCACAAGGCGGAAGCGCCTTGGTGAAGATGTCTGCAGTGTTGGCCTCGGACTCCACAAACTCAAAGCGAGCCTGTCCACGCCTCTGCAACTCTCGCAGAAGAAAGTACCTGACGTGAATGTGCTTCACTCTGCTCTCCAGTCGTGGCTCTCGACAAAGGAGAATAGACGCCTTGTTGTCAGTGAACAAGGTCGGTGCAGAGCTCGGCCGCTCACCAAGGTCGGTGAGCAAGAAGGTCAACCAACGCAGCTCCTGTGCCGCCATGGCACCAGCGTAGATCTCAGCCTCAGCTGTAGAGGTCGAGACCGAAGAGGAGCGCGTGGACCGCCAGGAAACAGCTCCAGAACCCAGGCTGAAACAGTACCCCTGAGTAGACCTGTGAGTCTCAGCGTCGTCAGCGTAAGAGGAGTCACAGTGACCAGTAAGTACGACAGACTGCTGCCCTCCAAGAACTAGCCCCACGCCTGACGTCGTCGCTAGGTACTTCGCCACCCTCACAGCTGCTGTCCAGTGAACAGGACGGTGTCTCCCTGGCGCAACAAAGCGCGCAAGAACGCTGAGAGGGAAGGCGAGGTCCGGGCGAGTACAAGTCATCAGGTACATGAGGCAACCCACAAGCTCTGCGTAGGGACCACTAGGCTCGAACGGCTCGTCAGGAAAGGGTCCAGTGAGTCTGTGGTCAACAGCAAGAGGTGTGCGCTGTACTGTGGAGTGCTGAAGCCCGAACCGCTGAAGGACCTGCTGCACCATGTGCGACTGTGAAAGTGTAATGGTGCGAGCAGCTCTGTCCCTGGTGATCTGCAGGCCAAGGTAGTGGCGCAGCTCACCAAGATCAGTGCAGGTGTGTCTCTTCTGCAATTCGGACTTCACGTGTGCCAAAGCAACCCTGTCAGGGGTGGCGAAAACAAGGTCGTCAACGTAGACCAGAACAAAGAAAGGTGTGGGGCCACGACGAACGAACAGCGACGGGTCAGCAGAAGACGGCTGGAACCCAAGGTCAGAGAGGGTAGAACGCAGGGTGTCGTGCCACTCACGAGGAGCCTGACGAAGACCGTAAACCGGTCGCCTCAGCCTCCACTGGGTCCCAGGAGGGAAAGAGCCAGTGAAGGCAGAGGGACGACGCAACCAGACCTCCTCGTGAAGACTGCCCTGAAGGAAAGCAGTAGAGAAGTCGAGAGAGTGTAACTCGTAGTCTCTCTGTGCTGCTACGTGTAGTAACACCCGAAGAGTGGTCATCTTCGGGGTGGGCGCGAAGGTCTGAAAGAAGTCAACTCCCTCGCGCTGACTGAAACCTCTAGCCACGTAGCGCGCCTTGAAGACCGGAGGAGATCCCGGTGGCCGCTTCACCCTGTAGATCCACATGCCGTCGACTACGTTCGCCCCAGGTGGGGGAACCTCATCGACGTAGGTGCCTGTGGATCTGTAGGAGGCCATCTCTGCGTCCATGGCAGCTCTCCACTGAGAGGCCCAAGGCCCTGACACTGCCTCAACGTAAGTGCGAGGAGTCGGAATGTCAAGGGCGTCGGGGTCACCCTCAGGGGCGAGGAGCATGGCACAGAGATGAGGGGAAGCGGCCGCCAGGAACTCTAGCTCAAACTGCCTGTCCTCTAGGGCGTCACAGCCAAGGGCAGACACACCCCCGATGGCCAGAGGACTGGAAGGAGGAGCTGCCACAAGAGCGGTGGCGAAGTCAAGGCGGCGGGTAGAGGCAAACTCAGTGACTGCGGCAGTAAGAGCGGACACAGAGGACACAGAGGCACGAGGGTGGGTAACAAGAGAGGCGAGAACACGAGAGAGAACAGGACGGTACGTGCGGTAGTAGTCAGTGACAGGAGTAGGAAGCGACGCAGTGAGGGCAGACTCAGGAGGAGACGGAAGCACAGACGGAGACGGACGAGGTGGACGAGAACAAAGGAAGGCTGTACGAAGGTCAGTGAAGGGAACAGGAGACGAGGGACGAGCACGAGGGGAGCGACGAGAGGCCCAAGTCTGAGAAGGAGGAGGAGACAACGAAGACTGAGAACGAGGGAAAACAGCGGGAGAGGGGTCAGGAGGAGGAAGCGGAGGACCAGAGACGGGAGGAGAGGGGGAGGAGGAAGGAGAGGGAGACGGGAGACCAAGGGTCCGAAGACCCGAGACAGGAGGAGGAGACGGCAGCAGCTGCTGCTGCTGCTGCTGCTGCTGCTGCTGCTGCTGCGGCTGCTGTGGCTGCTGCTGCTCCAGCGGCTGCTGCCTCTGCTGCTGCTCCTGCTGCTGCTCCTGCTGCTGTCGCTCCTGCTCCTCGAGCCGCTGCAACTCTCTCTCCTCTCTCTCCAACTCCAGCTGCTCCTCACGAGCACGGCGAACACGAGCCTGGAACCTGGTCGGGTAGGGGTGGGGGGAAGGAGTAGTGTCCGGGGCAGCGGCAGCCCCAGAGTCGACCTCCGAAGCACCAAGCACACCACCCCCAGAGGCAGCACCAACACCAGCTCCAGACCCAGGCTCTCCAGAAACCGAAGGGACACCCTCACCCCCAGACGCAGCACCCCCAGACTCCGCACCAGCACCCCCAGACTCCGCACGACCAGTACCAGCCCCCGGAAGACAAGAGTCCTCTGCAACCCGCGGCTCAGCTCCAACTCCAGCACCCCCAGAACCAGAGACCTGTACAGGGACAGTCGCAGGACCAACCTCCCGAGAGGGAGCACCTGCAGGAGGCGGCGAGGAAGACTGTGGGGAGGGAGGCTGTACAGGGGGGGCTACCGAAGGGGGAGGGCTGGCCTGAGACACACCAGACGGGGCTGGACCAGGGGGAGCAGGCGGGGGAGCGGCTGTCAGGAAGAGGGGGGGAGGAGGAACCGGGAGACCTCGACTGGGGTACCTGACGTAGTACGGGGTGGACTCCTCGAAACGGACGTCACGGGAGTCAAAGAACCGGTGAGAGGGAGGGTGGTAAAAGGTGAAGTCAGAGGAGTCCTCAGGGAAACCAAGGAAGACACAAGGAACGGCGCGAGGCGAGAGCTTGTCCGCGGAGGTGTCGCGGACAAGAGCCAAGCACCCCCAGACACGAAACCTCGACGCGACACCAGGGGACCCTGTCCAAAGACTGGTCGGTGAAGCCTCCGGCCGAGAGACGCGTGGCCAGAGGTTCAGCTGGTGCGCGGCGTACCTGACTGCGTATGGCCACAGGAAATGGGGGGCACGGGCGTGAGTCAAGGAGGTGCGGGCAATCTCCATGACCAGGCCTATGCGACGCTCAGCAACCCCATTCTGCTGTGGGGACTCCGGAAGCGTCCAGGACTGACGAATGCCCTGTTCGCGACAGAATCCAGCGAGAATGCCGGAGCGAAACTCGCCCCCGCGGTCGGAGTGGAGACAGCTGACACGACGACCACGAGTGTCCTGGGTGGTAAGCAACCACCTGATCAGCGTAGAAGTCACCTCAGACTTCCTCGCCAGGGGGAACACTGTGGTATAGCGGGAGTAGTCGTCAACGACCACCAAAAAGAAATGCTCACGCTCAGGGCCAGGGCGTAGGGTCGACGGGACGGGGGAAAGGGCGGGCACGATGCGACGGGGCAGGGCGACGTGACGGGGGAGGGCGACGCGACGGGGTAGGGAGACGGGACGGGGCGACGGGACGGGGCAGGGCGACGGGACGGGACGGGGACGGGACGGGGCAGGGGCGACGGGACGGGACGGGGCGGGGCGACGGGACGGGACGGGGCAGGGCCGCGGGACGAGACGGGACGGGGACGGGACGGGGCAGGGCGACGGGACGGGACGGGGACGGGACGGGGCAGGGGCGACGGGACGGGACGGGGCGACGGGATGGGAGGAAAGGGCGCGACTCGACGGGGGGGAACGGGCGCGACGCAACGGGGGAAAAGGGCGCGACGTGACGGGGGGGAAAGGGCGCTAGGCGACGGGGGGAAGGGCGCTAGGCTCGGCACTAGGCGCGGTAACAACGGAACCGGTACGAACGAGAGGTAGGATCAGGCTCGGGAGATACGAACGGAGAACGGAGGAACGGGATCCCACAGGATCCTAACCGCTCTGATACCATGTCAGAATGAGGAATGGATGATGCATTGATGTTGGTTGGGGTACATATAGCTAACCCTAAGTTTTGTACCCCCTAAGACAAACCTCACTATAGGCTACAACATTTGACAATGTATACGATCAGGCATAAAATATAGTATGTCCAAGCACGGTCTCCAAATGACGCAGCTTTATCCTAAAATTAACACCTAATGGAATGCCGTACAATGCACTCCCTAAGAGGAAATGACCAGCAATGCATGACTTTTCAGGTGAGGGCAAAGACATGGTACCAACTTATCCAACGCTGAAGCTCCTGTGAAAGTGCATACCCGTGGTTGGACCCGGTTCCCACCCGGGATGGTCCGGACCCCCCACCCGACCCGGGTGGGTCCGGTTCCCACCCGGGATGGTGGGGACCCCCACCCGGCCTGGGTGGACCCGGTTTCAACCCGGGATGGTCCGGACCCCCTACCCGGCCTGGGTGGATCCGGTTCCCACCCGGGATCGTCCGGACCCCCACCCGACCGGGGCGGATCCGGTCCCCACCCGGGTATGGTCCGGAACCCCCACCCCGCCCGGGTGGACCCGGTTCCCACCCGGGATGGTCCGGACCCCCACCCGGCCCGGGTGGACCCGGTTCCCACCCTGGATGGTCTGGACCCCCACCCGGTCTGGGTGGACCCGGTTTCAACCCGGGATGGTCCGGACCCCCCACCCCGCCCGGGTTGACCCGGTTCCCACCCGGGATGGTCCGGAACCCCCACCCCGCCCGGTTGGATCCGATCCCCACCCGGGATGGCACGGACCCCCCACCCGGCCTGCGTGGACCCGGTTCCTACCCCGGATGGTCCAGACCCCCACCCGACCCCGACCCGGGTGGGTCCCATCCCCACCCGGGATGGTCCGGACCCCCAACCGGTCTGGGTGGACCCGCTCCCCACCCTGGATGGTCCGGACCCCCCACCCCGCCCGGGTGGACCCGGTTCCCACCCGGGATGGTCCGATCCCCACCCGACCCGGGTGGATCCGATCCTCACCCGGGATGGCACGGACCCCGCACCAGGCCTGTGTGGACCCGGTTCCCACCCGGGATGGTCCGGACCCCCACCCGGCCCGGGTGGACCCGGTTCCCACCCGGGATGGTCCGGACCCCCACCCTGCCCGGGTGGACCCGGTTCCCACCCTGGATGGTCCGGACCCCCCACCCGACCCGGGTGGGTCCGGTTCCCACCCGGGATGGTCTGGACCCCCACCCGGCCTGGGTGGACCCGGTTTCAACCCGGGATGGTCCGGACCCCCCACCCCGCCCGGGTGGACCCGGTTCCCACCCGGGATGGTCCGGAACCCCCACCCCGCCCGGTTGGATCCGATCCCCACCCGGGATGGCACGGACCCCCCACCCGGCCTGTGTGGACCCGGTTCCCACCCCGGATGGTCCGGACCCCCACCCGACCCCGACCCGGGTGGGTCCCATCCCCACCCGGGATGGTCCGGACCCCCAACCGGTCTGGGTGGACCCGGTTCCCACCCTGGATGGTCCGGACACCCACCCGGCCCGGGTGGACCTGGTTCCCACCCGGGGTGGTCCGGAACCCCCACCCCGCCCGGTTGGATCCGATCCCCACCCGGGATGGTCCGGTCCCCCACCCTACCCGGGTTGATGCGGTCCCCACCCAAGATGGTCCGGACCCCCACCCGACCCGGGCGGATGCGGTCCCCACCCGGGATGGTCGAGAATCCCCCCCCCCCCCCTTCCCTCCGGCCTCCGTGGACTCGGTTCCCACCCGGAATGTGTGGACTCGGTTCCCACCCGGGATGGTCCGAACCCCCACCTGGCCCGGGTGGATCCGATCCCCACCCGAGATGGTCCGGACCCCCACCCGGCCCGGATGGACCCTGCCAGGGACCCTGTTCCCACCCTGGATGGTCTGGGCCGGACCCCCCATCCGACCCGGATGGACCCGGTTCCCACCCGGGATGGTCCGGACCCCCCACCCGGCCCGGGTGGATCCGGTTCCCACCCGGGATGGTCCGGACCCCCCACTCGGCCCGGGTGGATCCGGTTCCCACCCGGGATGGTCCGGACCCCCCACACGACCCGGGTGGATCCGGCCAAGGTAGAACTCCTCCCTTGCACGGGCTCGGATGGACTCCGGGACCTCTTTTTCCCGGTGGAAAGGCCTGGATGACCGGGGAAAAGTGTCAGCCGTGGTGAGAACCACCTCTCTACGGGTTCACATCCATCCCATGGGTCCTTTGGACCGGCTGGAAGGGCCCAGGTGCTTCAATGAACTGGCCAAGGTCAAAATGCACCCTTTCACGGGCTCGGGTGGCCTCCGGGACCTCTTTTTCCCGGTGGAAAGGCATGGATGACCGGGGGAAAGTGTCACCCGTGGTGAGAACCACCTTTGTACGGGTTCATATCCATCCCAAGGGTCCTTTTGACCGGGTGGAATGACCCGAGCACTCCAACGAACCGGCCGAGGACGAAATCCACCCTTGCACGGGCTCGGATGACCTCGGGGACCTCCTTTTCCCGGTGGAAAGGCATGGATGACCAGGGGAAAATGTCACCCGTGGTGGGAACCACCTTTGTACGGGTTCACATCCATCCCAAGGGTCCTTTTGACCGGCTGGAATGACCCAAGCACTCCAACGAACCGGCCAAGCCCTGAGTGTGATTCTTTGGTTTGATTTGGGTTTTGACCTCAGCCACATGTGCATCACACATTGACTTCAGGGCACACGCCAGCCATGTTTCCCCAAGCTGAGGCAAGCACCAGTTTTGTCTGCTGAGGTCCGAACTCGATCTATAATTACGCAGTTGCTTTTTGAGTGTGTCAGAACCCATATGGAGACCAGTAGCAGGTAATAGCGTGCTGTGCTGTCTTACTTCTCAGGCTGTGTGCGTGAACGGTGTTGCGCTGGGGTTATACTTTCACCATTAGAGAAACGCGAATCAATGGGCAGCGCGACGGAGAGGCGGAAGGGTAGGTTCGATAGGGGAGTGGGGTGGAATGTGAGGGCAAGTGATAATAGGGCGTCGAGAGAATAGCACAAGTAGGCTGAACCGGAGATGGGGGAGGGAGAGATCGTGGACAACAGGCTTGTTCAAGGAAACAAAGAGGTGAGGGATAAATGGCGCGGGTGCGCAGAAAGAAATGAGGTTGAGAGAGACACGGAAAAACCGTTTGCAACGGCTTTTTGAGACATGGTGAGACTCTAGAAACGGTAGCGGTTGGACCTGGTTGCCCTGTGTACAAGTGATGGCTCCAAAAGACTGGTACTTAGATCGAGATATTGCGCAATAACTAGAAGGATTTACAATCATGCCTCTCGTACTAACCAGTGTAACTGCTTATTTCACGCTCAGAGCTTCTTCTCGGGACCAACACCCTCCTGGTAATCAGGCTCGCAGAACTCTCCTCCTAGCTCGTCGCATGCCTCGCCGGGGAACACGCTGCATGAAAGAAGCAAAAAGTAGAGAGAGAAAGAAGCCCGTTTGAGAGCCACGAGAAAGCAACTCGCTCTGGAGAGCTTTAAAACCATGTACTTCTGGGTATTAAAAGTGCGACGACCAATTCGGGACACAGTTCTCACGTGGCGAGTATGGTCCAGACGTTCAGTGCAAAACGTATTCTCCAATGCAAAAAAGGCTGCGAATTCGGGCGTGCGTCGTAGGGCCTTCTTGATAGACAGGCTTCATGTGACAGTAAATCGCATTCATTCAACATGGAAGATTTAGAGTGAATGCGAATCACATTGCAACTCTGAACGTACGTCTTAGGGCCGTCGTAGTCGACCACGCCGACATCCCTCCCTTCGACCTGCTTGACAACGGATTCGGGTTTTGACTCCAGCTTCACTTCGGCGAACACGCCCTCGGCATTGCAGAACTCGCCTCCGAGCTCGTCGCACGCCTCCGCGGGGAAAACACTGGAGATGGCAAATGGTACAGGACGGCGAGCTATGAATATCGAAAAATCCGGAGCAGAAAGGTAAGACAATCCAATGCCATCTAAAGTGGCATTGCCACTCAGGGAACGGAGCATCGGAGAAAAACTGAAGAGGCGTCAAGCTTTTATCGGCATCTGAGGCGAAAGTCCGGAAGCTCACGTCGTGGCGGAGTCGGCTCCGGCGTAAGACTCGTTGTCTTCACTCTCATTCTTGGCATTGAAGCCGAAACTCGGAAACTTGATGGCGCAGACCACTCTCGCCTGCGACCGCACTGACCGCACTGGGAGTGTGCGGATGGTGCGAGGAGCCACAACGAGGGCTGGTCGAGCAAGGCAGAAGGCCTCCATGGCTAAACGAAAGCTCAAAGAACAACGAAGTTGAGGAGCCGAGAAAGTGTGTGGAGACGGAAGTTGCTTCTGCTACGATTGGGGAAGAAAGAACCTTTCACCGCAAGAAGACCAGCCTTTTTGGTGATTCCTGATTCCAAAAGAGCTGAAGCAATTGGAAAATGGACCAGTGAGGAGAGCAGAATTGCCCAGGGAAAAGCCAGAATGATTCCAGGGCGTACTTAGTGAAAAATGAAATGCTTCGTTGTGAAATGAAGTGCTTCGGTGTGAATGTCACAGTGCGTCTGGTTCCCAAAGTGAGCACTAGCCATCACATTATATTACACGCTAAACTGCAAGCTGAGCAGTAGATTGATTCGAGGTTGCTCGTTATCACAAGTGGAACTGCCATCTAGCTGACCCGAGTCGGAAACACACACATGAGAAGATTTTGGATCTCCTCGTTTGCCGTGATTCGCTGGAGGAGCTGCCAAGCTGGTCGACAACATCACGAAATGCCCTGAAATTCTGAAAATCTGTCCTTGACTGACGCAATTCTAGGAAGAGTGATGTGGACCTCAAGGAAACGTGGCCATATCGGGGTCCACGGTGGCACACAGCTTCGGGGATATGGCTTTGAAGAAGGGACTAGGGATGGTCATCATTTACATTGGCATACAGGCGTCCTCACAAGGTTCAGTATGGTGCGGTTATACGCATCTACCGTGTTATGAGTTGTAAAAGAGAGTGCGCAGGTAAACGAATAACGAGACTGTGACTGAATGAATCTGAGAATACAACAGGGCCCAAAATAGGTTTTAGCTCACTCTTTCAAATCAGGGTGGCAGGCCCTCCGTACCCTGACTGGTAGGGTAATTTTTCTCGTACACTGATTGTAGCAGCCTAAAAGTTAAGATACACTGATTTCAGCAGGGTAATGTATCTCGTACACTGTTTCCTTCCTACGCACGAATTTCTACTACACCAAGATTTACTTATCAGTAAAGTGTTCTGCACACAAGCTTTACTATCTAGTTTAAAAAACCATCCTACAGCCACTTGTCAACCAACGTCTGCTGCACTAGCAACTGCCTCGTCTGCAAATTGCGCACTGCTGGCCTGCATGCCGGAGAAGTCATTCGTTGAACGCCTGAGCTTCTCACCGCGGAATATGGCGACTACCTCGTACCAGTCTACGTCGTACTGAAGGAGGGAGCACCGCATCAGGTGCTCAAGGCTTGTGTCGCCGAGGCTGCCGCGGTCCCACGTCTTGATCAGGTTCTGCTTGCTGAAGCCGCGCTCACATTCAACCGTGCTCAGTGGTAGCACGGCGACAGACTGCCACATCCGGACGATGTTGGGAAACGAAGCACGCCACGCCTCGTCGCGCAGCATGTTGCCCAGCGCCTGATGAAACTCCTCGCCGTTGTGCTGGGAGAACATGGTCGAGGTAAACATCCAGAGCTCCTGGCCGGCACGCTTGTAGTCGAACCCTGGTAGTGTGGATGGGGTTGATATTTGGCACATGCTAAGACATAGGGGTAGGAGTGGGAGGCATTAATCCAACAATACTGCGCAGGGTGATGAGCAGCAAGAAGCGCAATGGGAAACAAGGAGGTGCAATGATGTTGCCGGCATGTCAATTTCAGCTACCCGACACATCAGACAGCACGCTTACCAGGCAGCTTGTGGTTGTACAGCTTGTGGAGCTGGCCAAGCCACTTCCTGAAGGCCTCCAGTCGCTTGGTGTCATCGGATAGATACGACGCCGTGCGAAACAACTTGGCGCCTTCCAGGTGGTTGAGGTCGCGCATGCGCCACTCGAGCTCCTCGTCCACTTTGCGGATGAATTTGAGCGAAAGCTCAAAGCACGCTGTCACATCACCTCCAGTCTCGTGGCCTGGCAGGGGGCGTTCGTGCAGGGTGAATTCGAAGGAGACGGCGTTGCCATCCGCGTCAATGCCTTCCGCTTTCATTTGACGCTGATCCTGATTCTGGTGAGCTCTGATGAAGTCTGGCAGCTGCATCTTCTCTCCGCTGCCAAAAAAGTGACCAGGGGACCTGTCGAAGTAGCGCGCCTTCAGGCGCATTCGCGTCTGTTGAACAAGGTGCGCCACGAGAGTGACGTCCACCTGCACACGTACAAAACACAAGGTCAGAGGGAGCTTTGCAGGCGTGCGTGTAACAACAAAATCGCTAGACTGTGTGTTACCTGACGTTGCTGAAAGCGCAGATTGAGTTAGTTGAGCTCCCAGAGGACATCCGCGAGGAAGCGGATCATCCAGTGAAACTTGAACGAGGTGACTACCTCGTACAAGTCCTTCTTGTAGTCCTTCAGCACGACGATGGCTGCAGGCAGAACGTCAAGGAAGCGCTGGATGGCCTCGCCCCGAGAGAGCCAGCGCACGTCGTGTATGCCCTGCGCCTCCAGATTCGTCTGGCAGTAGACGCGCTGCAAATTCTGAAACTTGGTGTAATCCACGCTGCTGCGGCCGATGTGCTCGGAGAAAGCACGCACCACGTCGTCCACCATGCCTAGCTCGGGGACTGCCTCTGCGGCATCCTTAGCTGCCAACGCCTCCCTGCGCAATCATGTGGAACATTTCAGTGTCGTTATTATTCGTTGATCTGGTTAGTTTATAAATACACCGATGCAACCACCGTACCTGTGAGCGACGCAGTGAGTCGACGCCAAGTGAGGAATGCGCACTCGCAGCCTCGCGACGACCCCGTTGTTCTTGCCGGTCATCACACTGGCCCCGTCCGTAGATACTCCGGAGATCCTCTGGAGATCTACCCCGATTCCTGTAAGGTACTGCACAACAGCGGAGGTTAGCGAGGCCGCATCGGCACGGTCCACGGTTATCAGTGTTAAAAACTCCGTTACCGGTGCGGTCCCTTTGAAGAAAGACGCGTAGAGAATCAGGTGCTTGCCATTCACCCGGTCGGTGCTCTCATCAAGACAAATGCCGATCCATGGGGAGTCCAGCAGGTGGCCGCGTTGAGTCTCTTGAAGGTACGTGGAGGTGGCGCGCAACATCTCTTTGAAACCGTAGCTGCGAGGACAAAGTACATGGGACACGCATAGAAATAGCATTAGCATCTCGTCAACAGAAGTCACGGAACAATGACAAGCGCCAGAAACCGCACTTACTCGGTGTAGTAGGCGCCGTACCCTCCGGACGGAGGAAGGTCCGGCAACCCTTCCCTAGCCAAAAACCAGCACAATGGAACAAACATGGCTATTGGCGCGTCAGCCTTGCAGATAAATAGCGCGATGTGGAGGCAGCGGATGATGTGCCGTGTAGCTGCGTCGGTGCTCTGCCACCTTGTCAGTGTGGCTTGCTTGGCCTTTTCCGCGTCTGCTTTGGCCTCGCTTTCCAAGGCCTGTTTGTGAGCTCGGCTTGATGTGTGCGCGCGGATGCTCCCTAGCTGCATGTCTCGCGCACCCTCACCTCTGACGCCGTAGGCAGTGTGCGCGTTTGGATCCCCGTGCTTGATTCAGATGGCACATTTCAATGACGGCCTGCCGTTAGTCATGCGCATCAAGCGCAGCCAGCTGAATTTCTTTGACCATTGCGAATCGAAGGTGATTTTTACCAATTCATACTCAGCATCGGCAGAAGCGGTTGGAGGCTTCGGCTCAGCAGGAGCAGCACGGCGTGGCGGTGATGCCGCTTGTCGTGGAGGAGGGGCGCCCCAGAGCCTCTGCTGCTTGTATGTCACGCCCACACGCTGTCGCTTCACGGGCGCGGTGCTAATTGTGGACGGGGCTGCAGTGGCTGGCTTCGACGGGCCTTCGCCGCCATCGGGAACAAGCTCGAGAGACGGGTGTGGCTCCCGGGACTTTGGCGATGCTGAACGTTCGCACGGGATAACGGTGCCGACAAGACATTCAGGGGACGGCTCACGCGCAGGCTGAGAGATAGGGACGCTATAGTTCTCAGCCAGCCGAGGTAACACACCGAGAACGGAGAGACCGTTCCTGGTGCTACCAGGCGGATCAGGCTCAGAGGCAGGCATTCGGAACAACAACGGAGAGGGAAACGTGAGAATGGCGAGAGTCAGAGAGACCCCTCGGGAATCACAAAGCCCAAGGAGCCTCAAACAACAAGGTTCCCTCGCTGGTAGGGAACTGCATGGCATAGGCTGCAAGGCCACAGTGACTGCCAGGTGGTGGAAACGACAGCACGTACCCCACCTGGCGCGCACTGTGGCTCCGTTGGAGGTGCGCGATGTTGCGTAACGCACGGAAACTGGGTGCGTTGGCTTCAATGTTGCTGAACAGACCAATCGTAGGTGTGCGGTGCCATCCGCCCCGAATGTACGTTGGCGTGCCAGTGCGTGTATCCAACAAATGGTCCAGTGGGACCGTGGAGCATTTTGTCGTGGCGCGGACTGTGGCGGAATCCGTGCTACAGAAAAGTTCCGGTAAAAGGGTAGTTGAACCCCTACCCTGATACAGTCAGTGTAACTGGAAAACCTACAAGAGTACTTTTAAGCGTATTCTGATTTCACTAGGGTAAAAAACTGCATACCCTGATTTGAAAAGGGTAACTGTCAAAAAGTGGCCTATGAGCAGGGCAAAAAGGGTAAAATACCCTTGAAATTTGGGCCCTGGAATACAATGAATGCGAGAACTAATGTAGGCTAGCCTAGCTAGGAGGAAACCTCGGACGAGCGAGGTTGGGTGCAGGTTTGGCGATGGGAATGCCGAAGGCGACGCGAGGAGCTTCGGCAGCGTGGAAATCGCCCGATCGTGCGAACTCCGAAAATCGGGTTGTACGCGCAGCAGTCAACCCCGATAAGGAATTCGAGAAAATTCCTTACACCACCCCCCCCCTTAAGAAAGGCGGTCAATATCCGAAACACGCTTGCGTGCCAAATAATCACCAACAAGTGGCGAGGCGTCGAGCGAGGCGGATGGCACCCACGTGTCGTCCTCACTGGTGCGATCAGTCCAGCGGATTAGGAAATCCACGTGTCGGCCAGCTGCGTCAAGTCGAACTCGATGGGCGAGAATTTTCAATGGGTCGAGTGTCGGCTCTGGGACAGGTCGAGCTGTCGGGGCAGCTTGCTGACGTGCAATGTCGGTCGTGGCTGGCACGAACTTGCGAAGCAGGCTTACGTGGAAGGCGTCGTGAATGCGCCAGTCGTCTGGTAGCAACAGCTTCGCGGTGACAGGTGTCACCATCTTGATAATCTTGAACGGTCCGCAAAATCGGGGCCGTAGTTTCGATGGACCGGGCAGGTGCAGGTTCTTCGTGTCGAGGAGCACTAATTGCCCAGTAGTCAAGACGAGTTCCCGGCGTAGGAGGTCGGTGTATTTGCGGGAAGTAATATTCGCCTTGCGAATTGCGTCTGCTGCTTTCTCGCGTATATGCTGAAGTTCCGTCACAAAAGTTTGTGATCGCGGGACCGGGTTGTCGAGCGAAGTTGCCGTGGGCACCGTCGGATCCATCCCGTAATTCAAGAAGAACGGGGAGTGATTAGTCGTGCTCGATGGTGCGTTGTTGAAGGCAAACTCCAACATGGCGAGGGAATCTTCCCATCGTGCGGGGTCGGGGCAGTTTGTCCGTATCAGCTGCTCCATCGTCTGGTTGGTTCGCTCGGTTTGTCCGTCCGTCTGTGGGTGGTAGGCCGATGAGAACTGTAGCTTCGTGCCGTACTGCGCCCATGTTTCCTTCCAAAACTTGGATGTAAACTTCGGGTCCCGGTCGGTGATGATCGCCGAAGGGATGCCGTGTAGTCGCACGACCGTTGAGATGAAGAGGCGCGCAGTTTCTTCGGCTGTGATCGTCGTTCGGCATGGTGCGAAGTGCGCCATTTTCGTGAAGCGATCGACAACGACGAGGACAGCGTCGTTGCCGGACGGCCCAGCTGGCATCCCCGTGACGAAATCCATCGTCACCTGTTGCCACGGTCGTTCGGGTGGCTCGAGGGGTTGCAGCAGCCCAGCTGGTCGCTGACGTGTCGATTTCATGGCTTGGCACACCCTGCATGAGGACACATAACGCTGCACGTCGTTAGAGGAATCGGGCCAGTAATATTGACGGTGCAGTAATTTCTGGGTTTTATCAACCCCGAAGTGTCCGGAGTAGTTCGAATCGTGGACCTCCTGGATGAGGAGTTCACGCAGCAGCCGGTAAGCGGGGACCCAAATCCTGTCGGTGCCGGCTTTTAGGTAATAATCCCCCTTCTGCGTCGTGGCCTGCTGATGATTTCCTGTCGTGAAGAACGGGTCCGTAGTGTAGCCGTGGGTGAATAGTCCTGTAAGTAGCGGGTTCGAATGGGTGATCAGTACAGCAGCGGATTGTACGGTCGGTCTGGTCAGGGCGTCGGCGATGTTATTCGCCCCTTTCTTGTACGTGATGCGGTAGGTGAAGTGGCTTTCCATGTAATCCAGCCACCGAATTTGTCGCGGGTTGAGGTTCGGTTGAGCTCGCAGGTACTGTAGGGACTTGTGGTCCGTGCGCACAGTGACGTCGGCGCCCACCAGGTAGCATCGCCACAGTTTAAACGCGTGGATTATGGCGAGCATCTCCTTGTCGTGGATCGGGTAGTTGCGTTCGGCAGCTTGCAGCTTGCGTGATTCGTAGGCGATCGGCTGCAGCCCGTTCCCGAAATCCTGGAGAAGCACTGCTCCGATGGCGAAATCAGAGGCGTCGGTTACGACTTCGAACGGCTTCGATGGGTCGGCGATGCGCAGCACAGGAGGGGAAACGAGAAAATTCTTGAGCTCCTGGAAAGCCACCTCTGCTTCCTCCCCCCACACGAAATTCTTGTCCTTGTGCAGCAGGTCGGTCAGCGGGCCGGTTATCCCCGCCATATTCGGGATAAACCGCCGGACGTAATTCACGAACCCCAAAAAACTCTGGAGCTCCGTGACATTAGTCGGGGCCTTCCACTCCTGTATGGTTTTAATCTTCGCCGGGTCGATTTTGATGCCGTCGCGGGAGATAACGTGCCCTAAAAACTCCAACTCCTGCTTAAAAAACTCGCACTTAGAGCCCTTGGTGATGAGGCGGTTCTCCTGCAACCGTTTAAATACTGCGTCCAGGTCGCGGAGATGCTGCTCCCGTGTCTTGCTAAAAATCAGGATATCGTCCAAATAGACGATGACACATCGGTCTAGAAGATCGCGAAAAACCCTGTTCATGGTCAGTTGGAATGTCGAAGGCGCGTTCGTGAGGCCGAAAGGCATCACTGTAAATTCGTAACTCCCGTAGCGTGTACGAAACGCGGTCTTGTGACAGTCGTCGGCGAAGACCCGAATCTGGTGGTAACCGCCACGTAAGTCGATTTTCGAGAAGTAGCGAGCGCCGCGAAGTTGATCGAGAAGGTCGTCGGTGCGTGGGATTGGGTAGCGAGATTTGATGGTCACCCGGTTCAACGCGCGATAATCGATGCACATGCGAAGCCCGCCGTCCTTCTTTGGAGTGAACAGGATCGGTGCCGCGAACGGGGAGGTGCTCGGCCGAATGAAGCCTTTCTCCAACAGTGCAACAATTTGTCGGCGTAGCTCCTCGAGTTCCGGTTGGGTCAACCGCCACTGTGTCCGAACAGTAGGTTGCGCGCCAGGTTCCAGCTGGATTTTATGGTCTTCGGGTCTTTCGGGTGGCAGCCCAGGTGGCAGATCGTCCAGGAAGATGTCGGGGTACCGTCGAATTAGCTCCGCTAAATCCGGAGGAACAGCTGCACACAGCTTTTCGATGTCCTTTCCGTCGGTGTCGACTGCCAACTCGCGCAAGCAGACGGCGAACAGCTGCGCACCCCTGTTGAAGTGGTGGGCGATGGTGATGGCTTTGACGCACGGGGCTTGTATGTAGTCAGGTGTCCATGCAGGCAACTTAATTAGCCCCTCGTGCTTGCTGACGCAGCACGATCCCGTTGTCCAGTCGATGACGGGGTTGTGTCGTCGCAGCCAATCGCGTCCCAGCAGCACGTCGCAGCCATCCAGCGTCGTCGCGAGGAACTTCATGCTGAAGCCGAAATCTTCGCCGCACTCGATCCGCACCGTCCGTGTTTCTTCCGTTATCGCCAGAGGCGTCCCATCCACGAGTCGTGCGTCGATTTCGGGCAGACACCTGTCAAGTTGCATGTTGCATTTTTTTGCGCTCGCCAAGTTGAAGAGGCTATGGCTGGCCCCTCCATCGACGAACATTTTCAAATGATGTTTCCCCACCTTGCCAGCGACCAGCACAGGGTGATCCACATGATTATCCCCGTTATTCGGCCGAGTGCGATCGATTGCATGAATCGGAACCACGACTCGGTGGGGATGGTGGTGTTCGGGCGACGGAGCACAGTCAGTAAAGGGCCCGCTACTTACTGACTCTTCCCATTTCCCTGCTCCTTCCTGTCGTTCTCTGTCAGCGGCATTTTCTCCTTGCATTCGTTCTTCCAGTGACCCACCTTCCCACACCGGAAACACTGACCCTTAGGAGGGCGGTCGGGTGTATGGACGGCGTTGATTGTGGCCCGATGGGTCTGGCCACGAAAACCTCTCCCATCCCTGGAAGCCGTTCTCGCGTACTGCATCAGCGCATCCGTTGACTCTGCCACGCGTACTGCTTCGAGGAACGATGTCGGGCGGCTGCGGCGAACTTCGAACTGTATCTCGTACTTAAGGCCGCTCACGTATTTATCCAACCGCTCAGCTTCCGACATGTCATCGATTTGGTCGGCGAAGCCCATAAATGACGCCGTGTAGTCTTGGACAGATCCCATCTGCGACCATGCACGCAGCTTCATGCGAGCTTGCTCCGAGGCGGATACGTGCTCGAAGCGATCCCGTAAGGCTGCGCCCCACTCCTTCCATGTGCGTATCTTGGTCACACCGAAGATCGGTTCTGCCACTTGATGAACCACTGTAGAGGTCCCGTCTGCCGCATGTGTCACACCTGTCGACGTCCCTGTTTCCAAGGTCCGGCGCCACCATTCAAGTGCTGCACCTCGAAGAAGCGAGACTGCGTAATTAATGCGCGTGGCATCGTCATTAACTCCGGCTGCAGTGAAGAAGACTTCAACCCCGAACAGCCACCCCTTCACTGTAGTCGTCTTGTCCGTAGGATTAAACGGGGGCGGGTTGACGGGCTTGATCTTGATCGTCGTAACTGCAACTGGCGCTGCCGCCGCTCGCTGCCTATCTTCTTCTTCGAAGTCGCGTGTGAGCTCGTCCAGAGGATTGCCCATCACTTGACTGTTGCCCTCGCCTTCGTCCACAGGCGACGTCTGACGCGCTTCACCTCGCGTCCGGCGTAGCTCGGCGTTTTCCTCCTTCAGTGTTGTCACTTCCGCTTGCAGCGATTCCATGCCCCTCGCCATTTCTGCCACTTGCGCCATCAGTCGGTTAACAGCCTCCTGATCCATGTTTCTAGCACTACGTCTGGTGGGCAGTTGGGTACCCGTGGCCGCCCGGCAAGTGAAAACACGAACTATCGGAGTCGGGCAGGGTTGAGTTAACAACCTCTGCAGCCAACCGTCGTGTAGTCACTAAACCAACCACACCCTATGCCACCAAACTACCCTTGAAAAGCGGGGTGAACTAGGAAAGTAGCTCTGATACCAGGTGTTATGAGTTGTAAAAGAGAGTGCGCAGGTAAACGAATAACGAGACTGTGACTGAATGAATCTGAGAATACAATGAATGCGAGAACTAATGTAGGCTAGCCTAGCTAGGAGGAAACCTCGGACAAGCGAGGTTGGGTGCAGGTTTGGCGATGGGAATGCCGAAGGCGACGCGAGGAGCTTCGGCAGCGTGGAAATCGCCCGATCGTGCGAACTCCGAAAATCGGGTTGTACGCGCAGCAGTCAACCCCGATAAGGAATTCGAGAAAATTCCTTACAGACCGTGTCCAATAACCACTGTCACCTCCTGGCATCGTGTTCTTGGCAGTTTGCGCCTGCATAATTCTGGCTTGCTAATTCGCTCAGCTTATGAACTGGATTTTCCCATTCGAAATTTGCCTTGAGAAGATAACGCATTGTTATAAACGCGAACAAAGGCACTAGGCTAGTGGGTTGGTGGGCGTGGGTCCTAGGCGCTCGCATTCCTCGCTCCCTTCCGTCCAACAAATCAGGTCACAGGCGGTCAACGGCGCTATGGTCGGCTTTCGATAGGGTCAAGAAGTTCCAGAAGCCACGCCGGACCCTCACACTTTCCGAGTTGGAGATCTGACGTGGGGCGTTTTGGTCCTTCTCTCACTTCCTTGACGACATGAATGGTACCCAAAGGTCCACGCGGCTGAGCATACGTCACAAAAGTGCAAGAAACTGTTTCAGTCTATCCAGCGTGGCATTCCAGTTGGGCAGCCACGTCTCACAATGAATGTCTGTTGTGTTTCAGGGCTTGAGCCTGGCGTATCGCCCTGCTGGAATTCGAATTCGCGGCCCGGTAGGCGTTGTAAATTTCCCCCTTCGTGCTACTCTCCCATCAATCCCAACTCCACTCCCGCTGCTCTCACGGATCTTTGAAGCTATCACGGTTCAAACGCTAAGATCCGAATTCTTCTTCCAGCAGCGTATCGCTATGGCTTCCTCCCTCGTCGCACTCCAGTCGCTTTCGGCTCTCTCCTTCAGCTCAGCCGTCAAAGGCGCTTCACTCTCAGCCCATCGCCTAGCAGCCGCTTCCGCCGTCGCTCCCTGCAGGCAAGGTGTCATCGCCCTCCTCGGCTTCAACAAATCCGCCGTCCCCGCTAAGACCATCCCCGTTAAGAAGCAACTCAGAACCGAGGATGGTATCTTCGGCACATCTGGCGGCTTCGGCTTCACGAAAGCCAACGAGCTCTTCGTCGGCCGCGTGGCGATGCTCGGATTCGCTGCATCTCTCCTCGGCGAAGCCGTTACGGGGCAAGGAATCCTCTCGCAACTCAACCTCGAAACCGGAATCCCCATCACCGAAGCCGAGCCGCTGCTCCTCTTCTTCATCGCATTCACCGTGCTCGGCGCGATCGGCGGGCTGGGCGACCGCGGGCGATTCGTTGACGACGAGCCTGCTGGTCCGCCCGTGAAACCCGGCAGTTTCAAGGCCGCGCTTGGACTGAGCGAGGACGGGCCGTTGTTCGGGTTTACCAAGGCGAACGAGCTTTTCGTGGGGCGCATGGCTCAATTAGGGTTCGCGGCGAGCTTGATCGGCGAGGTGGTTACCGGGAAAGGTGCTCTGGCGCAGCTGAATATCGAGACTGGTCTGCCGATTTGGGAGTTGGAGCCGCTGCTACTGGCGAGCATCGCGTTCTTCTTTGTCGCGGCTATTAACCCTGGTACAGGGAAGTTCATCAATGATGACGAGTAGGGTTATGGCTGTTTATAGCATACGGTATTGTAAACTCTTGTTCATTCCCTGTACACATGAGGATTTATAAGATATGTCTCAGACATTCACTACCCAGCTGTGATCATGAGATTCCTGTTTCTGAGTATTGTAAAGGCTTGTGCATGGATGTGCACACGACTGATCCAGTGATCGTGAGTACTTTTCTATTGATGCAAGAAACCTGCACTTTGCTGCTAGTTGTAACATCATTACTATCGCTTTACGCCCGTTTACACGATAAATCCTTGCCAAAAGGTACAATAGCAAATAGCAAATAGTTATCACTAATATTTCAGTACAAGTTGGCTAGCCATGGATACTCTTCCTGTGTAATGCTGGATTTCAGCCTGTTGTGGGCATAGCAAGGTTCAGTTGACATGGGGAGAAAGCCCAAGGATCAAACAGGAAGTGAATGGATGAATGGACAGTAAAACGGGCAGAGATGGATGGAGGAGAGAGGATACTTGAGAGATGCACAAAGAATCCCACCCAAGAACGCCGAGCAGCATAGAGCAGCTGGGCTCAGAGCAGCTGGGCTCAGAGCAGCTGAGCACTCTCTACTCTAATACACCCTGTAACGAAAACACCCATTCCTGATACACCCTCCTCAGGTCTCACCTTGCGCACCACCATAACAGCCTACACCATGGCCTCCCCCAGTGCTGCTCGCATGACAGAATCCGCTTCAAAGGCCCCCAGTGACTCCTCCAGGAACTGCATCCGACAAGGTAAACCAGGGCCTCCATGCCCTCAATCACCCTTCCTTGAAACACCCTCCCCAGTTCTCACCTTGTGCACAGCCACAACAGCCTGCACCATGGCCTCCCCCAGTGCCGACCGCATGACAGCATCCACTCCAAAACGCACCCCACAATTCCTCCAGGAACGGTGGATCGGGACAGCTTGCCCTGACACACCCTCCCCACCCTCCCCACGTCTCACCTTACGCACGGCCACAATCGCCTGCACCATGGCCTCCCCCAGTGCCGCGCGCATGACAGCGTCCGCCTCAAAGGCTGCTAGTGAGTCCTCCAGGCATGCGGGCAGGCGGGGAGGGGCATCGTGCGGCGGTAGGTCAGCTGGGTTGACGTCTGGAGGGGTGGAGAGGGATGGCAGAGGTGGTAAGCGGTAGAGGAGGAGAAATAAAGGGGTTGATCACTCTTCCAGGGATGTGGGCAGGCGAGGGTTGCAGATTCGGATAGAAGGTCAGCTGGGTTCATGTCTGAAGGGGTGCATGGGAATGGCAGGGGTCGTAACAGGTGGGGATGAGGGACTGCGAATAATTCACTTGTTCAGACACTCGGGAACGAGGGACGAGGGGGGATGTGGGCCACAGAGCGATGAAACAGTAGGAGGCTATGACTAGTACCAGATGCAGCTGCACATGCATGTCATGCATCACATTTATAATATGCATTGCATACATTCACGGTATGCACATGCATCACACGCAGCACATGCATCACACGCAGCACATGCATCACACGCAGCACATGCATCACATGCATCACATGCATCACACGCAGCACATGCATCACATGCATCACATGCATCACATGCATCACATGCATCACATGCATCAGATTGTCACATACCCATGGAATAATACTCCCCCCCTTA
Source organism: Closterium sp. Yama58-4 (assembly GCA_947470075.1). Classification (NCBI taxonomy): domain Eukaryota; kingdom Viridiplantae; phylum Streptophyta; class Zygnematophyceae; order Desmidiales; family Closteriaceae; genus Closterium; species Closterium sp. Yama58-4. The sequence continues at coordinate 1,365,806 of CANIUD010000675.1, read as the reverse complement.
CCCCTTCCCATACCCTTTCCCCACACACCAACCGCCATGGATAGTTACCAACAGGTGCCGGCAGCTGCAGGTTCTTCTCCAGCCCATCCATGCCAGCAGCAATGATGGCCGCCAGCACCAGGTGCAACAGGGCACACGGATCACACGGCCCCAACTCCACATACCCAACGTATTTACACACATACAACAGCACACTCATGGGCAGTGGGCACGTACCAACAGGTGCTGGCAGCTGCATCTTCTTGTCAAGCCCATCCATGCCGGCAGCAATGATGGCCGCCAGCACCAGGTGCGGCTGCGCACACGCGTCACACGCCTTCACCTCGAAGTTGGTCTCTTGGAACGCTGCTGGCACGCGTGCAGCAGCACCCGTGCTGCTAGCGGTATTGGTGGGAGGAGCAGCCACCCTTACTGCCGCCTCGCGGTTCTCATGCCCCCAGCACTGGTAGGCACCCGTCCACTTGTTGGGGCCCAGGCGCTCGTAGCTGTGATGCGCGCAACACATAGCCCACACGGAGGGAAACAAGAGAGAGGTGTGGGGATAGGAGGTGAGAAACTAGGACATATAAGGAATAAGCTCATGGCAGAAGCCTCGCGGTTCTCATGCCCCCAGCACTGGTAGGCACCCGTCCACTTGTTGGGGCCCAGGCGCTCGTAGCTGTGAGCACCAAAACATTCAGAATTCAAAGAGCAAGGGAGGAGAGGGGGTGTGGGAATGAGGCGTTGAAGGGAGAGCAACTGACAATTTACCGGCGGAATAAAGGGCAGGGATGTGGGGATGAGAGGCGATGAGAGGGGGGAGTAGAAAGAGGGTTCTGCTTTTGAAGCGCGAGAAAAAGATGGAATTGAAGGATATGAGAGGAAAGTGTACCTGTTGGGCAGGGGGCAGGAGATAGCCATGATGGACGGCAGGTGCGCCATCACGCCGGCCATGAACTGCTGCCCTTCCTCTGACATGCCCTGCTGCCCCCCCTGCTGCTCTTGCTGCTCTGTACCTGTTGGGCAGAGGCCATGAGAGGAGCCCGTACCTGTTGGGCAGAGGACACGAGATGGCCATGATGGACGGCAGGTGCGCCATCACCCCGGCCATGAACTGCTGCCCCTCCTCCGACATGCCGTGCTGCCCCCCCTGCTGCCCCCCCTGCTGCCCTCCCTGCTGCTCTGCCTTCCGGCCTTCTCCCGCTTGCCCCGTTGCAGCAAAGGCGTTGATGTACGTGCGCCCACCCTCTGTTATCATGATAGGTGCATCCCCCGAGGTTGTTGCTGCTGCTGCTGATGACGCGTCAGTCCCGCCAGTGACCTCCCTCCATATGCTGACGTGGACGTGGCTGCCATTGGCTGCGTCGCGAGGGAAGACTCTGAGGGAGGGCGAGATGGGGAATGGAGAGAGAACGGGTCAGTGGAGAGATGACGGCATCTCTTGTTCCCTTGTTAACAAGGGACAGGCGTGAATGTTCCAACTCAAGGTGCTGAAGTGAGTGGAGCAAGCACCCACCAACCAGTGTAGCATTGTGAGTGGAAGATTGCACGAGGAGTAATGTACCAGGGGGATTGTAAGAGGAGTGTGCTGCGAACGAATCAAGAGGAGGATTGTGAGCAGGCAATGGCAAGAGAGTGTGCGGGAACTGACTGTGGAAGGAAGGTGACGTGAGTAGGTGTGCTGCTGCGCTTGCTGCTGGCACGGTCCACCTCCCCACTTTCTGCTGCTGCTGCTGCTCTTGCCACCACCCCAGAGATTGCCTCCCGGACCAGCAGGATCCTATCAGCTGCTGCCACGTCAGCCGCATGCCCGACTGCTATCTCAAACTGCCCACCGCCTGATTCCGGGTGAAGCTGCAAAAAGGAGAAGAAGTGTGAGAGTGACGGACTGAAGGAATGAGGCTGGTGGGAGGGTGCGGAAAACAGAGGCTAACCTATATACTCCGGTATAAGGCACCCACGGTCGGCTAGGCTATACCGTTGGTACCCATGCTCGCCCCATGCGACGTGACTACAGCACTCACTCGCCTGCTCCTCTCCCCCACGCACGCCATAGCCCATGTGAATGAGCATATTCTAACGCCCCAACTCTGTTTGCAGTAAACCATGCCACCATGCTCCCACACATGATGCTATGTGCCCTCACTTCCTCCCTCCCACATGCTCTTCTGGCATTCTCATGCTGTCAAGAGCCGCAATCACGACCACATTCGCCATACCCCATTTCACATCCCACAGATTAAGTAACACGCCCACACTCCAACATGCCCACGTCACCTCTCACCTGCTCCACGGGTATGCACATGGCATGCAGAGCGGCCACCATGGCACCCATCAGCTCCATCACACATGCATGCAGGGTGCATACTACCATGCTTGCACACATGACGCTGCATTACGACATCCCCCCACCTGCTCCACGGGTATGCACATGCCATGCAGAGCCACCACCATGCCTCCCATCAATTGCGTGACACATACATACATGCATAACACCATGCTTGCACACATGATGCTGCATGCCCACAAACCCCCCCCCCCACCTGCTCCACAGGTATGCCCATGCCGTGCAGAGCAGCCACCATGGCGCACATGAACTCTGCCTGCTCGTCAAACATACCCCCATGCCTCCAGTCATGATGCCATGTGCTCACACTCCTTCCCACCCGCCCCCCACCTGCTCCACCATCAGCTCCCTTCCGTGCCACAAATTTACATGCCCACAACTCCTCTCTTCCCTCCCCCACCCCACCTGCTCCGCGGGGATGCCCATGCCATCCAGAGCAGCCACAATGGCGCCCATCAACTCCATGAAACATACATATTGCCATGCTCGCACAAATTATGCTGCATGCCCACACTGCCCCCCACCTGCTCCACGGGGATGCCCATGCTGTGCAGAGCAGCCACCATGGCGCCCATCAGCTCTGCCTGCTCGTCAAACGCCAGCGCAGAGCAGTAGAGCGTGCGGTCCACAGGGGTCATGCTGAAGAAGAATGGTGGGGGGAGGAGGGGTTATATTTGTTCTGAGACGAATCTAAACGCCAGCGCGGAGCAGTAGAGCGTGCGGTCCACGGGAGTCATGCTGCGGATGAAGGGGGGTGGGGCGGTGGGGGGTGGGGCGGTGGGGGTATTGAGACAAACGCCAGGGCGGAGCATTAGAGCGTGCGGTCCACAGGGGTCATGCTGGGTGGAGGAGGGTGGGGGATGGAGGGCGGCAGCGGAGAGTAGGCTTGCTTTGAAGCGCCTCAAAACGAGGCGTCTCAGAACGCAGGCGACTCAAAACGAGGCGTCTCAGAACGCAGGCGCCTCAAAAGCCACCATGGCGGCCATCAGCTCCGTCTGCTCGTCAAACGCCAGCAGTACAGCGTGCGGCGCACAGGGGTCTTGCTGGGTGCAGAGCGCGGGTGAGGAAGTGAGGTGAGGGGTGGTGGAGCAGGAACGGCATGGAGAAGAGGCATGGAGAGGCAGAGGGGAGGTATGATGGGACGTACGATGGGCTCATCGAGTGGAGAAGAGTGAACTCGCTCTCGAACCCAGCCCTCAGCACCTGCACACACACACACACACACACACACACACGCACACACACGCACACACACGCACACACACACACACACGCACACGCACACGCACACGCACACACACCCACGCGCACGCGCACGCGCACGCGCACGCGCACGCGCACGCGCACGCACACGCACACCCACACACACACACACACACACACACAGACACACACACACACAAAAGTGCAAATGCAACATTCTTCTACCCTTTCAAAGGCCATACAGGAAGGCCCTCACCACTTCCATGCGTCCACACTGTGCTTGAGAAATCAATCCCTGTGTTCAGGTTCAAAAGTGGTGGCGGTAATGTTGGTCATGGTAGACTATACTCCAATCGAGACACCTTGATGGCATACCTGTTTCTCCAGCTACAAGGGTACTTGTGTACTGTCTGGTACAAAACACCTGGATTACAAGGCAGAAAACTCCCTTCCTTTTTTTTTTTTGTGCATGTACCGCGTTTGTTCTATTCTCCTCAAATTCCTGCCCTTCACTCACCAGGCCGAACCTGTCCTTGAGCGAGGCTGCTACTCTCCTCAGCGTGCTGCGCGGACAGACAGCAAACGGCTGACCTGGCGCCACGTGTGCATCCACCAACGCGAGCATCTGACTGGGACACCTGGCGAGGGGGGGGAGGCGGTGATAGAGTGGAAACGATGAGGTAGGTGGAGGAGGGGTGACAGCACGAGATGGTGTGACTGTTGATATATGATAGAGTTACCATCCATGATGTGAAAAGGCAGGGCCGGCAGGGTGATGCCAAGAGTGCTGCTGCATGTGCGGTTGCATGGTGAGGCACTTATTAGTGCTCTACTCACCACGGGAGGGTCCTGAGGGTGCTGACGTCAGGCATGAGTCGCACCTCCCCCACGGCGGACAGGCCACTCCCGGGGGCGGGTCCATCCACGAACGACGCGAACGCGTAGATGCAGCGCGCCAGGCCTATCCCCTGCTGACACGTCAGCGTGCGGAACCGGTCCCAGGGAACCACCTGATTGGCGGAGATCGCAAGGGGGGTTTGTTAAGAGGAAATCAGGAGGGCGGAAAAGGGCGGGAAAGACGTGACTTCTCGTGTTCGCGAAAACCACTCATTGTGGCGTCGCAAAGCTCACGGAGGCTTGTTTCATAATTGTGGAAAGTCAGCATATGAGAAGAAAGGGTCCTCCGTTGCATTCGCATTTCGAATGCCTTAGCGATTGTGGCATTGCGCATCAGCGCTTGGCAAAAAACGAGCATGCGAGCCAGCCGCAGCAGGCCCTTCACTTGGAGAGAATCCACGCGAGCGGGACTAACGGAATGCGATTCAACGCACCCGCACGCGGCGCTGGCCCGACAGGTCCGCGAAGAGTAGGCGCACGAGCGCGCTGCTGGGACCTTGCACGACCGGCGGAGGGGACACGGGGAGCGCGGCGAGCGGTTGGGGAACGTCGCTCTCCTCCTGCTGCTGCTGCTGGTTGCTAGTCAGCTGGGCCATGGCGGAAACTTTCGTGCTCTTGCCGCGTCTAACGGGAACTCAACTGCTATGGTGTTAGTACGAACTCGCAGGGAACGCGAGGTATATCTCTATGCTGTGGAACGAAAGAGATGCTGGAATATATACACAGACGGTTTTCAATGTAAGCACGCTTTCGTTGGACGGTATGCCCTGCAGCGATTGGCGATGTTACTGGGGAGCACGCGAAGGGAAACAGGAGGAAAGTCGCGGAATAGCTGCGGTTTGGTGTAGGCAATCAGGCCGGCGGTAAGTCTGGAGCAAGGAAGCTGGAGCCAGCGAGAGGCGTCCCCGAGAGGAAAGAAAAGCCGTTGGCTATGATATGAGCTCCACACAAAGATTCTCGCATTTTCTGCTGCAGGCAGGCACGGTTGGAGGGAGGAATGGGTGTCAGGAGGTAGGCAACGCTGATTGGAAGGCTATTGTCGAGAAAATCGGCAGCGCCGCTGCGGAGCAGCTTTGGGAATTGCGGCATGGGTCTGGGTGAATTGAGAGGAGGGTGACATTGCTGAACTGACAAAAAACGCGATTGGGGAACACTCGTTAGCCGCGGAGTGTTTCCGTTAGCGAATCTATTTGAAAAGGCCTCCTATCTATAAGAGAACAATGAAGGGAAGAAAGCATCATACTAAAACAGCCATACATTGGCAAGCCTACAAGCCCAGCTGCAACTACATCCCACTGCCAGAAACGCCGAGGTATTGGCCAATGATCCCTCGCACCTGTGGTAAACATACATGGCATGAACCAATAACACCATTAGATCTCCAAGCACCACTCATAACAACTTATTCTCAATGGAACATCCATTCTGATCACACACAGAAACACTCTCACAAACAAGACCCACATACAATCCTCGATATGGTTATAACTCACCTGCCAGTATTTGGAAACACATCTGTCAACACAGCTAGTCTCTCCAAGATTCAATTCCGACTCTTTGTACCTGAATGGGATGGCATAGACGGGAGGACACAGGTGAACGATGCATACATTCTCATTATGGGTAACTCTGTTGGTCAGAGCTTGCTGTGATGTACCGTACAGATGTAACTAACTTTTGGACAATATCGGTTTATAAAGAATGGCAAAAAAGTCAAGTTCCACTACTTACTTCTTCTCGTAGCACTTGTCAAAACACGTCGCCACCATGCTGTCATAGCATCGAAAAAAAAGGTTGATTGGGAAGGAGAAAACGGGCCAGGAACGCAAACGTAGTTGAAAAGGGAAGTGGAAAACTGATGCTTGCAAAAGATGGACACGCACAAACAGAGCACGCTGAGCTGCCACATGCAAGCAACCAGGTGCGGAAAAGGGGAGAGAAGAGCACAGTGGAGTGAGGGAGAAGGTATGAGGCTGCAAGGTAAAGAGGGAGATGGAGAGGAACGGATAGGAAAGAGTTGACGGGAAAGGAAAGCGGGAGGGAAAGGTGAGGAAAGAGGGAGGAAAATTGGAGGGAAGGAGGGGATGGTGATGGAAGGGAAAAGGAAAGTGATGGCTGGGGGAGTATGGGCATGAAGGTGAGGTTCGAAAAGTGGAAACTCACGCATTGAATAGGCTCACTCGGTACTCCATTTGTTGAGCTGCCATCTCATAGATCTGTACGTGAATCAGGGAAACAGTAACGCAGCAATATACAAACGAGGATCGCGAATGTCGATGGCACAAAACGAGACTTAAATCCCATGGCATCAAGATTAATTAATCCGCAGGCGAATCGCTGCCTGCTAATACAGCGTTCAAGGCGACTATTCACTACTGACGTGACGAGTCGCATACAACCTAACGATTCCCGTGCAGCGGTATGAATCTGGTTCTCCATTCAGTAGCAACAAACCGTCATCGTCCCTGAAGCTCGTGAAACATAATAGCTCCTGAACTCAGCTAAACAAGCACGTAATCGGGCTTGAGACAGGAGAGAACTCTCTGTGGACGATCATGTGCCTGGAGGCCTCGCGAGGAACCCAGATGCGACGCCGACCTACTCAAGAAAGAATGAAGATGACAGGATCACGACAGAGAGACGGCACACCTCGTCTTTGTCGATGCCATCAGGCAACCCCTGAGGAGCCGCAGCCTTGCCCGCCATGCCACCGATCTCACAAGGGCAACACCTAGCCGCTGTGCCTTGCTGTGCCAACAGCAGATGCTCAAGCGGGTGAACCAAGGGCCTCCACGACAGACGGAACTGGCGGCTCGTGCAACTGGGAGAGAATTCAGATACCGTTGCTGAAGGTGGAGAGACTAGCCCAGAGCAAGCGACAGCCAGTTCCAGGCCCAAGGCAAGCGACATTTGTAGTGAGGGCGCGGTAAAGTAGACGATCTACCGTCAGTCACGATTGATGTGCGAATTTGTTACCCCTTTAACTACTGTGTAACCATGCACAGTAACTGTGCATGGTTACACTAATTCCTTACTGCGGCATCTCTTACGCGTACAATTCCAACTTTCGGAATTCAGGCTCGGTCCGTCGACCTCGCCTTCCGAACGTCCCCCGCGTCGCCTTCGGGTTTCCCAACCCCAAACCTGCACCCAACCTTTGCGCTACTCCGCGACCTCGGCCTAGCTAGCTTTGCTATATTATGCCTAGGCCTCGTTGTTTACTCAGTTGTTGTAATCACTTCCGCGATATTGCATTCTGCGCACTCTTCATTCGTACAACTCATAACACTTGGTATCAGAGCTACTTTCCTAGGTTACCCACCACTTTCCGGGATAGTTTAGTGCAGGGGTGCGATAGACTTGGTGGGCTGCAAAGCGGTCGGCTGAGAGATAGATACGATTATCTCGCTCCGACTAATAGCGTTTGCGCCTTCATCAAAGTCATAAAAATCGCTGTTAACCCGCTGCCCGCTAGGATGAGTATCCGAAATATGACGCTGGCGGAATTCGACGCCTTCATGCAGGACTTTCGGGCGATGCAATCCAACATGCTATCCATGAACGGCGAGTTGGAGCGCCTGAGGGTGGAAAACGCCGAGCTACGCCAGACGCGAGGTGAAGCGCGTCAGGAGTCGCCTGTCGTCGATGAAGCAAGTAGCAGCTCCTCACTCAACGAAAACGTGTTCAACGAGCTGGATGCCGAACAAGACGCTGAGGACGAGTGGGCAGCACGGCAGCAACAAGCACGGGAAGCGCCACGGCAGCAACAACATGAACAACCAACGCGGAGGCAACAGTCGCCGTCACTGCCACGACAGGCACCAGCGACAACTCCGGCGATGGCCTCGGTGCCCCCGATGCATGCAGCACAAACAGTTTCGACAACTGTCAAGATAAAACCGACGAACCCGCCCCCGTTCATCCCGACCGACAAGGTAGTCACAGTGTCTGCATGGCTGTTCGGCGTGGAGGTGTTCTTTAATGCTGCGCAAATTGCTGAAGATGCCACCCGTATTAATTTTGCAGTGTCACTGTTGCGGGGACCAGCGTTGGAGTGGTGGAGGCGAACCCTTCAGACAGAGGGGACTCCGGCAGGGCTGTCACGTGCGAACGACGGGACCTGGACAACTGTCACGCAAGGAGCAACTTCAATCTTCGGAGTGGCCACGATACGCACATGGACGGAGTGGGGCGCCGCGCTGCGCATGAACTTCTATCAGGATTATGTTCTTATAACTACATGTAGTTCTAGCGTTAGTGTAGTTATCATAGTTTCCTGCTTGGTGGTGTACCCCCTTTCATACCCTATATCTTGTATCCATGCTATACTGAACCCCCCTTCTTCTCGTCACTCATCCGTCTCGCTACTTTCCTAGGCTCTTAGCCTAGCCTGCTATCTTGACATGGTACAGATCAGGTAATGCTCCTAAGGACCTGTTTTTTTTTTTTTTTTTTTTTTTTTTTTTTTCACACATGGCTGTCGCAGCACCCGCGAAGGCGCTTTTGCACCAGCCCGTCCCGTACCATCGCGTCCCACGTGCCCTGCCCGTCCGTCGCTCGCCCGCTGTGCCCTGCCCGTCCGTCACGCCCTGCCCGTCCGTCGCGCCCCCGCTGCGCCCAGTCCGCGCCGTCCCGTCTCTTCGCGCGTCGCCAGCACCTACGCGGGCGCCTGCGACGACGCCAGCGCGGACGCCAGCGAACAGCGCTAGCACACGAGCGCCACCGCCGGCACCCGCGACCAGCGACCGGCGCCCACCGCGGACGCCAGCGACAAGCGTCTGCACAGGCGCCTGCGACCAGCGCCCGCCGCGAGCGCCAGCGCCAGCGCAGACGCCAGCGCCATCAGCTCCGTACGCCGCACCCCCCTTCCCTTCCGCAGCTTCCGCCGGGGGTGGGGGGGAGATGTGGGGGTGGCGGGTGTGACCAGTCAGCAGCCATTCCCTCCCCTCTCTCTTCCTCTCTCCTTGCAGCACTTGGTGCTGTGGGGGGGGGGGGCGGGGGGGGGAGAGAAGTTGAGGGGGGATGAGAGTAACCTGTTTTGTTTCTCTCTCGTTCTTCTCCCTCTCTCTTCCGCTGCATCACTTCTCGCTACTCCTCCTCGTATCCGTCGTATCTGGGCGCCTCCCTCGTGGAAACAGCAGCCACGCATCTGTAGCTGCCACCCACTGCTAACGTGGCACCTTTAGCTGCAGCCCCTGTCACCACCTTTCGTCTTTCGTCTTTCATCTGCTGCTTTTGGAGCAGGTGCTGCCGTTGAGCCTGCTGTGCCGCCGCACGCCGCTCTCCGGGCTACCTGAACGGCATGCATGCCCCCCCTTTCGTCGTTCGTCTTTCGTCTTGGCTAAGGGATTTTTGCAGCTGTATCTACTACTGTTGCACCAGGTTGCCACTGCTTTTGCGTGCTGCTGCTTTGTGTACCCCTGCAGGTTGTGATTTGCACTTTGCTATTCCTGCATGCAGTTAAGGGGGGATGTCAGGATTATGTTGTTATAACTGTCTGTAGTTCTAGCGTTAGTGTAGTTATCATAGTTTCCTGCTTGGTGGTGTACCCCCTTTCCTACCCTATATCTTGTACCCATGCTATACTGAAACCCCCTTCTTCTCGTCACTCATCCATCTCACAACTTTCCTAGGCTCTTAGCCTAGCCTACTATCTTGACAACTTCCCCCAAATTTGCAAAAGACACGCGCCCTTAGTTGTGGAATGGAACGGGAGAAAGAGGTTTGCAGAAATGTGTGAGCGAGCAGTGAAGCCTTGGAGCATAATGACTACAAAAACTTTCAAAACGACAATAAGGAAAATTTCCTTTTATTTACTCGAGCTTATTACGTTGCATACAACCCCCGATCTCGGAAGTACAAGTTCGATGTTACGGGTGGAATGGATCGAGGGTAGCAGGAATTGGATGAAGGTGTCAAAAGGGTACAAAGTATGGGCGAAGGCATGAGCGAGTACTTATACAAGAACATGCAAACGGTTACGCGACGCGAACGAGCTAGCCAGTGCGATGATGGCATCGAGGTTCGGGCTAGTCCCAAGGCGTAGGCCAACACAGCTGGGCCAGCGGTGCATGGTTTCGTAAATTGTGCGCGCAAAGATTGGCGAAGCTCCGTTAACAGTAACAGACGAACAACGGATGTTGTTGAAGAACGGGATAAGGGCTTGTTCAAGCAGCCGGTCAGTGCGCCCATAACCCCCAAGCTATCATGCCTGTAACGCTCCCTAGTATCAGTCGGGGATCCCCAGTGTCGGTCTTCTAACACGCCCCGATAGCTAGCTCTCAGAAGACGTGCACTAGGGATCCCTGACTGATTCTAGGGAAGATGTGCAAAGCCTGGGGAGTTATGGCTACACACACCCTCTACACAAACAAGCCCTATTGTCCCAGTGGTGTAGTGTTGGGTTTCTGATACTAGCAGCGTGCCCTGTCAGCCAGCCCGCACCCCACTAGTAGCGTGCCCCGCAACACCCTGCCCGTGTTCGTCATTTCGCACCATTCCCTCCGCCAGCAGCACTCCCAGCAGTTGCTGGAAGCTGCAATACCTTCTGCAGGCACCGTTTAGGGTTTCTGCTTCGTACCTAGTTCGTTGTTCCTAGCCTGCGGTTCCTACTTGGCCTTGTAGTTCCTATCCAACCGTTTCCATATATCGTTTATGGCCAAACGTTCCTCGCTAGCCGTTCCTAGTTTACCGTTCCTAGCCAGCTACTCAGCTCCAATTGTTCCTAGGCTGTTGTTCCTAGCCTCCTGTTCTTCGCCAGTTGCTGCTAGCCACCAGCCGTCCCCAGCCAGCCATCCCTAGCCTATCGTTCCTAGCTTGTTTCCTACACCATGGCGTTGACTGGAATTTTGCATTTGTCGAGCAAAAGATTTTGGCACCTGGCTATTGCACGCCAAGCTGTACTTTCAAAGCCGGTGCTAGGACAGTTGCATATTGCACACTCACATGTCAGCTAATTTGACTACTCCTCCGCATCCCACCTTGCTGCTTACTGAGCGGACTGACGCGAACCGGGAGACTTTTCCCAAGCACCGCTCGGAGGACTAATTGTGGGAGTCTTGCTACAGCTGCTCGCCTCGTTCTCAGTAATGTTCTCCCAAGTGCGTCCATTTCAACCAGGGTGTTGTCCTCACTGTTCCACTCCTTCCTCTGCATCCCTCCGATGCCTCCTCATGCCATTTTTCTTCCCAAACCTCGCTGCGTTTTACTATTATTAGGCAAACCACGACTTAGCAGTGAGGGCCAGTGTGGGGGAGCCGTTTTTTGGCCAAAGCGATCGCGATAGAGATCATCGAGGTGGCGAAAGCAACGCACAGCCGAGTGATCGAGCCGCCTGCAGACAGTGCTAGCAAGGGCCAGCGTCGCGGCGACGCGCCTTCAACTGTCGGGGCGCCACTGCGGCCGACGCTCCCTAGACCTCCAGGTCCTCATTGCTACTGAGCGGCCCACTCCTTAAACTGCTCGTACTACCAGCGGCTGCTCTTGTACCTGCTGTTGCTGTTGTTGCTGTTGTACCTGCTGCTATTGCGGCTGCTGCCGCTGCTACTACTACTGGTGCAGCAGCATCAAGAGAGGCAGTAAAAGTGGGGAATTGGGGCATTTTGCACCCCTCAAAGAGATGAGGGATTATTGCACCAGTAGAAAAGGCGATAAAGCGAAGATAAGGTCAATAGTGAGTTTAATGGGGTGCTTGGCAAGGAGAGCATCACGTGCAGACGAGAGGTGGCCAAGTAGATTAATTACAACGAAGTAGAGGGTGAGTAAGATAGGCGACTCTTAAGCTAGGCAAGGGTGTAGGTAGCACGATAGTTAGCGTCAAATGAACGCAGGTACCTGACTAGATCAGTACTAGTGGGAAACATAGACAGGTGTGGTAAGAGAGACTGCATAAGTAGGCGACCTAGGGTAATAGAGGAGGGAGTGGGATAGCAAGAAACAAAAGTTTGAGAGCAATGCTTCGCCGATGTGACCTGGCTAAAGTGAACACACTCAGCCGTCGAGAGGAGTCGATTGAGCGAGACAAGCAACAGGATAGCCGTGCGTTGTGCAATGAAGGTCTCCCGGTCCGCTGCACTGGGCGCAATAGGGCACGCGGCAGGGTACGCAGCAAGCGCGTAGCAGGGCGCGGCAGGCGCACATCAATGGCAGGTGCTTGGCAGCGGCAGTAGCACGACAACGACAGGTGGGCAGTAGCAGTAGGCGCGAGCGCGGGAGAGACAGGCGCGGTGACAGCAGGCAAGGGCGTTGCGGCATGCGTGGCAGCGATGCGCATCGGGGCCGTGGCGGGAGCACGGTTGGGCGCTACGATGGGGTGTGGAGGTGCGTGGCAGGGTGAGAAAATAGGGTGCGACAGGGCAGCAGCGGTAGGGCGCGGCTAGGCGCTACGACGGGGCGCGACGGACGCCACTAGATGGGTGAAACGGAAGGGGCGCGAGGGCGCGGTTAGGGGGCGCGCTATCGGGGCTCGTGGTGGCACTAGGGTTGGCTAGGGGGTAGGTGGGCGGAAGCGATGGACCTAACCTAGCGTGATATAGGGGGTTAGTAGTAGCCAAATGCCGTCTACAGCACAATCAACATAGCCTAACAATGTACACCTACAAGTGTACATTGACAAGAGTGAGATATTGCAAGGGGGGGGGGGGGGGGGGATAGAGAGAGAGAGAGAGAGAGAGAGAGAGAGAGAGAGAGAGAGAGAGAGAGAGAGAGAGAGAGAGAGAGAGAGAGAGGGGGGGGGAGAGGGAGAGGAGGAGGGGGAGGGAGAGGGAGAGGGAGAGGGAGAGGGAGAGGGAGAGGGTGAGGGACAGGGAGAGGGAGGGAGGGCGAGGGGAGGGAGGGCGAGGGCGAGGGCGAGGGCGAGGGCGAGGGCGAGGGCGAGGGCGAGGGCGAGGGCGAGGGCGAGGGCGAGGGCGAGGGCGAGGGCGAGGGCGAGGGCGAGGGCGAGGGCGAGGGCGAGGGCGAGGGCGAGGGCGAGGCGAGGGCGAGGGCGAGGGAGAGGGCGAGGGAGAGGGCGAGGGAGAGGGCGAGGGGAGGGCGAGGGAGAGGGCGAGGGAGAGGGCGAGGGAGAGGGCGAGGGAGAGGGCGAGGGAGAGGGCGAGGGAGGAGAGGGGAGGGAGGAGGGAGGGAGGGAGGGAGGGAGGGAGGGAGGGAGGGAGGGAGGGAGGGAGGGAGGGAGGGAGGGAGGGAGGGAGGGAGGGAGGGAGGGAGGGAGGGAGGGAGGGAGGGAGGGAGGGAGGAGGGAGGGAGGGAGGGAGGGAGGGAGGGAGGGAGGGAGGGAGGGAGGGAGGGAGGGAGGGAGGGAGGGAGGGAGGGAGGGAGGGAGGGAGGGAGGGAGGGAGGGAGGGAGGGAGGGAGGGAGGGAGGGAGGGAGGGAGGGAGGGAGGGAGGGAGGGAGGGAGGGAGGGAGGGAGGGAGGGAGGGAGGGAGGGAGGGAGGGAGGGAGGGAGGGAGGGAGGGAGGGAGGGAGGGAGGGAGGGAGGGAGGGAGGGAGGGAGGGAGGAGGGAGGGAGGGAGGGAGGGAGGGAGGGAGGGAGGGAGGGAGGGAGGGAGGGAGGGAGGGAGGGAGGGAGGGAGGGAGGGAGGGAGGGAGGGAGGGAGGGAGGAGAGGAGAGGGGAGGGAGAGGGAGGGAGGGAGGGAGAGGGAGGGAGGGAGGGAGGGAGGGAGGGAGAGGGAGAGGGAGAGAGGGAGGGAGTGGGGGAGCCAGATAGGGAGAGTGGGAGAGGAAGGGGGAGCGGATCAGTGAGATTGGGGGAGGGGGTTGGGCGGATCAGTGGAGATATGGTACTTGTTTATGATGCAGCTCACTGGTGAGACAGCATGCCCAGCCTCTTCCTCATGGTGGGTGCTGCTGCAATTGGTTTACCATAATCGTTTGGTTCACAACTTGGCTCAACAGTTTCCACCGACTAGTGCGTAGTGCAGATTTGACGCCTCTGGCTGCGTGCATGCTAGACATTGTAAGCTCAGTTTATTTCCAATATATAAGAAAACCTACGGGTGCCTTACAGGTGTTCCGATTAAGCAATGTGCACAGCACAGCACATGCAACTAATTAGATAACTAGAACGGCAAGCAGAAGCAGCAGCGTCAACATGAGAGGCTTCAGTGGGGAGAGAGCGTTCCCTGCAAAAACAAGACATTACGAGAAAGAGTCAGAAAAAAATCCCATAATGAGATCCCAAAGCGGCCGAGCAGCAGGGCAACGGGCTAAATTATAAAGACGTGAGCTTACCTGGGCTGTCAGGGTTGTTCCAGCCGATGGCTGCGGTGGGAGCCGTGTCAATGAGCGGGCCGGATCCAGGGAAAAGGACGACGGAAATGTCGTTGAGATCCGTGTCAGTCGTCGACTTGCTGTTGACCGTCTGGTTCTTGGCGTTCGCGACGAGCTTCTCCGTGCGAATGATGCGACCGTACGCGTACTGCGTTCCGTCGTACTTGGCGTCGGTGTCGTTTGCGAGACCCTTGGGAACTGACCTGTTGTTGGCGCCGTATGCGCCAGGCGGCATGCAGCTCATGAACTTGAAATACTCGGAGCTAAAGTTGAGGGGGTTCAGAGCATAGATTGTTGTGTTGAGCATGCTTTTCACGGAGTTGCCATTCGAGGCCTGTGGAGAAGGAACAAACACAAAGGAGTTATTGCAAACGATTTGTCGTTGGATGTGAGCATGTGCCTTACATTGGCTATCGTGCAGCTTAACATGCACAAAGCGAAGCATTACGTCAACACATTGTCGGTGACACACGCATCGATATGCTTCTTATAACACATAAGAAAAAATTACTCACGTTGACGATGGCGGTAGTAATGGGGGTGACGTTCACTGACAGCTGCTTCATGAGACGAATCAGCACGTTCTGCGCGCCGGACGACGCGCCATACAGCCTGCCGGTGGCACCACCGCTGTCCCTGACCGCCATAAGCGCCTCGAGAATGATGTCCGACGAGCCAGGGGGGTCCAGCGTCTTGTTGTAACCGCTCACAGCCGCTCCCCACGCCTGGTTAGTCGGGGAAAGGATGGTTGCTATGTTAACGTCATTGAACCCCTCCTTCTCTGAGACGAACTGGAGGAGCGCGGAGGTCATGGACGTTCCCTGGAGATCGCCGAGCGGTCTGGCGCGCATCTTGGAGAGCAGCATGGAGACCGACGCGCCATTGGCAACTGTCGCGAGGGACAGTACCAAGGCGGACAAGGCAAAGGCCAGGAAGAGCGGACGGCGAGACATGATGGGTGTGACTTTGAAATTAGGACAAGGTAATGCTGATCTGAGTTTTGTGAGCAATTTACAGTGGTCGATTGTGGCGGCGCGAGATCGGGACTCGGGCACGTTGTGAACGTAGTTGTGCCTCAAGGATATGTGCAGCGCGATTGGGATCAAAAGATCCCTCGCAGCGCAGCCGATCACCTCCCACACTCCTTGTGGCAAGAACTGCACGGTGAATCGTTTCCGAGAAACTGTTAATACCAGTATCGTGTATTCCATGGCCCATGGAATGGTTCAGTGATTAAATAAGCTTAAAGAGCACTTACATAAAAACAATTAGACAGCTTCGGAGAGAAATGCGACCTAGTTTCCTTTTTCGGTGGAAGCGCGAAATCGGCGGATATACATGCTGCTTCGGCGTAAATATTCCAAGCAATAAAAGATTCGCTTTCGAAACGCGAGGAATAAACATCCACGTGGCAACTGGTGATGGGGCTAAACCATCTCGTTGGCAGGCACATTCGTAAGATCCGTCTCAAGCTGACCTGATTGTGTTAGTTTGCTAAACCCGCAACCCTGGACGGTTTTCCCTTGAAATGATACGGAATGGAAAAGTGCATAGAATGTCATTCTTGTGTGCGCGTTATAGTGTGTCTCGCATTGCCGGAACAGAATATGTATATTCAGAGCCAATGAAAACACAGGTATCTTCTTCATACGGAAGATATACAGAATATGCTCTGATCTTATACAGCGAACCCCGACGCTAACGACTGTGCAATACAGTACCTCTGAACTGAATCCATGTTGGGATAAAACCCAGCATTGGTTTCACGCATGTATGGGTACTACTCTGCGGTCAACATGGACCTCAAATTTCTGGACTTCCATTCACATTACGGTACCTCATTTATACCCTTGATACAATATTTTCACATGTATCATGTGGTACCGTCATCGCCCGGATATAAGACATATATGTCTTATCTCGTACACTAGAAAAAATGCTTGGATCTTATAAATGGGGAGGTTTGGGTGTCTTTAAGTCTTATAAATGGAGCCATAACCGTTTAGAAGATACCCCCTCGTTATACAATTGCCCCTAATCCTTACACTAGCTTAGCTCGTACACACAAATAGGTGTCTTATAATGAGGCTAGCCTGTTTATAAGAGACACCCGTATAATAGACAACCCCTGTCTACTATTCAACACTGTCTTATATCCGGGTGATGACGGTACATTATTTGCAAAGAACCCCACCTGTAGTATGTAAGCCACTTGCAGCCTGAAGTATCGTAGGTTAAGGCCTTCTAGGACATCAAGGTAACCCATGACTTGATGTTCGCAGATCTTTCCAGCCAAGCTCAGCTTCCTGGAGTATGATCTTGGGGAGAGATACACTCCTGAAGGGATTCCAAGAGCTCCCTTCTCCTCCCTGCAGGATCAGCCCCTCTCAGCTGCGCAG
Organism: Closterium sp. Yama58-4; assembly: GCA_947470075.1. NCBI lineage: Eukaryota > Viridiplantae > Streptophyta > Zygnematophyceae > Desmidiales > Closteriaceae > Closterium > Closterium sp. Yama58-4. The sequence continues at coordinate 1,348,713 of CANIUD010000675.1, read as the reverse complement.
TTGTTCCAAACACATTTGGCTCCCCTCCACCATCCACCCCCGTCTGAGCTACCTTCCGGTACATGCACGCCAGCTCGCTCTGGTATTGATCGTACACTATAGTAGCATTAGGCTTCTTCTTTTTAATGGCAAGCCAGTCATACCAATCCATGGCATACTGCCATATCTGCCTCTGAGGGAAGCGGTTCACATCATCACACCCAGGCAGCTCCCCATCAGGCAACGCATGACACACACCCTCATGCGAGTAGTAAGCTGCCACTTGGACGTACGCCTTGATGACACGTGGCGCGTTGTCGTTGTGCTTCGTGGCGACGCGGAACGGCTGCGTGTAGGGCAGATGCACGCCGACGCGTGGGATCGGCGTGTGATTGGTCCATTCCAAGGCCAAGTGCACCTCATCATGCGCATACGCCCACATGTAGTTCCCAATGGTCGTGTGGGCGATTTGGGTCCGCTCAAACTGGGGCCCATGCTTGGAGAACCACTTGAAAGCGGAGTCAAAGCTTCCCCCCTTGTCCTTGTGTATATTGGCCACGTGGCTCCTGAATCTTGGCAGAATGCTGGTCGGCATCAGAAATGGCAGCTGCACCATGAAATTGGCGAAGTACTTGTCTTTCCCAACGAAAAACTTGGTGGAGGGTAACCAGTGGTCCAGCTGTCGCTGCGCGCTGCCAATCACGTACGGCTTGCCATCTGTCAGGTTGAATAGTAGCCCAGGCGTCACTTTCATGTTGAAAATGACGTCATCATCTATTAAGGCCACGTAAGGGGCGGTTGTGTAGTTGTCAGCCCACATGTAGCTCCACTGTTGCAGGATCTTTCCAGGAAGCTTCAGAGGGTTATCCTCGTAGTACACCTTGATCCACGTGGGAATGAGGTCCTCAGCCAATCGCTCGTCGCCGTCGAGGATGAGGATGACGTCACCAATGCCACGTGGCCACATCTGCTCGATGCTGTCAAAGAGCATCTCGAGCAGGAAGAAACTGCTTGACACGTGGCTGCGGATTACAAGGTCCACGCGAGCAGGCCATAACGATCTGCCAATAGGGAGCAGCAGAAAGACAACGAAGTGGCTGAGAGACTTAGTGTGAGATGCAAAGGATTATTGACTAACTATGAGGAAAAACTGCCACACATATGAGATGCCACACATCTGAGATGCGCAAAGAAAGAAAGAAGGAAAAAAGATCACGAGAAAGCAAGACCAATGAGCTCCCTGCACGTACCAATACGCGTCATCGTAGAGGCTGAAGAGATCCGCCACGCAGTGACCCGTTCGCGAGCGCCGCCTGCACTCCCTCCCGCCGCTTCCGGCTCCACCAAGATCCGAGAAAACATCACCACTGTCACTGGCAGAAGTCGCATTATTATTACTACCAGCAGCAGCAGTTCCAGAAGTATTAGCGGGACCATCAGGCTGCTGATCTAGATCTTTCCCAGCGTTGCCACCGTCAGGCTCGATAGAAGACGTCGCATTAGCAGATATAATAGCTTTCTCGGAACTGGAACTGCTGGCGACATCGCGAAACACCTGACCTGCGGCGCTCGTGCTCCCCGCCGCCGAGTCAGCTTCAGCATCGGGCATGGATGATTCTTCCCGAGACGGGGAGTTCTGAGGCATCCTTCCGAGTAGTACCATCTTTGCGCTTAGTAACGCGGCTTCGTCTCCGCCGGCGGCTCGATCTTTCTCGTCGGCACTGCCTTGCGACATCGGTTAGCGCAGTCGCGACGTCGTCGCGGTAGTCGTAAGGCGCCGTCAAGAGCTGTCGCAGGCCCGTCGCACCACGGAACTTGCGATCCGAGTCGTCCGGGGAGGAAACGGCCGTGCTTGTCGTCGTAGGCTGTCGCACAGCGGAGGCGAGGAGTAGCAGAGAAAACGCCGTCGCGAGGGGGAGGAGGCAGAAGATGGCCTCTCGACGGGAGATTACGAGAAACGGCGGCGATTCCTTGCTGCTGCTACTACTCATACTGCTCGGACTCTTCGCTGCTGAATTCGGGCTCCCTTCTTCAGAAACATTACTCATACTACCGATAGCGTATCTTGGGGTGACTGATAAACTGCTGCGAGCGCTACTACTGCTCAATCCTTCTCCGCTGGTAATACCGTCACCAGAATCGGAGCTTGTGGGGCTGCTGGATCGCGAGGTGGGCAGCGATCGCGTGGATAGCGCTGGCGGCCATGGATCCGCCGTTGCGGACGGTGCTTCCACGGAGATAGACAAATCGTTACGTCGTGCCTGAGGGATGGTAGCTGCCATGATACTCGTATTGCTTTGACTCGTAATTTCTGGTACGACTAATTTCCGCGGCTAATGGAGGTCCAGAGGTACTAGAACCAGCGGGTTTGCATCGGGCCTTAAGGCGACCTACGACGTGACGCATGGTGTTGATGACGAACGTGCACTCGCCCATTCTGACTTCTACCATGCCTCTCAGAAACGCCACGTCGGCACAGGAAGATTTCACGCAGAGAAGGAACGTCAAATAGGATTCATATTATTGCATCATCACATGAGAGACTTCCATGGACGGAGAGACGGTCAATCAGGTGTTTCCTGGCTGTGAAGGATCGTCGAAACATGCTTTCGATCATAATCGCGCTCAGGAGAAGCTCTAAGAATCAACGGAGTTGCACGGGGATCAGGGCTCAGGTTTGGTTTTGGCTAACTCACGATTGGCAGTGTGGCCTTTTCAGAAACACTTATGAGCAGTGTGAAATTTTCCAGTACACTGATCTTGCAGTGTAACTCCTTGTTTTGAGAATTTTACACTAGGTCATCAGTGTAGGTTTATTCCGTGCACTGATGGATGTATGCTTAGTCTTTTTTCTTTAGTATGCCATTCTGTAATATTAAATTGTACTCATTCACTCTACATCATGGTTGTCCTCGCTATCAGACGACTCCACTACAGACTTGCCCTTTCCAGCACACTGCTTGTACGGGGCGGGTGTTTTTGCGGGTCTCCTCTTCTTCTGCTTCCGCCAGATGTCCACCACATCGGGCCACTTGTACTCGTAGTCCAGCATGTTGAGGGTCATCAGCTCGGATAGCCGGGCGTCGCCGAGCGATGTGCGCATCCAGCTCTTGATGACGTTTTGCCGGCTGAATCCGTGCTCGCACTCCACGGTACTTAGCGGAATGACTGCAAGCGCCTGCCACATCGATACCAGGTTCGGGAAGCTGCGTGGCCAGTCCTTGGTTTTCAGCATCTTTGCAAGCCCTTGGTAGAAGTCCTCGTCCTCGTAGTGGCGCGACATGACGTGGCAGAAGCTCTTCAGTTCCAGCTCGGCCGCACGGTGGTTGAACCCTGCAACATAAATTGACAAAAGAAGTTCAAAAATGATATCAGTCAACAGGTTTGTGGGATCCATGTTGGCACCACGAACACAGTGTGAACAGTAGAATAGCTATGTACACGTGGTCAACAACACACCTAGCAGCCTGTTTTTGAAGACACGCGCGTTGGCGTCCAACCACTGCACCACTCGTCGCTCCCGTTTGTCTTTCGCCTCTGGCCACGACTCCACCTTGTACAGTTTGCTGCCCTCCATCTCCTTCAGGCTGTACATGCGTGTGTGCAGGTTTGTCGCCACCTCCAGAGCAAACGCCTTGCACAGCTTGATGCAGTCGGCCATCGTTCCGCCGTACTTGTGTCCCTTTATCGGCGTCTCGGTCAGCACGATCTCATGCGATGTTGCCTCGCCTTCCGCATCCACGCCGTCCACCTTGATCGTCCTGTTCCCTTTGGCCATGCGAGCGATGAATGGCGTAAGCAGCTTGCTGAGTCCACCCCCAAAACCGCTCTCGTCGTACTCCACGTAGCGCAGCCTGATGCAGGCAATCGTGCGGTCCACCTCCTGGTGCACGAGCGTGATGTCAACCTGTAATCGTGGCGGAAACACGTTGACAGCGGTAAGAGCTAACAACCCAAAATGCATAACTCCGACTACAGTAAACATCAAACTATAAATAGCTTACTCTCCGGCGCTGGAAAAACTTGTTGAGGGTGTTGATCTCAGCCAGGAGATCCGCCAGGAAGTAGACGCAGAAGTGGAACTTCAGAGACTGCACCGTGGCGGCTAACTTGTGGCCGTACTCGATGAAGACTACGACTGCCGCACCTAGGACCTTGCACAGCCGCTGCACGGCGTCTCCACGCGACAACCACCTCACGTCGAAAAGGCCCTGGTGCTCGAGGTTTGTCTTGTGGATCTCTTGTTGCAGCTCCTTGAAGCGCTCGTGCCAGACGGACGACTTCGTGACGATGTCGCCGAGCCCACGGATAGCTGCGTCCACGAAGTCGAGGTCTTTGTACTTCAGTGCCGACTCCTTCACTGCAAGTACTTCTCTGCACATGGTTTTAAAAAACTGTCAGAACACTTGAAGTTGCCTGACTGAACAACACGGGAAAACCATTGACGTCGCATACCTGTGTGCTATGCAGTGCGTGCCGACGAGATGAGGGATGCGCTCACGGAGGCGCACCGTCAAACCCCGCTCGCAGCCAACCATCACACCCGCTCCGTCGGTGCTGATGGCGACGATCCGCTGCAGTTCTAGACCGACGGTCTCCAGGTGGCTTAGGAGGACGGTGAAGATACTCGCAGCATCACACTTCTGCACGGTTAGCAGCGCGAAGAATTCTGTCGCCACTTGCCGATCCTTCACGAACGTCACGAAAACTACCAAATGCTTCCCGCGCGCTCTGTCTGTGCTCTCGTCACAGCTGATGCCGATCCAAGGTGACGCGTGTATGTACATCAGCTGTTGCTGCTGCTGATAAGTGCACATCGCCTTCACCATCTCCTTGAACCCGTACCTGCAATGCGCGCAAACATGGGTTAGCATCCAAATGATATGTATTCATTAACAGAATATGGGAAAGCATGAACAGCACTCACTCCATGATATAAACACCGTAGGTCTGTAGAGGAATGTCCGAAACACCCTCTCTGGCCAGAAACTCCACGAGCCTTGGGTACATTGAGATCGGTGCGTCCTCGTCGCACACAAATTGAATGCTCCGCATGAGCCTGATGACGCGCGCGCCCTCAGGGTCTGCTCTCTCGTAGTCGTCGATCTTCTTCTGCGCAGCCAACTTGTCCAGAAGCCCCTGCTGCCGCTCGATGCACTCCTCGTGTCGAGTGCTGGCCTGGTGCGCCCGCATCGACGCTGGCTGCAAGTCGCGTCCGCCACATCCATTCCTCCCGTAACGAGCGTTGTCTGGGCCATGTTCACTGCACACACTGCAACGCAAGCATGGCAGACCATCCGCACCCTTGTCGAGCAACAGCCAATCAAACTGCGGGAGCCATTTCGTGATGTAGTTTCGCTGAGCTTCCAGGAACTTCGCCTCCGCGCGTTCAGCTGCAGTCAGCTTAAGAGGTGACGGCGCTGGAGTGACCTTGGGAGGTGGCGGTGGTGGAGGCCTCACGAGAGGCGTGCCGCTCGCAAACCCAAGTTTCAGCGCCCCCGAGTTAGAAGACTCCGGTGCTTCGGTAACGACCTCCGTCGTTTCCACGTTGTCGCGCGCGACGGGGTCCCCCTCAATGCGCGTGGGACGTTGCCATTCAGCTTCCTCGTCCTCTACCTCCTCCTGGCGCGGTGGTGACTGCCGCACTGCTGTGCGCACTGGATGATGCCACCCCTCGCTATCAACATAGGGTTCGGCGAAAGTGCTGGGTCCTGGTTCAGAAGCATTGCCTTTCAAAAAATCGAGGCCAGTCCTAGGCCTGTTGCTACTGGAAGGGTCTCCATCATCTGCATCGTCAGCGTCCAGGTCTCCAGGGGCTGCCATGGCAACGAGGTAGACGTCGCTCGGCTGCTAGGGAGGGAGGTTAGAACAAGAGGAACTAGGTGGGGATGGTGGAACGACGGTGCGGGGCGACACTGCATCTGTGCTTGCCCTACCCACAAGGCAATGCATCCAGACCGATACACCGAGTGCGCCTCGGTCGGGGAGATGGATGACAAGTGCACGCACCGACCATCTGAATGTGGTCCTAGTGAAACCACCAGATTCAGGCAGCAATACTGTACTTGATGGCAACACCGGGTTTCGTGGCGAGCAGGCTAGGGAATTATTCCAAACGGACCAATGGGAGAGGTGACTGCTGCCAACGCACATACTGTATGAAAGGTACCCTCGGTACTTGCGTGATTGACGGAAATCACAATCTGACAACTTCCCGGGAACAGGGGGGGGGGGGGGGGGGATGGGGTTCTGTACGCCCTTCAGTGTAAACCTCGCTACCGGAAACATTACCCCAGAGCATCAGTGTGGACTAAACCGATACACTTACAGATCAGTGTAACACTAATGCCCAAAAAATTTACCCCAGGCCATCAGTGTACATTGAAAATTTTACCCTTGTCAGCAGTATAGAAGGGTAAATTACACTGATAACCTGAGCCCTGACGGGGATTATTGGCAGAGCACAAATGACAATCCGATCCCGAATCTACCTCCCTTGGTCGGAATGCTGCAAAGACGCGAGAAGCAGGGATATGAAGCAGCGGACGAATAGCGGCATAAGGGCGAAGTGACGGTAGTGATTTTGGAATGAACGACAGCCAGTTTGTGGTTCGAGTGACATTATGGAAATGGTAGAGCGATTTTGGAGAGTTCTCAAAAATTGCTCACAAGGGATCTCATCTTGGGTAGGGGAGAGAAGCGATGGCTGCTTGTCAGTGGATGTGTGTGCTGGGCACCGCCTTGCTGAAATTTCTTGCAATGTCGGTGGGAGTAGGGGCGCCACGATTTGGCTGGAACGTCACGGCTCGATTATTCCTCAGAAGCGTTTCGATTTTCGACCGTTTGGACGGTCTGGAATGTTACAAGAAGGCAATCATCATGGAATAAGAATAACTATTTATTTGAATTACGAGATTAGTTAATATTCGTTGATTTTAAATATTGATTTGGATATTATACATAAAACTTTGTTCAATTTAATACTTCGCCTCTTATCTTTAAGTGCAATCCAGCTTTACAGGCTACCAATTTTAAATCAACTCATTATTAGCATATGTAAGCTCGCTACAATCGAGGAACGCTCATTCCTTGTCATGTCGCTCCCCCAAACCGATGCCTAGCTCCACAACCACCATAGTTGAAATAAGTGGTGACAACATCCCTGCTCTTGTGTGGTCCGCTGACACGTGGCATTTCGGCTATAACGATGAGCCAGCCTCTTCTCGCGTCGCAAGATGCGGAGCTCGCAACGGCGAGCTCGTCAGGAGCACCGGCGCCGAGGCTCGCCAGCGGCAGCTTCGGAAATCGGAGCTTCAGTGCTAGGTACAGGCAAGAACAGGAAAGCGCGGCTCGTTCCGTAGCCGCACATGTAAGCGGCTCGGACTCTACCATAGGTCACGCTCACTACTCGCACCGCTCGCCATGGCTGCGCGCCGCGCTTCTCGGGTCGAACGACGGGCTAGTCTCCATTACCTCCTTAATGCTCGGAGTCGGCGCCGTGGAAACCTCCCGAACGATGATGGTTATATCGGGGCTATCCGGTCTTATAGCGGGGGCGTGCAGCATGGCTATTGGCGAGTACATCTCGGTATACGGGCAGCGCGACTCGGAGGAGGCGGATCTGAAAAAAGAGCGGGACGAATTCGAGAAAGGGCCCGAGGCGGTGGCGCGGGAGTTGACCGAGCTGACTCAGATCTACGTGTCGCGCGGTGTGCCGTACGATCTCGCGCGGCAGGTGGCGGAGGCGCTGCATGCGAGCGATCCGATAAGAGCGCACGCGAGAGAGGAACTGGGCATCGACTTGGATGATTTGTCGGATCCGGGGCAGGTGAGATGCGGGGCAGGTGAGATGCGGGGCAGGTGAGATGCGGGGCAGGTGAGTTCCGCGGCAGGTGAGATCCGAGCAAAAAAGCATGGATGGAATGGTTGGGAATGGACGGGAATGGATGGAAAATCGAAATTGGGATGGATATTGATGCATCTAATTGGATGGGACATGAATGGGAATGAGCGAGACTGGTTGTGAATGGATGGACATGGATGTGAATGGATGGGAGATGGCAGTTGAATCATCTGGATTCAGGGTATGAAAGCCCATCATGGAACTCATTTGAGCCCCCATAAAACAATCTCTCCATTTTCCCCTTCCTCCCCCTCCACAATCTCTCCATTTTCTCCTTTCAGGCCGCCGTGGTTTCGGCCATTTCCTTCTTTGTGGGGGGAATCTTTCCCCTCCTCGCAGGCTGCTTCATTACAGATTACAACTCGCGAATCACTCTACTCATTGCCTTCTCCTCCATGACCTCCCTCCCCCGCCCCTTACATTTATGCAGGCCGCTGTGGTTTCGGCCATTTCCTTCTTTCTGGGGGGAATCTCACCGCTCCTTTCAGGCTGCTTCATTACAGACTACAACACGCGCATTACTGTACTCATCGCCCTCTCCTCCACGCTCTTTGTCTTGTTGGGCGCGCTCGGCGCGTGGCTGGGCGGCGCACCTCGGACCCGGGCGGCACTGAGGACGACTGTGGGCGGCTGGCTGGCCATGGCGATCACCTATTCAGTCGTGTGGGCGTTTGGTGCTTCAGGTGTTTAGTCAGGCTGGCTCCTGAGAAGCCTCAAAAACCAACTAGGCTTGGGCGGCACTGAAGACGACTGTGGGCGGCTGGCTGGCCATGGCAATAACCTACTCGGTCGTGTGGGCGTTCGGTGCTTCAGGGGTTTAAACGAGTTGGGTTTTGAGAACTAAAAACAAAAAACCATCTAGGTCCGGGCAGCACTGAGGACGACTGTGGGCGGCTGGCTGGCCATGGCAATTACCTATTCAGTCGTGTGGGCGTTTGGGGCTTCAGGTGTTTAGTCAGGTGTACATTCAGATTTGCAGCCGGCAGGAGTTGATGAGTGCACTTGTCAGCCTGAGTCCAGGTGTGAGGCATCAGGTGTGCATATGGAGTGCAGCGTTCAGGATTTGAGATGTGTGGAGTGCGGTTCTGGGAGCGAAGATTCCAGGTATGGTCTTGACTCTTAACCGCTGGGTTTTGGAATCTGAAATTGGAGAGTCCAGGTGTGGGCGTAGTGTGTGGGCAAACGTGTGCGCGTTGGGGAAGTGTATAGGTTCAGAAGTGCATTGCATGCACCACCCTCCAGTATTTTTTAGTTTAGGTCTACTGGGGGCTACCCTTAGAGCGTATTCCTATCCTCGTGTCAATTGGAACCTCATATAAAAAATGGACTTTTTGCCTGGTAAAACTAGCGAGAGGTTTTGGGTTTAGGGGAATTTTCAGTGGGAGGTTGATATGAGGTATTCTTGATATGAGGATAGGAATACGCTCTTATTCTAAGGCTGTTATTAGGAGCCGTATGTGTACTTGCTGTACAGTGTATAACAACCTGCTTATTATCACATCTGCTCTGCAAGCTCTTTTGTACTGGTTAACCAAGCATGCCTCACGCAATGGCTCCTGTTGAACAAAGCAGGGTGTCGGAATGAGCACAAAACCACCCTAAATATCTAATATGGTCACCGGTAGCCTGGCCGCAACCATTGGGAGTCTAGGGTTAAGTTGACTCTAAGGCTCAAAGCACAGCGCAGCCATTGGCAGGCACGCACTGACTCGATTTAGGTCTGGAGGTACGGTAACTCAGAACATGGTGTAGTGTAGGGCTTTAGCACTCCCACTAGAGTCAACTCAGAATACGGCGTAGGCATCAGCATGCATGGCTGTGCTGACAGCAGCACCATAGTGCCATGCTGCTGCCGTGGTAAACGGGGCATTGTGAGGCTGCTGGCTCACAGGCGTGAGCGGGTCTGTGGGTTCCAGGCCTGGCGGAATGTTGGGAAGGGGATATGGGAATGTGAGCGGAAAAGGGAGGATGTAAGTGTCCGGATGCGATGGGGCAGTATGCTGCCTGTGCATGCTCTAAATATGTCAGATGCATGCTCCACATACGTGAGGTGCATACTCTTGAAATTATGACAAAACATTATAGAGATCCGTTGGAGCCTGTGCAATATAGCAACTAATGCATCATGCAACAGTGCAAGAAGCACCAGTCATGGAAAGAAACAAAGCAGAAAAACTGCCAAACCTGACGTAAGAATACTATACCTAATCCCGAGGTGAGGAGATTACCTAATCCCGAGGTGAGGAGATTACTTAATCCCGAGGTGAGGAGATTACCTAATCCCGAGGTGAGGAGATTACCTAATCCCGAGGTGAGGAGATTACCTAATCCCGAGGTGATGAGGTGGAAGAGGTAGCTCGCATCCAGACAGGCGTACGGCGCATCCTGGCCGTTCATCAGCGGAAACTTCCTGGTGAATTCCTGCAGGGGAATGTCGCATGCTTCCTCTGCTATCCGAGCAAAGTGTTGAGCCGTGATGGTTGCTGACGTGGTTTCTGCGGTAGAATTGCTGTGAGGGATTAACCCGAACTGCTTATAAAGGGGATGGCGACACACATGCGAACCACAACAGAAAATTTATGAACGTTAGGTCTTCGGTGAAATTGTGGCCAAAACAATGCGGAGAAGATAAAACATTGGGGGTATGAGGGAGCGCTGAGTTCAGTGGGGGTATGGAACTGCATTAGAACCCCCTTCTACCCACTTACAACCCGCCTTTCACCACAAGCCCACTTGTTGTGCCGTCAAATGAAGCCAGCATCATTTCATGAGCAACGACCTGTGGCGACAACAACCTTCACTGCCCCCTCCTCTGCCAGCATCACTTCACGGAAATTTTCAAAAGCGACACAGCGTGAAATTATTGCTCCGCAGCCCACCTGTTGCGCAGCGTCAAAAAGGGCCGAGGAGGTGGCAAGCTGCACTGCGCCCTCTCCTCCTCTGCCTCCTCTGCGCGCACCCCACAGCCCATTCAGCGCGCTAGGCAGTATCCCGTTTGATAACACATGTGTAGATTGAGAATCTTCTGGAGAGGTACAAGTAACAGAATGACCCACCTGTTGTGCCGCGTGGAAGATTCCCGAGGTGGCAACAAAAATCTGAACCACGCCCTCTCCTCCTCTGCCTCCTTTGCGCGCACCCCACGGCCCATCCAGCGTGCCAGGCAGCAAGCACGCCCGCCCTTGCGGACACACAGGTGGATGGGCAGATGCTGGGTGCTTGTCAGCGCTGCTGCTGGTGCTGCTGCTGCTGCTTGTGCTGGTGGTGCTGGCGTTTGCTGCTGCCGCTGCCTGGAGTGCTTGAAGGGTGAGGGAGGAGCACAGGGCTGCACGCAAAGAGGCAGCAGTGGCGTCGCTGCTGGGCTTGGATGCGCCTGGAGAGGGGGGGCGGGTGGGTGACATGTGAGGCAGGGGGAGGGGTACGGGGAGTTGGAAGGCGGAGCAGAGGGCTGCACGCAAGGAGGCAGCAGTGCCGTCGCTGCTGGGCTTGGATGTGCCTGGTATGGGGTGGGTGGTTGACATGTGACGCAGGGGGAGGGGCACGGGATGGGGGAGTTGAAAGGCGGAGAGCAGACGGCTGCACGCAAGGAGGCAGCGGTGCTGTCGCTGCTGGGATTGGGTGTGCCTGGAGTGGGGTGGGTGGGTGGTTGGCGTGTGGAAAAATGGGGAAAACGTATGTGTGGGTTGTGTTGTGATGTGAGTCTACTCGTTGTGGTTGGAGTGGGATGAGTAGTTGGCGTGTGGAGCAAAGGTTAGGCGCACGGGATGGCGGGAGGAGGCAGTGAGCGCTTTGCAGATGGCCCATGGCACTGAATGGGCGGTCATGTGTTGCTATGCCATAGGCGCGGCCTCATCCCATGTGCACTTATCCATTCCTTAAATGGGTGGTGAGAGGCAGAGGGGCATGTGACAGGGGAGGAGGGCAAGCAATGGAGAAACATCACCTAGGCCATGCAAAGGCATGGCCGCACTGCACCAGACACCCTAGTAGAAACCAAGTGCATGCATGCATGGCAGCGCCACACAATAATCTCCCGTGCATCAGAATGTACACACAACGCCAATACGAGAGCCCATGTGCGTGTATTATTTAATGCATGGGCATACCACGAGAGCCCATGGGCATGCATGGATGGCCCTGGGTGTCGTTACTTGCCCGCAGCACCATTGCTCTCCCTGCCATTAGCCCATAGCCCTGCATGCTGGTGCGTGGTGGGAAAGCGGTTCAGAGGGATGGAGATGGAGAAGCAGATGCAGACGGGAAGGAAGAGGATCGGCAAGATGATAACTAAGGCGCCTCTTAAAAGAGGCCAACAATGTGAGATGCCGAAAAGACGTTTCTGGTGCATGCAACCGGATTCATCTGAAATCGTGATCGCATTCGATCCCTGCTGCTCCCTCTCTACCTGCTGCCCTGCATGCACGCACAGGACATCACGAGAGTACAAACCCTCCCCTCTCACCTGCGCACGTAGACATGGTGGTTGCTTCCCCAACCGTTTAACGTCCTCACGTATCCAGCTGGCACCTTATCCGCAACGTCAGAAGGAACTGCATATGTCACGTGGATGCTGGTATTCCCCAGGCCCACCACTGCCACTGTTGACTCCAGGTGGTTTTTCAGGTGCTTTCCCTGGTGCTTGCCCAGGTTGCCCAGGAGATGGTTCACAGCTGTCTGGATAACACGGGTGAGGTGGGGAGAAAGAAGCAGTGCCTTGATATGCCATGCACCATGCCATGCACCATGCCATGCACCATGCCATGCACCATGCCATGCACCATGCCATGCACCATGCCATGCACCATGCCATGCACCATGCCATGCACCATGCTATGCACCATACGCATGCATCATACGCATGCACCATACGCATGCAAATGCTCCCTCCCCTACGCTCCCATGGCCTGGCCAGGCCACAACAACACCCTGGCTCATCCACACGCCACCCCTCTCTATCTTTCCCTTATCTCCCCCACAGCCTCCCACCAGCCCCCTCTCTCGCCGTCTCCCCCGTCGCCCCACCCACCCAGGTAAGGAAGCCCCCATCAGTGTCATCAAGGTGTACTTTGATTTCAGTCGACTCAAAATGCACCTGCCTCCTCCCTCTCCCCCATCTCTCCCCCTGCCTCCCCCAAACTTTCCCCCCTCCTTCACCCCTCCACGCCCCACGCACCCAGGCAAAGAAGCCCTCGTCAGTGTCATCAAGCGTGCTGACGTCACCATGGGTGAATGGGAAAGGGTACTCCGTCAGCATTTGGCGGATCTGGGGGGAGAGGAGGGGTGGGGAAAGGGGAGGGGGAAGGTGGGTAAGGCCGGGTTAGGGGGGGAGGAGGGTTTAGGATAAAAGGAGGCAGAATTTTCTTCTGGTTTCGACTGAAAGTAAAAAAGTGAATGGAGGGAGGGAAGAAGGGAACACGGGCGAGATCCACGTTTAATATGTTTCATTCTATTCTTGTCTCTCCTCCACCAATGACCCCTCTAAAACGCCGCAAGGGCTGCTGCGCTGAATACTGAGCATCATGCCGACTCATCCCTCCCTCAAGTCCTCCCCTCGCACCCGCCTACCTCCGAATTTTCAGCCGATTCAAACATCAGCTCAGTACTCCCAACAAGTAACTTTTCCAGTCGACGCAATTCCAAGTTGAAAAGTTATTTGTTGTCATGCCATCCCTTCACTCGCCTCTCTCTCTCACCTACCTGCCGCCTCCCTTCCCCCATTCACAGCCTGCCCAAGGCTCCTGAATTGAAAACCCAAAGCACCAAGCCTCACCTCTGCTAGGATCTTGTCTGCTTGATCACCTGGGAGCAATCCCTGCCCTCCAATGGCCTGCCATGCATACAGTCACACACGCATAAGATCACCATGCGATACAGGTCAGCATATGCGATACAGTCAGGCAGAAATAGGATCACCAAGCCAGTACAACCACAATAAAGCGCATCATTTTACCCTGACAAGGTTGGGGGCAACCAGCAGCGTACCCTGACAAGAATGGGTGTGACTGGTCGAGTGAACTCGGGCACGGCTTTAAGTGCCTTCTTCATCAGCGGTCGCAGGCTGTTTGCTGCTGCTGTGACATTATCCCAGTATGCGGCCAGCCCGGGTTTCACCTGTCATGAGAACCAACAGCGTGAAGGGAGCATAAGAGTAGCTTTAAGTGCCTTCTTCATCAACGGTTGCAAGATGTCCACTGCTACCCTGGGATTATCCCAATATGCTCCCAACCCGAGCTTCACCTGTCGTGGCAGCGAATAGCATGGCATGGCATGGCGAAGCATTGGCAGAGAATGGTAATGGGAGAGCATTCCAGCAGAGAATATGAGCGGCGGAAGCAGGTATTAGCGTTGCCTAGAAAGCCCTCTACAGTAAAGAGTAAAGGGAAAGTGTTGATAGAAACTCCAGGAAAATAACAAGCAAGCGTGGAAGAGAGAAGGAAGAATCTATTTCATAAGAGAACTCACTGATTCCACCTTTGAAAGCAGGGTACAAAACACAGAGAGTATCACTGTCTTTCTTTTGCTAAAAATATCTTTCTAACTGCTGCTCGCCCTAGTCTTCATGGCTGATAATCTACATAATCAGAGAACTCACTGATTCCACCTTTGAAAGGTGAAGATCAGAAGGAACTCACCGAATGCACCTCTTCAAACCCTTTCTGAATCTCCCCCAGCTCCATCCGCGAATCAAATCTGTACACGTGGACGCTGCTGCTCTCCGCGCTCACGGCGTCAACCACAACAGCATACGTGTCCCCCGCGCTCTCCGCACCACCGCCACTGGCGCCACTTTCACCGCCCGCCACCATCTTAATCGCCGTCGACTTCCCCTGCTCGCGCATGTTAATTATTCTCCCGTCGCGTGACGGAACCTCGCGATCCGACGCGCTTCCGCCATGGCCGGAGGATCTGCCGTGCGCGCCGATTAGGGTAGGGGAGCCGTTGTCGTTGTCGGAAGCGGGGGTGAGGACGAAGACGAAGAGGATTAGCGCCACGAGTGCCACCGGAATGGCCGCTACGAGCGCGACGCGACGCGATCGCACCACGCGCTCCCGCGCCGAATCCTGCCGCCGCGCCACGACCATCGACTGGTCTGATTGAAACACGTGGGATTGTTTTGATGATTCTGGAAGACAGACTCGTTACAAACACGTTCCTTGAACGCAGATTAGAAGTGTTTAGTGGTATGAGCTTTCCCAGTCATGTTGACCATGCGACGCGACAGCAATAGCATGGCTGACCACAGCGACGCGGGCAGGCCGTAGGGAAGTGCTATTGGAAACTGGACAGTTTTGCTCAATCCCGCGGAATCGCGGGTTGTTTTATTATCGCCACGTGGCATGCCTTCGATCGCGCAAACCGCGATCTGTTTTATTGTTATCACAAAAATCGGGAGAATTTTAGTTAAGTTTTGTACAAATCTGCCCGCGGGCAAAAATAAAACCCATTTGGGCCTGGCATGCGTTAGGGAGGCATCAACCCTAAACACCTTGCCTCTAGGAGTTCAGGGTTGATGCATCCCTAACGCATGCCTTACGTATAGGGGTTTTATTTTTGCCTGCGGGCAGCGCAGTACAGAACTTAACTAACTTTCTCTAGAAAGTTGTGATAACAATAAAACAGATCGCGGTTCACGCGATCATAGGCTCGTCACGTGGCGAAAATAAATCAAACCGCGCTTCCGCGGATTTGAGCAAAATTCTCTGGAAACTGACTTGATTTTCCTGCAACAGTCGCGTGGAATGATGTCCCCGATAACACAACCACGAGGTTGAGTAATGATAACAGTATTACGGTACATAACAAAGGCCAATGCAGATAGGTGACACATAAGCATACTAGACTCCTCTTAACGGCCTATAACAATCACCAGGTGCCTTTTAGCAGAGTTAGAAGGCTGAGCAAGATTCAGTTGTACAAAACAAATAGCATGGGGGTTACATTTGACTAGAGCACATTTTGAATGCTCAGTGTTGTCATTTCCAGGGCATAGCATGGTGGGCTGGGCTTCTGTAGGCATCGCATCTTCCCTGTTGCACCGTAAGCTCACAACAAAGCCATGAAATCAGCTTCCCTGCTGCACACCGCCATGCTCTCCCTTGCACTCCCCACAGCCCACCACCCCACGCAAACTTTCCTCCTCAGTCTTCACCTTCTCCTTCTTATCCTCCTCACCTTCCTCTGTCCACCTCCGTATTTGGGTCTGATCCTTCTCATTGGAACCTACGCAACTCATGTCCCTGAAGCGCCGCAAATAAACCGCCACCAACCGCTCTCCAACCCATTATCCTCGTCCGCATCCTCCCCCTCATCCTACAATATAATCACAACCACGCACACCACATTCTTGCTGCAGTGCTGCGCATGGTCAGTGCAACCAACATGGCCAATCTTGCTTATGAGACGCCCCAGTCCTCTACCCATCCTCCTCGTCCTCCTCCTCATGCTCCGATATAATCACCACCGCACACGGCACGTTCTTGCTGCAGTGGTGCGCCAGCTCAGTGCAAGTCTGCAAGAGACATCGCCAGTCTTGACCTAGGCCGTCTAACTCTCAAACCTCTACCCGTCCTCTTCATCCTCTTCCTCATGCTCCGATATAATCACCACCGCGCACGGGGCGTTCTTGCTGCAGTGGTGCGCCAGCTCAGTGTGGCTGACGTGGCCAATCTTGGACAGCACCTTCTGGATCGTGTTCTGCTGAGCTGGCTCGTGCCTGGAGATGCCACGTGTCGTCGCCAGCACGAGCACGTCAGCTGAGATCATGTCGCAGAAATTGACGACCGCATTGGCCACGGACTTGGAATCCAGTAGAGCCACCTCGAAACGCACCTGAAGGTAGGTGGGAAGGGACATGAGAGGGAGTGTGTGTTGAGTGGCCAGGAGGGGCACGTCAGCAGAGATCATGTCGCAGAAAGTGACTCCTGCGTGAGAGAAGTGAATTTCCAAGACGTCTCAAAATTTCACTAATTTCACGTGGCTACTTGCTCACTGCCCCGTTCCCCCAACTCCCCTTTCCACCCCCCCTTCCCCCTTCTCCACTCACCTTCTTCTCAATGGACACCCCCACGAGGCGGGACAGAGCTTGCTTAGCATCCCCATCCCACTTGAGGCGTTTCAGCAGCACGGGTGCAGTCGCCTCATCAATAACAGCCGTGCCCGTCCCGATGGTCGACACGTTGCTCACTGACGGCCCGAGGCCTCGTCAATCACACCCTCTCCTTCATCCCCTCCTCACCTTTTTCTCGATAGACACCCCCACAAGCCTTGAAAGAGCCTGCTTAGCATCGCCATCCCACTTGAGTCGTTTCAGCAGCACGGGAGCCGTGGCCTCATCAATCACAGCCGTGCCCGTCCCGATGGTCGACACGTTGCTCACTGACGGCCCGTGCGCTCCCCCGCCGCCCGCACTGCCGCCCGCACCGCCCGTGGCCGTCATGAGCTCTTTTAGCGCCTGCTCGCGGTCGCTGCCGTCCGTTTCCTCGCCGTCCTTTATGGAGTCTGGACGGGGGTGGGGGGAAAGGGGGGGAACGGGGGGAAGGGGGGGAAGAGGGGGCAGAGAAAGGGGGAAGTTAGTGGTCAGTGGATGATGGGAATGGGAGGGATTGGGCTGCTCCGGTCATGAGCTTCTTAAGCGCCTGCTCCCTGTCGCTGCCATCCTTTTCCTCCCCGTCCCTTATGCAGTCTGCAGGGAAGGAGGGGGAGGGAGGGGTAGAGCAGAGAGGGGGGATGAGTGGCCGTCATGAGCTCTTTTACTGCCTGCTGGCGGACGCTGCCGTCCGTGTCCTCTCCGTCCTTTATGGAGTCTGCAAAGGGGGGGAGAGAGGGAGGAGAGAAAAGGGAGGAGAGGGGGTTGGCAATGAGAAGAGGGGATAGGAAAAAGGGGTGAATGGCCTGCTCACGGTCGCTGCCATCCATGTCCTCTTCATCCTTTATGGAGTCTGACCAGGGGGGGAGTAGAAGTGGGCAACCGGGCGGGCGGGGGTTGGTGACAGTAGGGTGGTAATGAGAAGGGGGATGTGCTGCTGCCGGTCGCTGCTATCGCTGTCCTCCGCATCCTCTGGAGTAGAAACTGCACGGATGGGAGAGTAGAAGCGGGAGGGCGGGTTCATGGGAAAGCGGGGATGGGAACAGGGGATGGGAGGGGGTGGGGTGGGGGGGGAGAAGGGGGAGGGGTGGAGGGGGATGAATGTCCTGCTCCCAGTCGCTGCCGTCCTTGTCCTCCCCTCCCCATCCTTTATGTACGGTAGTCTGAAGGGGGGGAGAAAGGAGGTGGGCGATGGGGGCCGGGTATGGGGAATGGGATGGGGAGGTGAGAGGGGGTATGGGGGATGGAAGATGGGAGAATTTTCCGGCACCGGAGAGGTGCGGGTGAGGGAAGGGGGTGGAGGTGGGTTTGGTTGAGCCTTGAGGGGCATTCGCAACGGCCCAGAGAACAGCAATGGTTGGGGTGTTGGGCGCAACCCAGGTGTGGGTTGTTATGAGGTAGCTTGCACTCATGCTGGATGGATGGATAGACGGATTCATTCTGGGAGGGGAAGTAGAAACCTAAGCACAGGATAAAATCTAGGGTTGGGGATGGGAAGCTGGTCCTGGGGAGGAAATCTAGGGTACGAATGGGGAATGGAGGAGGAAGGAAGTGGCGAGGGAGGAGCGAGGGTGTGGCGAAGGAGGATGGGGGAGGAAGGGAGAGAAGGAAGCGCGCGGCTTGCCTGCTCGGGGGACGCGGAGCGCGGACCGCCACGACGTGCGGTTGTGATAGAGCGCCACGATCAAACGGTCGTCGTGCTTCCGCATGCGCTCCTCCACGAAATCGCGCAGCGCGTCGATGCACATCTCGCAGCCGTCCATCGCCGCGACAATCGTACGGCCCTGATTGACGCTGAAGATGGTCGGCAGCCGGCTCTTGGCCATCATCTTGACTTGAGACTTCTTAAAATTCCGCAACCGCGCGAAACTACGTTCGGTTGAGGCGCCTTAGAAGGTCTCTTAACGGACTTTCTGAAATCGAAGCCTCTACCGCAACCGCGCGGGTCCCCTAGAGATATCCAATCTCCGCAAGCGCCTATTAAATACTGTGATTGCTTGAAAACCTACTATTCTCTTGAAGGCTAGAGAAGACGATTCGAGGCTAGCCCAGTTGCCGCCAGGCAGCCATGGCTGGTCCTGGGCGGCGCGCACGCATGGCGGCCGGCCCGACTGTCGCCTGCCAATGACACCGGCAACAACGAGGCTGGCCCGCTGCTTCTACCGCCTTCTGTGGACTTCAAGTAAAGGCGCAATGCGGCTTCCGCTGTCTTCCCCCGCAATGCGCAATGCGGAAACGTTGGCGAAAATTGGAAGAGGCTGGTGGTAGAATCGACCTGTCTACTAGCGGCAAGAGGGCACGAGAGCGCTGCGACCCATGAACCGCATTGCAGCGCGCAGCGTTTCAACTGGCTCGACAGACGAAAGGGTAACTTCGAAGCGGAGCTCGAATTGCCTCGCACGCCCTTGGGTGGGACAGGAAGAATGCTCGTCCTCGGTCTGTCTGTTTGTCTTTCTGTCTGTCTGTCTAGGTCATAATGCCGTCTTGAACCTTGACTTGCTTGCGCGGAGCTGCTTTTTTCTCTCTTTTTTTCCTAATAGGCGGCGGTGGCGTTGAAGCAGGGGAAGAAGCGCGACTGCGCGCCGGGATTAATAGACAATAGTGACGGGAGTAATGTGCTTCGCTCTGTGTTGCGGAGGAAAATAGGCGCTGAAGTTGGTGTGGCTGGAGGGAAGGACGGCTGGAGATTAGTTGTTGAAAATGCTCGATATTAGAGTCACGAGCGACAGATAAGCGAAGGAGAAGTGTTCGGGTACATTGAACTATTCTCATTACCCATTATGAGTTTCCCAGTGGAAAAAAAAAAAAAAAACAAGCACTGGGTAATATATAGTAATGGAATTCAGAGCAATGTATGGACGTTTAGGGCGTACCAAAAAACTGAAAATAGAGGGTGAAAGACTCACATGAACAAATAGTAGACATACGCAAATTAGACATCTCATCATAGTCTTTCCTTATCTAGGAGCCCTCATTAGCGGAACCCGCAGATTCGTAAAAATATCCCACGCCCCTAGGGGCCTGCTTTGCAAGTGCCCGTCAGTTATGCCATGTCGTATTCCTTGTCTTCCCCTGCTTTTAGCTTTCCAAACGTCCAGATTATTTACTGTCAAACCCGTAGCCGACTTGGCTGGTTCCCCCTCCTCGACAGTAGTTCGATCTACGGTAAGTTAGCTCTTTTCTTCGTCTCTTTCCTGGTTTCTAACTTTGTTTGGTCATGCAGGGAACTCGCTCCTAGCTCTCCTAAGGTAGGCGGTTACTTACCGTCGTCCGCTTCATCGCCCCGCCTATTCGCTGGTCTTTACAACCGCGTATTGTTATGCACGACCCGACCTATCCCCCCCCACGCAAACCCCGTCTCCTCCCTTTTCTCGCGCCTAACACTCTCTCTTTCCGCTCGCTGCTCTAGCCCCTGCTATCCCTCCTCTCCGTCCTGGTCGACCCTCGCCCCTGCCCTTCCTGACGCTCTACTCTCGCGACGTCAACGGCGTGCGCTACTTCGGCCGTGCCGCGTCATACCTCCCCAACAACGCCTGAAACCGACGGCTCCCAACCCCACGCCGACGGACACGCCACCGCCGTCAGGATCTCGGCATCGACGACAACCTCAAACACGCCTGCGCTTCCTCTCCCACTCTTCCAGTCAGCTAAGTGCCACCGTACCGTACACTGCTGCCTCCCTCAATCGATTTTCATTCTACCGCTTTACTAAGCCACGCGGTTCCTTGCTATCCTGGTTTTTCCGCAACGATGCTATCTCCTTCGCTCTGTTGCTCCCCATCCTGCCTCGCTATTTCTGCCGACGTGCATGGTTTTCAGACTTTGGCTGCCGACTAGGCGCCAAGTCTACCCCAAGCTCGGGCTGCCGCCTAGGCTCCCAGCTTACTCCGGAATTGGGTCGCCGACTAGGCACCCTTTCCATTTCTGTGAACCGCTGTGGCCAACGCCTTCGCGTTCACGATACACCTCCTAACACCACTTGTGCTTGGCCTTTGCCTTGTCTTCCTGCTACCTTTCCCCCCTGGCCACCCGAGCCTCCGTCACCCCGACGTGTCATTGCTTTCGCTTGGCCTTCTGACTCCGGAAGCTCCGTAAGCTTCCAGTCACTCTCTCCAGATTGCGATGGCCGCCTTGGCCGGTGCGTCCACACTCTCACCGTACCACCCGTCCGCCCCAGCCTCCCGGCTCCCGTTATGTTTCGCCTAGCTGCTGCTCGCGTGCTCTCTCAACTTTCTCACCATGCTCGCCTCTTTACTGCTGCATCTTATCTTGACAGTGCCATCTTCCCCCACGTCCCCGCCCTCGTTCTGTCTTCCTCGTTCGCCCCGATTGGCCTGCGCCTTGTCTTGGACTTCTTGCACCCGCCTTTTATCCCACATACCCGCCTTTTACCCCTGCAGGCTGCTGTATCTCGCTGCCCCGCGTCTAGACCGCCCTGCTGCGTTCCAGCCGCTGCTGGCGCCCCCCCGTGCCTCCAGAGTTCCCCCCTCACTGCTCACCCCCCTGTCGTTACACCTGTCAGAATACTAGGAGTGGGGCCTAGGCTTAGTAGCCTAGGCCCACACATAGAGTAGGTAGGTTGTGCCCTAGGACTAGGGTTTGTGGTATACGAAGGAGAATTGGAGAAGTGAGAATGGGAATGATGATTTGAACTAGCAAGCAGCAGGATACATATAGGAAACCCTAAGGGGTTGTACTCACTATTGAGCACCCCACTGCAGGCTAGATAATAACATTTTGACACACCCCCATAGCCAAAGTGGGGTGCAATCAGCACAATGAGCAGGCAGTGCAATAGTTCACAAATATGAGCAAAGCTAGAGGCTATCACAGAGGGCAAGTGAGGAGGAGGAGGAACTGTGAAGGGAGAGAAGATTGGAGACGACGACTGAAGCTGCAGACACACGGGCAACAGGTGCTGCAACCTCCTCCAGCTGTCCCACACCCCCCTACACACACCCCCAGTGTCACCTCTAGCTCCACTCCCACATCACCCCCCTAGCGCCACTCCCTCGTCTCCCACACATCCACCCCCCCTCAGCGGTAGCTGCAGCAGTGGGAGACGGAGGAGAAGGTAGGGGCGACGCACAAGGAGCACCCCCACACCCGCCACCCCCACACCCTCCTGTCCAGGGGACGCAGGGGGGGGGGGGGGGGGAGGGCCGGGGCGGGAGAGCGCACGAGGGCGCAGGCAACCGCGCGTGCAGAGCAACAGCGCGGAGCAGGTAGGGTAGAGCGCACGAGGGCGCGGGCAACCGCGCGTGCAGAGCAACAGCGCGGAGCAGGTAGGGTAGAGCGCACGAGGGCGCGTGCAGAGCAACAGCGCGGAGCAGGTAGGGTAGGGCGCACGAGGGCGCGGGCAACCGCGCGTGCAGAGCAACAGCGCGGAGCAGGGACGGTAGAGCGCACGAGGGCGCGGGCAACCGCGCGTGCAGAGCAACAGCGCGGAGCAGGTAGGGTAGAGCGCACGAGGGCGCGGGCAACCGCGCGTGCAGAGCAACAGCGCGGAGCAGGTAGGGTAGAGCGCACGAGGGCGCGGGCAACCGCGCGTGCAGAGCAACAGCGCGGAGCAGGTAGGGTAGAGCGCACGAGGGCGCGGGCAACCGCGCGTGCAGAGCAACAGCGCGGAGCAGGTAGGGTAGAGCGCACGAGGGCGCGGGCAACCGCGCGTGCAGAGCAACAGCGCGGAGCAGGTAGGGTAGGGCGCACGAGGGCGCGAGTGAGACTGAGCGCGACTGCACAGGGTCCAGGAGCGGCGTCGCGGGCAGCTGCATGGTCGGCTGCTGCTGGTGCGGTTGCTCCAGGGGCGGCGGCGCAGGTCCAGGGGCGGCTGCACCAGGGGCGGCTGCTCCACGGGCGGCGTCGCGGGTACAGGGGCGGCTGCACCAGGGGCGGCTGCTCCAGGGGCGGCGGCGCAGGTCCAGGGGCAGCTGCAGCAGTGGCGGCTGCTCCAGTGGCCAGGGGCGGCTGCTGCAGGGGCGGCTGCTCCAGGGGCGGCGTCGCGGGCCCAGGGGCGGCTGCACCAGGGGCGGCGGCTCCAGTGGCGGCTGCTCCAGAGGCGGCTGCTGCAGAGGCGGGCGACTCCAGGGGAGGCTGCTGCAGTGGCGGGCGGCTCCAGGGGCGGCTGCTGCTGTGGCGGGCGACTCCAGGGGCGGCTGCTGCAGTGGCGGGCGGCTCCAGTGGCGGCTGCTGCTGTGGCGGGCGACTCCAGGGGCGGCTGCTGCAGTGGCGAGCGGCTCCAGGGGCGGCTGCTGCTGTGGCGGGCGACTCCAGGGGCGGCTGCTGCAGAGGCGGGCGACTCCAGGGGAGGCTGCTGCAGTGGCGGGCGGCTCCAGGGGCGGCTGCTGCTGTGGCGGGCGACTCCAGGGGCGGCTGCTGCAGTGGCGGGCGGCTCCAGTGGCGGCTGCTGCTGTGGCGGGCGACTCCAGGGGCGGCTGCTGCTGTGGCGGGCGACTCCAGGGGCGGCTGGCGGGCGACTCCAGGGGCGGCTGCTGCAGTGGCGAGCGGCTCCAGGGGCGGCTGCTGCTGTGGCGGGCGACTCCAGGGGCGGCTGCTGCAGAGGCGGGCGACTCCAGGGGAGGCTGCTGCAGTGGCGGGCGACTCCAGGGGCGGCTGCTGCAGTGGCGGGCGACTGGCGCAGGGGCGGTACACACGCCGCTGCAGGGGCGGCGTCGCGAGCGCAGGGGCTGCTCGCGCGCTGGCGCAGGGGCGGCTCGCGCGCTGTTGCAGGGGCGGCGTCGCGAGCTGCTGTGGGGGCGGCGTCGCGAGCTGCAGGAGGGGCGGCGGCGCGAGCGACGGGCGACTGTGGGAGCAGCGGGCGGGCCCCCTGAAGGCGCCGCGACGAGCGACGGGGGGGAGCAGCGGGCGGGCCCCCTGAAGGCGCCGCGACGAGCGACGGGGGGGAGCAGCGGGCGGGCCCCCTGAAGGCGCCGCGACGAGTGACGGGGAGGAGTAGCGGGCGGGCCCCCTGAAGGCGCCGCGACGAGCGACGGGGGGGGGGAGCAGCGGGCAGGCCCCCCCCGGAGGGCGCCTCGACGGACGGTGAAGCCGCCGCGCGCCCCGAGCGCGCGGCGGGCAGAAAAAGCCGCCACGCGCTCGGAGCGCGCGGCGGGAAGAAAAATACAGCGCCGCGCACCACGGAGCGCGCGGCGGAAAGTACGGCAGCGGAAGCAGTTGGTGGGCCCGTTGAGCTAGGCGGCAGGATCATGCTCGCTCTAGATACCATGTCAGAATACTAGGAGTGGGGCCTAGGCTTAGTAGCCTAGGCCCACACATAGAGTAGGTAGGTTGTGCCCTAGGACTAGGGTTTGTGGTATACGAAGGAGAATTGGAGAAGTGAGAATGGGAATGATGATTTGAACTAGCAAGCAGCAGGATACATATAGGAAACCCTAAGGGGTTGTACTCACTATTGAGCACCCCACTGCAGGCTAGACAATAACATTCTGACAACACCCCCTCACCCATCCCCTCTCCCGCTCAATCATTCTGCTCATTTGCCCTCCCCCTCACCTGGATGCTGAGATTCCTCAATTGTCACCCTCCTACTAGCATCTCACTCCCTTTCTGGCTTGTTACCCCTCTCTTTGATGGTACTGTGTCTTCCCTTCTTATCATGGTCCTTCCGCCCCTCCCAACTTGTGTCTTTTTTCCTTCTTCCCTAGCCCCCGACTCTCCTTCCCCCCTTCCCCGGCATGCCCGCCTTCCCCTCTCTGGCTGCTCGCCCAGGTCCCTCCCCCCCCCAAATTTCCGACCTGTCTGGCAGCCTTGAGTTCCAGCTGGCTGCGAGTCATCACCCCAACCCCGGCTGCTCAGAACTCTCTGGGCTCCAGGATGTTCCATACCTTTCTGTTACAGCCCTAAAGCCTATGGCACCCAACCCCTGCTTGCTAGCAATCTATGCAGCTTCCGCTGCTTTGAGTAGTTTGAACATTATCAATTCCAGACGCAACTCTTTATTAAGCAACATATCTACATCACGCGCGAAGCGCACCAGCAATGCACCTACACGTAACACTGCCTTTCCTTCGACATGTGTGTCTGCCCAGTTACAGAAATCCTGTCTAATGTCTGGCTGGCAGCAGCAACGCAATCCGTTTATACTACCAGTATCAATTGTGCCTCGCTCACACATGTGCTTTAGCCCGTGGATCCGTGCACCTTCCTGCACGGTGGGCGTTCATTTAGCAGAATGTTAACGCCCCTACGGGTTCGCTGCTTGAATATTAATGGTATCAACAAACCAGTTAAACGCAATGCTTTAAAACGTTGGCTTTCCACCTCTCGTCCTCACGCGGACATTCTCATTTTAGTGGACACACGTCTCTAAAAAAACCTACCTCGACTTTCACTCCAACTTCGGCCACACTCTTCAGTTCACGCTCCAACCCCTTACGCTCTAAATTCAATTGGCCAACAAGTTCCGCAACCTGGTGGCATCTCCATCCTGTCCTTCAATCGAGCAGTTTCTCTCACCTCCCCATTTCCCTCCGCCGATGGCCGCCTCCTATCTGTACACATCAACTTCCTGCATGAGCAATTGCGCCTGATCGCCATCTACGCGCCGAGACCTGCCACTGACCGTCGGATCTGGTGGAGATCAATCCTAACTCCTGCATTGGAACAACCCTCTGCAGTTGTAGCTACGATCCTTGCAGGTGACTTTAACTCTGTAGTCTCCCCTTTAGACCGTAACCGCCCGCTGTTTGGCCATGAACTTAGCGAGGCCACTATTTTGTCAAATCTTTTGTCAACGCACGCACTGTGTGACGTGCATCTTCCACTCCAACCCGTCGACCCCGTGTTTTCTTTCTTTGGTCGCTGGGTCAGTGCCGGTTCAGCTCTCCCGCCCGCCTCTAGATTAGATCGAATTTACCTCTCCAGTTCATTCCTCCCACGGTCCTCTGAAACCTCCTACCTCTGGACCCCCGATGACGTTTCTGACCACTCATTCGCCCCCCTCTGCACCCTCATCTTCGACAACCCGGCCATGGCTCCACGACCTTGGCGCTTCAGCTCTTCTCTCCTCCGCCGTCCCCAAGTCGCTGCCATAATTGAATCGCACCTCCCCTCCCTGCCGTCACGCCTTTCCCCCGTAGCATGGGATTCATGGAAACTAGCCCTCACCCTTAGCCTGAAATGCTTCTCGAACGAATAACGTATCGGCACCACCGATCATCTCGTACGTCTAACCAGCCGCCTCCAACTCCAATCCGCCCTCTCTCCTCTGAACCACGAAGAGACCGCACATCTCGTCAAAGCCCGCCTACAACTCACAAGATACGAGTCATCTAAATCCGCCGAACTCGCTCTAAAAGCAAAGCTCAAAGTTGAGGGTCACAGGGAGATGGGAATCTCCTCTCTCCTCGCGGGACTTAATTCCCGTATTAAAGACTCATTAATCTCCTCGCTTACACTCCCGGACGGACAAACCAATCCGACCTTCGCGCCATGACTGCTGAATGCACCAGATTCTTTCGTTCCCTTTATAGCGGGGCATCACCGGGCGTGCCAAACCCTGGTTTTTGGGCACACATTCCCCCCTCTTCTCTCCCCCCCCCGACTACTCAACCACCTGCAAGCCCCATTCTCCCTTCTAGAAATCAGCAAAGCCATCGGGCAACTTTCTCGCGGAAAAACCCCGGGCCCCGACGGCATCCCGGGTGAGCTGTTCCGACAACATAAGACACGCTTTGCCCCTGCATTTCTCTCACTCTTCTCCTCTCCCCTCATCTCCGCAGCCCTCCCGCCGTCAATGCTCTCAGGCCGCACAGTCCTAATGCCCAAAAGGGGTAATTTTTCTTCCGCAGAGAACCTTCGACCCATTACCCTTATGAACTCGGATTACAAGGTCTTGGCCTTGTGCCTCGCCAACCGGTTGCAACTTGCGCTCCCCTTGATTATCCACCCCTCTCAGACTGCGTTTATCAAGAACAGGAAAATTGGCGATACGATTAACGACACGCTCGACATTTTCGACTGGAGCACATATACCAAGTCCCCCCTGCTCGCCTTAACTGTTGACTTCCGGAAGGCCTACGATCTGGTTGACCGGGCCTTCCTCTTCCGGGCGCTCGTTACGCTAGGACTCCCTGACTCGTTCATCGCACGGGTCCGTCTCATGCATACCAACACCTCCACCCAAATCTCTGTCAACAACCTTGCTGGGCCCACCTTCCCCGTTCGAACAGGGGTCCGACAAGGATGCCCTCTTGCTCCCCTTCTTTTCGTTTGTGTCATAGAAATCTTTCAGCGCTACCTCTCTCTTTTCCTCCCGGGGTTTCCCCTCTCTGCAACACAACGTCGCCTTATGGCTTGCTATGCTGACGATGTCACAATCTTTCTCTCCTCAGTCAGAGAGCTCGGGACCACACTTATACATCTCCGAGTCTTTGCTGCTGTCTCTGGAGAACATCCCAACTGTAATAAATGCTCAATTATCCCTTTCTTCATTGCTCCAGAACTTATAATCCTTGCTGGCCCCATCCCCATCCGCACCCCTCAAGAGGCAGAACGTATCCTCGGCATCTACGTTGAACGCGCTCAACCAGGCAACACCACGTGGTCCTTGACCCTTTCTCGCGTTCAGCGCACGGCGAAGTTCCTTGCCGTCCTCCGTGCCACAGTTTCCTGTCGTAAGTCACTTGCGTCGATTTTCTTAAATTCTATTCTCTCCTAACCTGGGCGCTTTCAACCTCCCTCTCCTGACATTATTAAACATCTTGATGTCATGGTCGGGAATTTTCTATCATCCTCTCGCTTCAAAGAACACGGCCTTGCAGTTCGCCTCATCCCTAACCGTCTCCTGTATAACACCACGCGCGACGGAGGTTTAGGTGCGTTTGCCCCTTCTACTCAGATCCGGGCTCTAAACACTCATCGCGCGCTACGCCATTTCGGCGCCTCACCAACGGAGGAGGTTGCGAGAGCCGCCGTGTGCCTCCCCTTCGATACTCACTGCTTCTTGGCTCACCCTGCCATCCTCAAATCAGGCATTCTCCCAGCTAAAGTTCCGAGCCGAGCGCTCGCAGAACTCCACGCACTAATAGAGACCGCCCCAACTATCGTCCCCCCTCGGCTTGATCCTAAGTGCATACTGGCTGAACCCACTGCGTTTAACCGTTTCATTTTGAAACCCAATGGAAAGCCTTTTGGAATCCTTCCACGTGAACGTTTTCTCCTGTCCATGCAGGTTCGAGTCGGCAAACTGATCTCCTCTTCCTTCTCCTTTCTTGGGCTGGTCAGTTTCAAACACTTCACCTCCTCGTTTCCCCTCGCAGACTCCTCCTCGGGACGGAAAGTCTGGCGAGATCTCATTCGCGCCATTCCCAAGTCCTGGTGGTTAGCCCTTCGTTCCCCATCTCCTCCCGTGGCAGCCCCAGGGGATTGGTTTATTCCCTTACAAGACTCTGACGCCTCCCCTGCTCTTGCTCTCCAGGTCACGGCGTTTTCCCCTCCGTCGTCGCTGTCAGCCTCCCTCCACCGCGTCCTCCCTAACCGGTTCATCGAACGCTCTTCGATCGGAGACGGTACCTATCTCCTCAGCGATCTCTGCGCAGTGCATGTCGTTGGGTCCTGGCTTACAGGCCCCTTCTATACAGGTGCAGAGCTAGGCGCGCGGCTCGATATCCTACAGGACGGATGCCCAAGTGTAGCCGATCTTCGTCGCAGCCTCTACTCCAAGCGGCCTCTTGATCACGCCGTCCGTTGGATTCGCATCCTCCCCGCTCCTCCTCCTCTTATCCCCGATTTCTCCCACGTTTTTTTACGCGAGCAACCCAGCCTCCAGCGCGACGTCTTGTACCGGTTCTACACTCGCGCTCTTCCGTCGGGTTCGCGTTTCAACTTCGCCGCAGATCGAGGGATTTGCTCACTCTGCTCTACTGGAACCACAGAGACTATTTCCCACATCTTCTTTGAGTGTGGGGTGGCCCCTGCAGTGGTTTCTGCTCTCTCCTCTGTTGCGCATCGTCACCTCCACTGCTCTCCTCCTCCTGAGCTCTTGCTCTTTCCGCTTACCTCGAGAGCCGGCAAGGTGGCCCCCTGGAGCCTTTTGGTCGGTGCCTCCGCAAAGGCAATCTGGAATGCGCGCTGTGACCATAAATTCAACGACTCAACCTCCTCCCGCTTTGAGATCCTCCAACTCATCCTGGCTCAATTTCTCCTAGCCTTCAAAATCTTCCTCTGGCGGAGGAAACGACAATCAGTGAAAAAACAGCAACACTCGGCTTCTCGCATCACACTAGCCAGTCGGCTCCGCTTCCTCATCTTTGATCCTGACGGGAACCCTTCTATTCACCCGGATCTCCGCTCCTCGTGGCTACTTGGAGACCCCTTCCGTCCCCCTTAGGCTTACCTTTTTTTCTAGCATAGAGCACTCTCCAGCCTTGCTGGAGGTTATCCTTTAGGATACGAAATAACGTGTTTCCTACGTACGCCTTAGGGTTGTTGGTTGTGTAGACCATATTTCCAGTTGCTCTATGTTTTGCTGCACATGGTTCCTTTTCTTCCCCTGCATGCTCCCACCGACCCCAAAACCAGCCGACGAATTTGAGAATCACGCCAGTCTCCACTCCACTCTATTTCATCTTCCCCCTAGTCATCTGACACCAAAGCCCCATCGCCTCAGCTCGGTCGGTGGTTTCAGCGAAGACAAAGGCGCGGACTGGCACCGATTCTAACCGCCCTCTCCGTCGTTCCGGGCTTAAAAAGCTTCAGCCAGCTTCACCGTGAGGTCTTTTTACCCAGTTCCGATCCATAATCCGAGCTGACTTTTGAGTCGACTCAAGAGTTCCGATCCATAATCCGTCGCGCCACCGTCGACGAGCTTACAGAGGTCGCGACGCGCCAACGTTCCGATGGCGGCAGTCCCGGCAGGCCCAGTAGGGGCGCTGCCGCGGATGCGCGTTGCAAGCCCCGAGGCCGCCCAGTCTCTCGACGTTCCAACAGTCACTTCGCCGCAACGTCTCCGATTCCGCCCAGTCGCGAGCGCGCAACCAGGAAGCACCGCACGCGGAACCTGCGATAGGTGTGCCCGCGTGTCGAGGTCTGCCCCGGGCGCGCTCACGCCCGTGCGTCCGTCCCTCGCTCCTCTCTCGCTCGCGCCTGTCTCGCTCGTTCCTCGCACGTTCGCTCATCGCGCTCTGCCACCGCCTCGCAGACTGCTCGCGCGTGGCCTCGCATCTTCCGATCTGCGCAGGCAGGTCCTTCCGCCGCTTCCCCCGCTGCTCTCGCCAACCACAACCGGATGGCGCAGGCGAGCGCGTCTCGTTATACGCAGCAGTGCCAGTAACGGGGATACATCTGCCGGTTCCATCTGCTCGTCAGAGACGTCCGAAAAGCCAACGCTTTTAGCGAGTCCCCACTCTGTATCGGGGACAGAAGACCCATGGAGCGAAGGAGAAACAACGCCTTCGCGTAGATCCGCCAACGGGAATGCGCATACGCCTTTAGAAAATGCGGCGCTAGAGAATACAAGTTCAGGGAATGTGGCAGTTGAGAATACAAGTGTAGAGATTGCGACTTTCAGGGCTCGCACGTGGCACGGCGCGAACCCGAGTAGCGTGAGCGCCCGAATTCCTGATTCTGAATCAGCGCAGGCGCGGTCAGCGCAGCTGCAGGCGCGGCCGCCGCAGCCCCTCCCACCGCAGCCGGCGCAGGGGCAGGGGCAACCAGCGCAGGTGCAGCGGCAGAGACAGGGGCAGCGGCCGAGGCTGGGGCAGGGGCAGGACGTGGAAGCGCGGGGTCGTTACTCCCCGCGGAGGAAAGGAGGGCCGGATGGGCGTACGCGTTATTGGAGCTGGCGAGAGGTTGTATCGGAGTGGGCGGCGCTGGAAATGCAGAAGAAGCTTCTTCTGGCCAAGGAGAGGCGAGCTAGGCCAGGGGACAGGGTTTTAGCGAAGAGGGTTCTAGAAAGTCGGGGTTTAGATAACAGGGCTTTAGACAGTGAAAACGGCGAGGTGAGCGAGGAGACGGAAGATGAAGGGGAGGAGAAGAGAAGGGAGGGGAGAGGGGAGGAGCAGAATGCGGAGAGGAGTGAGAGGGAGCAAGCGGGGACATGGAAGGGGTGGAAGAGGTGGGAGGAAAAGAGGCAGCGGCGCGACAGGGAGGAGAGGAATGAGACGAGTGGCGAGTGGCAGATGGAGGCGGAGGAGGAGGAGCAGGAGGAGAGGGGGGAAGGGGAACGAGGAGCGGAGGCACGTGGTGTTGTAAGGGGTGGTGAGCGGAGTGAGGGAGGTGAGGAAGGATTTTCTGTCCAGGTGGCTGCTCAGGTGGCGGCCCAGGTGATTGCAACAGAGAGGAATGGGGAGGGGCGGAGTGTGGAGGAGATAGTGGATGGATGGAGGGGAAACCGGTATCACATGATGGACCTGGTGAGTGCCACGTGGCAGGAATCTTGTGTGCCATGTCATGTATGAGGAATGCCACGTGGTGCTGAGCTCAGCGTGTGAAACCTCAACTATTGCAACTAGGAAACAGCGTGAACCAGAAAACTGAATGTACTGACCCATCCCATAACCCCAAATTCCAATCTTTTATTGCTTGAACATGAAACCTTAAACCCCAAATTCTAAACCCCGAACCCCAAACCTTGAGCCATGATGTTCTGGAGGTTTGCAGCGTCTGATTAAAGGCTTCTGCAGAGGTGTTGCTGCCGCCACCCCCCATACCACCCCATTTGGCGGATATTGGAGTTGTGGATGCAGCACGCCTCTCTTCTCTCCTTGGGGGTGTTTGTCTGGATGCGCCAGCAGCCCTGGTGCCTCCTTCTCCACCTCATACCACCCCTTCTCACATCATACCACCCCTTCTCACATCATACCACCCCTTCTCACATCATACCACCCCCCCTCACTCCGTACCACCCCCCCTCACCTCGTACCACCCCTCCTAACCTATTTCTTGTTTTTCCAATTTGCCTGGCTACCTGGCAGATCCTGGAGCCAGCAGCCCACCTCGTCTCACCCCTCCTAACCTGGGTTTTACTTGTTTACCTGGCAGTTGTTGGAGCTCTGGTCACAACACGCACCCTCCCTCGCCCTCCGAGTCTTTGACTGGATGCGCCAGCAGCCCTGGTGCCGCCCGCACCCCACCTTTAACCACCCCTTCTCACCTCATTCCACCCATCCAACAGATATTGGAGCTGTGGATGCAGCACGCTCCCTCTCTCTCCCTCAGGGACTTTGACCTGATTCGCCAGCAGCCCTGGTGCCACCTGCGCCTCATACCACCCCTCATAACCTGGATTTCACTCGTTACCTGGCTACCTGGCAGATCTTGGAGCTGTGGATGCAGCACGCTCCTTCTCTTTCCCTCCGAGTGTTTGACTGGATGCGCCAGCAGCCCTGGTGCCGCCCGCGCCTCATACCACTCCTCCACACCTCTTAATTTCCTGGCAGATCTTGGAGCTGTGGATGCAGCACGCTCCTTCTCTTTCCCTCCGAGTGTTTGACTGGATGCGCCAGCAGCCCTGGTGCCGCCCGCGCCTCATACCACTCCTCCACACCTCTTAATTTCCTGGCAGATGTTGGAGCTGTGGATGCAGCACGCTCCCTCTCTCTCCTTGAGGGTGTTTGACTGGATGCGCCAGCAGCCGTGGTGCCGCCCGCGCCTCATACCCTCCCCTGGTTGTTCGTGTTTATTGGTACTTGCCTCGCAGATATTGGAGCTGTGGATGCAGCACGCTCCTTCTCTCGCCCTCCGAGTGTTTGATTGGATGCGTCAGCAGCCGTGGTGCCGCCCGCGCCTCGACTCCTACAGCCTCGCCATTCAGATCGCCGCCCACTCCCGCATGTGGGGACGAAGCGAGGCGCTGTTCGAGGACATGCAGGCAGACGGCGTGCGGCCGGACTCGTTTGTCTTCTCTGTGATGGTGCGCGTGCTGGCGCAGCAGGGGCGGTGGGAGGATGCGATCGGATTGGTGGAGAGGCGGGCGGCAGCACACGACTCGGAGCTCATGTCATTGGTCAAGTGAGTGGGGTGACTTGTCAATAGAGCCTGGTTGCTGATTGGTCCACGTGGCATGTGGGTGTTGTCAAGACTCAAGAGGCAGCAGACGACCCGGAGCTCATGTCATTGGTCAAGTGAGTGAGATGATTGGTGAACTGATTGGTCCACGTGGTGTTGATTGTCCAATCAGTATGCAATAGGAGTCTGTGATTCACCAATTCCCCATTTGTGATTGCCGTCAAAGGTTCACCCCATTTCAGCCAGTATTTTCTTGCACTCACCTATCATACTCCTTATTTCTCTATTCCTCCTTAACCTGATTCTTCCCCATCTCCCGCTCTACTCATATTAAGTTTCCACCTCTCTATCCCCCTTGTTTCCCATCCCCATCTCCCCTCTCCCATCCACCAGGGTACTGCTTCACTGCATGGCCTGCTCACCGCATGCCGCCTCCCTCACAGCGTCCCTCCTCTCCTCACTCTCCCCCCTCCCCTCCTCCTCCTCCCCTTCCCCCTCCGCCTCCCCCTCCCCAGCTCCCTTTTCTCTCGACCACGAGTCGTACCGATTGCTCCTCCGCTCCTTCTACTCTCACAATCACCTCCCCCTCATCCCACCAACGGTAACCAGCATGATCCAAGCTGGCTATCCTCTCAGCCAATGGGATGCTGCCATGTGGCTCGAGGCCCTCGCTGCCCAGGGCGACGTGGCAGGGATCCGGGCAGCTGTTGGGGAAATTTTGGCGCTCGGGCTGCCCGAGCCGGAAAGTTTTCGCATGGCGATGGTTTTGGGGCTTGCGAGAGCAGGAGAGGTGGATAGAGCTTGGAGCGTTTTTGTAGGGGAGGAGGAGAGTGAGGGAGTGAGTGAGAGAGTGAGTGAGGGAGTGAGTGGGGCAGCGCAAAAGGGAGTGGCGAGCCTGATTTCTCAGAATCAGCCAAAGAGGGGCGTGGAGGAGAGCAGAAGAGGCGTGGAGGAGAGCAGAAGAGGCGAGGAGGAGAGCAGGAGGGGTGTGGAGCCGAGCCTGTATGTGGCGGTGGTGGAGGCGATGGTGGGGGCAGGGCGGATGGAACAGGCAGAGGCTGTGTGTGCGGAGTATGGGCGGGCCCACTTGGTCAAGGTGCAAGGCTTCAAGTATGGGGTGAGTGTGTGTGGTTTCAGAAAGGGGGTGAATGCACTTAGAACCGTAAAATATGTTCAACCTGCAATGCCCTTCCTTCAACCCTAATCCACGTCAGCAAGCACCACGTCAGCAAGCACCACGTCAGCAAGTACCACGTCACCGTATTCGCAGCGCCATTTTGCCCCTCATAACCTCAGCTCGTCTTCCCTCCTCCTTCCTCCTCCCTTCTCGTCCGTTCCCTTCTTCCCTTTCTTCTGCTTTTCCTCGTGCCATGTTCCATTCTTGACTAGCCCTTTCCTCACCTCTCCGCCCTTCCCCTCCCCCAGCGTCCCTACATTGTACTTCTCTCCGCCTACCTCCCCTCTGGCGATCTTTGAGGCACCTCAAAATTGCGGGTAATGAGAGGACT
The DNA here is from genome assembly GCA_947470075.1 of Closterium sp. Yama58-4. Lineage (NCBI taxonomy): Eukaryota > Viridiplantae > Streptophyta > Zygnematophyceae > Desmidiales > Closteriaceae > Closterium > Closterium sp. Yama58-4. Next base: position 1,314,272 of record CANIUD010000675.1, on the reverse strand, counting down.
TTTGAGGCTCCTCAAGAGAATAATTCTTTCCCCACTTCTCCGCCCTTCCCCTCCCCCAGCGTCCCTACATTGTACTTCTCTCCGCCTACCTCCTGGCCGGCGATCTCTCGTCCTTTTCCCGCGTGTGGGCGGCAATGCTGGCGGGCGGGCGCCCGGCAGACAGCTACGCGCTTCGTCTGCTAGCCAAGGCCTGCGCGTCTGTGGGCGGGCTCAGGGGGCTGGCTGTGCTGCTGTGGGCGGCTAGAGAGGGGCGGGAGAGGGCGGCAGGAGAGAGTGTGGGAGGGAGCGTGGTAGGGAGTGGGGGCATGGTGGCAGGTTCGACAGGTGGAGAAAGTGTAGCGGTGGCAGAAGGCAGTGTGACAGATGAAGCAGGTGCAGCCAGCGTGGCAGGCGCAGCTGCAGCAGGAGCAGGTGTAGCAGGTGCATCTGCAGCTGCAACAGCACCGTTGCCAGAGTTAACAAACCTGACAGAGGTATCACGAGAGGAGGTGGAGGCGGCAGAGAGGCAGTTCCCGGTGCTGGCAGGCGAGCTGAGGGCCAGCGACAGGGCGCTCAGGGCTGGAGTAGCAGGTGCAGGCGTGACTGCAGCACTTGTAGGGTTTACAGACGTGGCAGGGTCGGTAACGGTTTCTCCAGAGGAGGTGGAGGCGGCAGAGAGGCAGTTTCCGGTGCTGGCGGGCGAGCTGAGGGGCAGCGACAAGGCGCTTAGGGTAGTTGTTAGGTACCTCTTTAAGGATGCTGACGTGGCGGCTGGAGAGGACATCGCGCCTGCTGAAATGGCGCCTGGAGATGATGTGGCGTCTGCTGATGTGGCAGCGAGTGGGGAGAAGGCGGGTGATGACGTGGGTGATGGGCACGGGGCTGTTGCAGCGGGAAGCGGATGGTCAGAGGAGAGTGTGGGTGTGCAGGCAGCAGCAGTGCCAGAGGTGGTGGTGGGTGGTGGAGGGGGAGAGGAGTCGGAGGAGACTGCGGGTGTGCAGGCAGCGGTGCAGCAGCATGTGCGTGGTGGAAGGGTGGAAGCTTCAGAGGGAGATTCTGAGGGCGAGGGTGAACAGGCCGTGCTGGGTCAGGCGACGAGGGAAGAGGAGGAGGGAGGAAAAGCGGAAGAAGAGGGGGAAGGAAATGGGGAGGTGAAGGACGTAGGAGGAGCAGAGGTGAATGGGGAGTTGGAGGGAGGGTGGCGAAGCAGAGGGGGGCAGAAGGGAGAGGAAGGTGAGATAGTGGGGGTTGCAGTGGTGGGATCAAGGGGCGGTATAGGGGAGGTTATGGAGGAAGTGGGATTGCCAGAGGCGGCTGCAGCAGGGGATGAGGTAGGGACGGCAGCAGTGGCAGTGGCAGAAGCAGCAGAGGAAGGAGCGGCAGACGGTGTAGCAGTGGTGGTGGCAGTGGTGCCAGCAGCAGAAAATGATAGGGAGAGAAGAGAGATGGAAAGGACGGCAGGGGAAGGCGAGGGGTCGGTTGTGTGGAACGGAGGAGAGAGCGGAGGAGGTGCAAGCGGTACAGATGGTAGCAACAGTGGCAGCAGCAGCAGCAGCAACACGAACATGAGCAGCAATGAGAGCATGGCAGAGCGAAGGCTGGCGATGGGATGGGCTGGGGGAAGTTGTGGGGCCGGCAGAGGGGGCGGAGAGGGAGGGAGGGGGGACACTGTTGGCGGACCCATGCTGCGAAGGCCAGTTGTGGGTGGCAGTGAGGTTCAACGAGATTCAGCGCAGGCGGCTGTAGCGAAGGGTGCTGTAGCGGAGCAGGCTGTAGGGGAGCAGGCTGTAGCAGAGCAGGCTGTAGCAGAGCAGGCTGTAGCAGAGGGTGCTGTAGCAGAGGGTGCTGAAGAGGCTGCTGTGGGTAGTAAGGAGACCGACGTAAAGGCATCTGTAGCAAATGCAGCTGTAACAGAGACGGTTGTCGCAGAGACGGTTGTCGCAGAGACAGTTGTAGCAGGGACAGTTGTAGCAGGGACAGTTGTAGCAGGGACAGTTGTAGCAGAGGCGCCACCAGAGGGCGATTTGCCAGAGGAGATGGTAGCACAGGAGGCTGGAGGAGATGTAGGGGTGGTGGTCGTGGATGGCACTATAACGAAGGTGACTGCAGCAGAGGCTGTGGGGAATGATGCTGCTGTAGGGGAAGGGGAGGGCGACAGGGTAGGCAACAGGGTAGGCGACAGGTTAGGCCAGAGGTTTGGCAACAGGGTCGGCAACAGGGTCGGCAACAGGGTTGGCGGCGACAGGATCGGTGACTATGTGCAGAGCACTTATTGGGGCGTGGTGTGGGAACCTGAGAGTGGCGCAGAGGGCGGGGAGATGCGGGTAGGAGGCGCTGGGAGGAGGGGGGGAAGTGGGGGAGGAAGGGGGGGAGGGCGGGGGGCAGGGGGGGAGCAGGCGAGGGTGGGGGAGAGAGTGCGGAGTGCATTGGAGGAGCTAGAGAGGGCGGAGGAGGGGGAGCTGGCGGAGAGATGGGCGCAGCTGGCGCAGGGGGAGGGGGAAACGGGTGGGGGGAAGGGAGGGGGGAAGGGAGGGGGGAAGGGGGGAGCGTGGGGGAGCAGGCAGGGGGCGCCACAGAGAGTGGAGGTGACGTGGGAGCTTATGGGGGAGAGACGGGCGCGGCTGCGAGGGGATCGAGAGCGGTTGAATCCGGTGATGGGGGGTGGTTGGGGAATGGGTGGAGAGGGGAGTGAAAGGGCGGAAGAGGTGGGGATGGGGAAGTGGGAGCAGGAGAGGGAACGGGAGAGGGGAAGGAGGGGGAGTGAGGTGGTGTGGAAGAGGGTGGATTCTGAAGAGGCTTGGCTGTTCGTTCAAGAGCAGATGGTGAGTGCGCTGTGCTCAAACCCTGTGCTCTCAAACCCTGTGCTCTCAAACCCTGTGCTCTCAAACCCTGTGCTCTCCCGCCCCTTTCAGGCGGACCCCGCCGCCCCTCCACCCCCTCCTGCTGCATGGGCACGTGTTGCGTTCTCTCTGTCCTACTTGTGTGTTCGGTCTCTAACTCTCACTTTTCTCTTTTCCTCCCCCTTTCAGGCGGACCCCTCTGTCCCTCCACCTGCTCCTGCTGCATGGGCGCATGTCCTGCCTGCTCTGCTTGAGTTATGGCTTTGTGTCTTCTGCTCTTTTTTTCTCAAACCTTGTGCCCTTCTCCCCCCCCCCCCCTCCCCACCCATTTCAGGCGGACCCCTCCGCCCCTCCGCCCCCTCCTGCTGCATGGGCGCGTGTTCTGTCTGCCCTGCGCGACCCCGGGCAGTACGGGCAGCTGAAAGAAGTTTACGGACTGATGCTGAGTGCTTTGGAGCGTGAGGTGGCCCAAATTCGCGGGCAGCAAGGGCAGGAAGGGCAGGAAGGGGAGGAACGACGGGATGAGCTGAGAGGGGGCCAGCAAGGGAGGGAGGAGGTGCGAGGGGGACGGAGGATGAGTCGTTACATCGGTGCTGGTGATGAGAGCGGCGGCATTATAGAACGTGACACTAGAGAGGGTGACAGTAGAGGGAGGGGCAGCGTTGGAGGTGATAGTAGTGGCAGTGAGGGTGATAGTAATGAGGGTGCTACAGTGTTCACAGGAGGGTATGTGAGCCCGTTCAATCTGGTGCTGATGTCAGCATGCAAGCAGGGAGCAGCTGATGACGTGGCGGCTGTGTTTGGTGACATGCTCAGATACAACATTGTGCCATCATGGGTATGTGATTGATAGGCAGCAAGGGTATGGCATGGGCAGCATGGGCATGGGATGGTAGGTCTGGCCGCAAGTGGGTGTTGCGTCTGAAACCCTACGGTCCTGATCCCAAACCCATTACCCCTGTGCTGAACGGTGCATGGGGCCCTGCCTTTTTGAGTCCACTCAAATACCCCCCAACCTCTCTTTCCTTCCCCCGGACCTCTCTTTTGTGCTCAACGGTGCATGGTGCCCTGCCTGCTTTTTGAGTCCACTCAAATACCTCCCCCCCCTCTCTTTCCTCCCCCCACCCCCCCTGTTCTCTGTTCTCTACAGAGGTCGCTACTCTTTGTGCTCAAGGGTGCATGTGGTCCCGACCGGCCCTTCCCCTCCCCCGCATCGCTCGCTGCCTTTGTTGCCTCTAACTCCACTCACCCACCACTGGAGCCACCGGCTTCTCTAGTTCCGGCGACATCTGGCCTGGCGACAGCTGGCATGGCGACAGCTGGCACGGTGACAGCTGGCATGGCGACAGCTGGCACGGTTACGTCTGATGTAGATAGGGTTACATCCGACGTGGCCCCAAGTATTGGAAAACTTGCCAGCTCAGCGTTGTACGGGCGCGCTAGGGAGGTTCTAGAGAACATGGCAGTGCTGCTGATTGGAGAGCCGTGGGCCATTGATCGGCTGAGATGGAGCGTCGAGATCGCAGAGTGCATCCAGAGGTTTCAGGGCACCTCCCCCGTTCTGCCCTCTCCTCTTGCCAGACGTTTCTTCTTTGCCGCCCGGAGCCTGCGGTTGGTTGGCAGGGGGGGAGTTGAGGAGGGGGGAGAAGCAGTGATGCGGGATGAAGGGAGGGACAGAGAGGAGAGGGAACGAGAGGACGGGTGTGGAGGGAGAGGAGGAGGAGGAGGCGGTGGTGGTGGAGGGGAAGGGGAGAAGATTGAGCATGCGAGAGAAGAGAGTCTGTACAGAAGGGATACTGGTGTTGGTGCTTTGGAAAGATTGCAGGTTCTGCAGCAGCAGCTGTCGATTCAGGTGGTTCGACCAGATGAGAGATGCGAGGAGCAGAAGTGGGAGGGAGGCTCGGTGGCCGTTCTAGGCTCGGCGGAGGCTCGGGAGGAGCTGGCAGATCGGATGGAAGCACTTTTACAGGCCAGTGCTGCTGCCCGGCAGGCTGCGTGGGAAGAAAAAACTGCCCGACGGGCAGCGGAGCAAGCAGAATGGTTGCGGGTGGAGGCTGAATGGAGGGAGGCGAGGGAGAGGGAGAGAGGGGTGGCGGTGGAACGGTGGGTGAGGGGGAGGGGGAGGGTGAAGAGTGTGAATGAGGCATGGACTCAAGTTGTGGTGCGGGAGACGGGTGTGGAGGAGGCTGTTGATGGGGAACGAACAAGGGGGATTGTGGCGAGGGAAGAGGGGGAAGAAGGAGGGTTTGGAGGGGATGAAGAGGGAAGAGTGAGGGGGATGGTGAGGGGCGGTTTGGTGGATGGGTCAGAATTAGGCAGAGGGGAAGTGGAAACAAGAGGGGATAGGGAGGAAGAGGAGGGGGAGGCAGAGGAGGGGGAAGCGGAGGGTGCAACGGGGGAGGGGGGTGCTGCGGGCACAATAGGCGTGGGGGCAACACGCGTGGGGGCAACACGCGTGGGGGCAACACGCGTGGGGGCAACACGCGTGGGGGCAACAGGCGTGGGGGAGCAAGAACAGGGGGTGGGGGAGCAGAGGGAGCAGAGGAGGCTGAGGGAGGAGAGGGAGGAGGGGCAGGCGTTTGCAGTGGGGGTGGCGGAGCAGGTCAGGATGGTTGAGATGCGGCTGGTGAGTGACTTGAGTGTTGTGATGGTTGTCACTGAGGTGTAGTGGTGTGGTGCGGTGGGGTGGGGTGCAGTGAGGGTGGCGGAGCAGGTCAGGACGGTTGAGATGCGGCTGGTGAGTGACTCACTTATGTGATGCTTGTGGTCGGAAAACGTAGATTGCCGAGGTGCTGTGCTGTGCTGTGCTGTGCTGTGCTGCGCTGTGCTGTGCTGTGCTGTGCTGCGCTGCGCTGTGCTGTGCTGTGCTGCGCTGCGCTGCGCTGTGCTCTTATGTGCCTTCTCCTCCTTCCCTCTCTCCCCGCCCTTTTTCCCTGCCCTTCCTCCCCACAGGCACAAGGCATCCTCCTAGACCCAACCTCCTGTGAGGCCCTCCTCTCAGCCCTTCGCAACGCCTCAGCACACCACGCACAGCACCAAGGCCCCGCGTCGCCTCCTCTGCCCACGGCACAGGCCATGCTGTGGCGCTTGGTGGGTGCCGGCACTGCTCCCTCTATTGCTTCTTTCAATGAAGTTCTTCGCGAGGCTGTTGCGTGCTATCAAGAGAACTACGGGGGCGATGATAGGACTTGGCCTGAATCGCCTTCAGCAGCAGCAGTAGCCACGTCGGCACAATCAGCATCATCAGCGCCATTATCAGTTGCAGCGATGGTGGAGGAGGTGGATGGGCTGCTGCTGGAGATGCACCAACGGGGCGAGCTGCCCAACCAGGTGCGTGCCCAACTAGGTGTGCGTGCTCATAGTGTGCGTGCTTCTAAAGTGCCGTGAATACACTAGTTCTGACTTCAAATTGTCCAACAACATTGTTTCACCGTTTTATGGGTGACAAGAACCGTTCCCTGCTGTCAGGTAACGGTGCGCGATCGTGGAATGTTGTTCGCCAACGTTCGAGGTTCAGGTCGCTACGAAACGCCCAAAGTAGCAAAAAGTTGCAAAGCACTCGCTTGTTACGAAGCAGATTGTTCGTAACAGCCTGAAATGCGGCCTGATAATCCCCACGGGTTTGGTTCCTCCCGCCCCCAAACCCCTCACGAAATTAGGGCGCTTCACCTCTGGGCTGGAAGGCTCAAATCCGAACATACATAACGAATTTACCGTACGAACAAGTTTCTCGACAAGGTCCGAACACAAATTTGAAACCCTAATGAATGTGACAGCTCTTGACCAGAGGTGAGAGCCTGTTCGAACATGCGACGTCGCCAAGTATTGGGCGACTTCGCAAAACGTTGCAGGGTGTTTTTTCAATCGCCTGCCATTCCAGTTTGACGCATTTTTTTCGCTCATCTAGTCAAATTTCTCTTCATGCTCTACTACTACTGCTCACCTAGTTGTTCCCCAGCAACAATGCCCTTTTCGATGCCCTGCGACAGTTTCTGGAGTGCAAACAAATTCGCCTGCGACTAGGCGGGGTGATGTCCAATCAGACGTGTCGTCCGTGCTGGATGGGGCGCGCCTATCATTCTTTGTTCGAACAGGGCTGTTCGAACGTGCAACACATTTTGCAACATGCCTGATGTGACAGCGCTGTTCGGATTGGCGAAACTTAGGGTTAGCGACATCGCTAAGGTCCCTACGAAGTTTGGCGAAGGTTGTAACAATACGTCTGTTCGAACAAGGGGCTTGTTCGAACTGGGAGGTGAAACGCCCTTAGTTGGCATCGCCTGACCACTTCGTTACCCAGGTGTTTCTGGCGCAAGAGAGGGTGGGTGCGCCAGTGGGCGTCAGTGGGCAGCTGGGGCTGAGTGCCGTTTCTTCCTCTCGTGGCCTATGAAGTGCTGGCGCATAGCATTCTCGCCTAGGCAACCGGCGATTAAAGAGATGGTGCCAAGCATTGGGCACTAGCGCCTAGGGTTCTGAGCGTCGTGGTGCTCCCGCCCAAGCCTGGTGTTGGGAAACGCGACCATTTTCGATGGGCAGGGATTGGGTAAAGAAATGCAAGAATAAATTAACGGGAAATGCGGGTATGTGGTGGACGTGAGTAGCATGCAAGGGGAGGGTGGGAGGGATGAAGCGGGAGTAAGAGGAGGGGTGAGGGCGTGTAAGGTCCATACGAATCCCATCAATCTGCTTAAGTCGCCACTTCCCAGAATGCTTGCTGGTTGGGTAACGAAGTGATCTGTGCGAGAAACACCTGGGTAACGAAGTGGTCTGGCGATGCCAACTATTTCGTGAGGGGTTTGGGTGGAGGAAAAACCGAACCCGAGTGGAGCATTTCAGGCTGTTACGAACAAACTGCTTCGTGATAATCCCCTCGGGTTCGGTTTTTCCTCCACCCAAACCCCTCACGAAATAGTTGGCATCGCCAGACCACTTCGTTACCCAGGTGTTTCTCGCACAGATCACTTCGTTACCCAAACAGCAAGCATTCCGGGAAGTGGCGACTTAAGCAGACTGATGGGATTCGTATGGATCTTCCACGTCCTCACCCCTCCTCTTACTCCCGCTTCATCCCTCCCACCCTCCCCTTGCATGCTATTCACGTCCACCACATACCCGCATTTCTCGTTAATTTATTCTTGCATTTCTTTACCCATTCCCTGCCCATTGAAAATGGTCGCGTTTCCCAACACCAGGCTTGGGCGGGAGCACCACAACGCTCAGAACCCTAGGCGTCAGTGCCCAATGCTTGGCACCAACTCTTTAATCGCCGGTTGACTAGGCGAGAATGCTATGCGCCAGCACTTCAGAGGCCACGAGAGGGGGAAACGGCACTCAGCCCCAGCTGCCCACTGACGCCCACTGGCGCACCCACCCTCTCTTGCGCCAGAAACACCTGGGTAACGAAGTGGTCAAGCGATGCCAACTATTTTCGTGAGGGGTTTGGGGGGGGGGGGAAATCGAACCTGTGGGGATTATCAGGCCGCATTTCATGCTGTTACGAACAATCGGCTTCGTAACAAGCGACTGCTTTGCGACTTTTTGCTTCTTTGGGCGTTTCGTAACGACCTGAACCTCGAACGTTGGCGATCAACATTCCACGATCGCGCACCGTTACCTGACAGCAGGCGAACGGTTCTTGCCACCCATAAAACGGTGAAACAATGTTGTTGGACAATTTGAAGTCAGAACTAGTGTGTCCAAGGCACTTTTAGGTGTGCGTGCTCATAGATGTGCGTGCTCATAGGTGTGCATACTCATAGGTGTGCGTGCGCTTCTCAATCGCACAGCTGTCGACTTGCACTTGCTCTCCCATTCCTCCTTCCACATTCTCACCCTCCTCGTCTCTTTCCCCTCCCCTTCCCCTCTCCCTTCCGTGCTCCCTTCCCTCCCTTCCACCCTCTCTTCCCCGTCCATCCTTCCCCTCTCTCAGGACACGGTTCACATTCTCACTCATGCGCTCGTGGGCCTGCCTCCCCTCCCATTCTCCTCCCCAGCGCGCCTCCTCTCCCACCTCATCCGCCTGGCGTCACTCCACCTCCCCTCCCCCGCCCCCTCCATTGCTGCTGCTGCTGCTCCCACCTCTGCAACTGCACCAGCAGCAACAGCGGCAGCAGAAGCAGCCACAGCAACTGCAGAAGCATCAGAATCACCAGCAGCAGCAGAGGGTCTTGTAGGTGCTGCTTTGACCTCCCCTCTCACATCCTCTCACACATCCCCTCTCTCGTCCCCCCTACTCCACCGCCACCGAACCAACCTGATTTCCTGGACCGTCCAGGCCTGCTGCTCAGGCTCGGGCTCAGGCTCTTCTTCGGCCCCACTAGCTCCGGTGGACATGCCACGTGTCGCGTTCTCATTGGACCTCCTGCGGCTGCTGAGGAGAGAGGGGCAGGAGCCCCCTGCTGCTGCTTGCTGCGCTCCCATCGCTGCTCTGGTGGGGGAGGGCAGGGTGAGGGGAGAGAGGGATACCAGGAGAGGAACACAGGAAGAGGAGGAAGGGAGGGCGAGGAGAGGGAGAATGGAAGGGGAAGAGGTAGAGAGGAGAGAGGAGGAGGAGGATGAGGAGGAGGATTGGGCGTTGAGGGTGGCAGCAGGGGTGGTGGAGGAGGCAGTACGGGAGGGGTGGTTGCATGCTGGTGACATGGCTCTGGTGGTGCTGCTGGCTCATGCGAGACGAGGGCTCCGGGAAGAGGTGAGGGAGAAGAAGGGAGGGGCGAGATGAGGGGAGAGGGGAGGGGCGAGGTGGTAAGTGTTTGTGACGTTGAAGTAAGGCTAAATCACCTCGGGGGGGGTGGTTGCATGCTGGTGACATGGCTCTGGTGGTGCTTCTGGCGCATGCAAGACGAGGGCTCCGGGAAGAGGTGAGGGAGAAGAAGGGAGGGGCGAGATGATGGGAGAGGGGAGGGGCGAGGTGGTAAGTGTTTGTGACGTTGAAGTAAGGCTAAATCACCTCGGGGGGGGTGGTTGCATGCTGGTGACATGGCTCTGGTGGTGCTGCTGGCGCATGCGAGACGAGAGCTTCGAGATGAGGTGAGGGCGAGGGGAGGGTCAAGAGGTAAGAGTTTGTGACGTGAACTAAGGAGAGAAATCACTTCTTGGGGGGATGGTTGCACGCTGGTGATATGGCACTGGTGGTGCTCAGCTCATGGCTCATGCAAGACGAGGGCTCAGAGAAGAGATGAGGGAGAGAGGGGAGTGGCAAGAGGTGAGAGTTTGGAACGTGGAACGAAGGATAAATCACCTCAGGACGGGTGGTTGCATGCTGGCGACATGGCTCTGGTGGTGTCGCTGGCGCTTGCGAGTCGAGGGATTGATGTAGAGGTGCGGGAGATGAGAGGGGAGGAAAGAGAATGAGGGCGAAGAGGGAATGCAGAGAGGTACGGGGAGAGGAATGAAGCACGGACGGACACGTGAAGAATTATATATGTGTGTTGTTGTTCTTGTCGCAAGGTGCGGGAGAAGGGAGGAAAAGAAAAGCGAGGGGGGAGAGGCTTTATTAGCGATCCGCAGAGAATTTTTGAAGGTGTTTAACGAGTCTTTTGCTTTCCCTCTGACTGCTTTCCCTCCCCGCCGCCCTCCATCCCTCGCCTTTGGCAGGCCATCTCTCTCCTGCACTGCCTCTCACGTGCCAACATCCCTGTTCCGGGTAGCGCACTGTTGGACGTGCTGCGGGCGGCAGCAGCACACGGGCAGGCGGATTTCTTTGTCTTCTTTCTGCGGGAGTGGGTAGCAGCGGATGTGACTGTGTTGGGGGGCCCGCGGGCTCTAGAGGAGGTGCTGCAGCTGCTGCTGAGATGCAGACGATTTCACCAGGTGAGGGGCAGGAGGGTGAAACTCATACACTTTATGGTTTCGAATCTTTGCTAGCCCGCGGGCGATAGAGGAGGTGCTGCAGCTGCTGCTAAGATGCAGACGACCCCACCAGGTGAGGAGGGTGCCTCTGTAGCTCAACTTCCACTAGTGCTGCCAGTTGCTGCAGTTGCTGCTGCTGCTGCTGCTGCTGCGCTGCTGCTGCTGATGCAGTGCAGACGACCTCACCAGGTGAGGGGGAGGGAGCGTCTGCCACTGCTTTTACACCTGCTAATGCTGCTAGCGTCGCAGCTGCTGATGCGCTGCACACGAACCCACCAGCGCTCTTCTGCTGCAGCTACCGCTTCTGCCAATGCTGCCGCTGCTGCCGCCTTCGCTGTCGCTGTTGTTGCGGCCATCGCCACATATACCTTAGTGCCCTGTCGTTCGCTCTGCAGTCACCACTCCTCCTGATCAACCTGTGTCCCCACTCCCCAACCCCTACCAGGCTGTGTCTTGGTTCCGGCGGAGCCTAGGGGCATACCCCACACACCCTCCCTTCATCAGCAGTGGTCCAGGTGCTGCTGCACTCTGGACCTCCCTGATTGTAACCCCGCCAGTCCCTGCCACCTTCCCAATCCCCCTTCCTCCCACCCTCTGCCAGGCTGTGTCTTGGTTCCGGTGCTGTCCAGGAGCATACCCAAGTCGGCCTACCCACATGTACTCGATACATTTCGCCAACACCCTTCCCCTCGCTCCCCCTTCTTCCCTGCCAGGCCGTGTCGTGGTTCCGGCGCTGCCTGGGTGCATACCCGCACAATCCCCCCTCGCCAGAAATGGTACAGGCGCTGCCTCCCCCAGCTCCCCTGACCATACACCCCCGTGTTCCTCCCACTGTTCGCCACCACCTTCCCCCATCCTCCCTCTTTTCTCCCACCCTCTGCCAGGCCGTGTCGTGGTTCCGGCGCTGCCTGGGTGCATACCCTCACAACCCGCCCTCGCCAGCAGTGGTGCGGGTGCTGCTGCACGCGCTGCAGAGGAGAAGCATGTGGCACGAGATGCTGGACGTGTTTGGATGTATGCAAGGCTACCCCGGCTATCATGACAAGGTGAGGGATGCTAAGGGATGGTGAGGGGTGCAGGGGGTGCAGGGGAGCAAAGGAGCATGTGGCACGAGATGCTGGACGTGTTTGATTGCCTGCAGGGCTACCCGGGCTACCGTGATAAGGTGAGGGCCGTGAGGGGCGGTTAACTGCAGTGAGGGTGCAGGGGGAGCAAGAATCCTGTGGCACGAGATGCTGGGCGTGTTTGGGTCAGTTACACCACGGTCATCTGCACTCTCCTCCACTGCCGGCAGCCCAATCTGTCAAAAACCCTTCTCCAAGACATGTCTCCATCTGCCTCTGCCCTCTTCCCTGCATGGCAGGTCAACTACACCACGATCATCCCCTGTCACCAGCCCAAGCTCGCCCTAACCCTTGTCCGCACTATGTGCCTCTGTGTGTGTTGTACGTGTATGCCCACATGCACGTGCATGGCCTATGCAGGTCAACTACACCACAGTCATCCGCACGCTCCTGCACTGCCGCCAGCCCAAGCTCGCACTCACCCTCTTCCGAGACATGCTATCCACAGGCCTGCTCCACTGCGACCGCCATGGCCGCGTGCTGTCACCCCGTGACAACGACGCCACTGACATGAGGCTACTGCAGGCCGTGAGGCACGCGGCTCTCCTGGTGGGCAACAGGGAGGTGCTGAGCATGCTGGGTGCTGGTGCCGTGGCTGCTCGCAGCAAGAACAGCAGCGAGAGGTTCAGACCGGCTCCTCGTAGGGTGGGGGACGAGAGAAACTCCTCTGTGGTGCCGAGTCCTGAGAACCCAAGCTCGTAATTGGTGTGGTGTAGTTCACAGCATGCGACTGCCACGGGCATATGTTGACAACGGGTCTCAGCGATTGGAGGGGACTGCAAGGCTCACGGCACGTGGCTCCAAGATAACAGGTGTATGTAGAACGTAGGGGCACCAGTGAAATTGTAGGCTGCACTCTAGGGATATACTGTAGCTGTATTAGTAGGTGTGCATTAGTGGAAGTGTTGTATAGCGTTCAATTTATGGATTGATGGCCAACGTGGTGTATTTCCATAGTCTGGGGAAATGAGGCTCAAATTGGTGAGTATTACTGGGTCTCCTGGGTAGAGGCAGTAAAGTCACGGCAATGAGCACCTGCTGAGATATTTTGCAATATAGTTGTTATCGTAAATTGTTCAGAGAAATTATCAGAAGCAACATAACGTTGTTGGTCTAAACTTCTGCCAAAACTGTACCAAATCCGTTTCAGCAGAACAGAAGGGGAGGAAGGTGGGTGCGTGGGTGGGCTAGGCAGAAACAGCCAACAGCCAGCCACACTTCCCGTTTTGCTAGACATCCGTCAGCAGAATTGACTGTTGAGCTAGTCAACCAATCGTCTGTAAGAGAAAGGAAACTGCTGCTCGAATACGAACAACGGACGCCACTGCTGAAGCCATGACGCACAGCACTTAACATTCCAGTCCGAATTTGACTGACATTGGCTTAATACTTCTGAACCGATCTATTAGCCTGCTAAAACGTGTTAAGACCGATAACAAAAATTTATCCGAGGCGCAGCCCCAGCCCAGCCTTTCCACCAATCAGAACAATCGGCGAAATCGCGCGCATCGGCGGAAATCGTGTTTGTCTCAAAAGAATCGACCCAAATTGCTCACACTTCGCCACGTGGGCGTTGTTCCTAATTGAATCGACCCCCTTTCCCCCCGCCCCCCCAACCCGTTTTTCCCGCCCTTCCCATCCGAAATTCGGGCATCCGCTAAAAGTTTGTAGAGTCACAAACAGTCACGAATACGGCTCCCTACTCTTGCTAAATCCACCATCTGGTTTTGGCATGCCACATCAGCTTTCGCAATTCGATAATTTTGGCGGTTGCTTCTCAATCTCATGAGGCTAATATGCATGTTGATTGTATCATATTTTTTTGGATTAGCCCATGCCATTAATGTAGATAAGGGCGCAAGAAAACACATGAAAAATAGCCTATATTTTTTTTTGTTTTTTGTATATCTACATAAATCTTTTTCCAAAAAATAAGAAAATATAAAGTTACATCTCATAAGATTATGATAATAACCACTCCAGGGCAAATCAAAATATACTATTTGTTAGCTAAGTTTATGTTGTGTTTGAGTTTACTGCTTGATACTGATTAGAAACAAATGTACGGATGTTACAAAATTTCAAAAAAAATACAGCAGTCGCACATAATTAATGAAATCCATATTACTGCTAAAGTTATCATTAAAAGTAAAAGTTCGTCCAATCAGATGTCGCTCGCATGTTGAAATCTTAGCGTTACGGAAAAACATGTATTTGTGACTTTTTGTGATTGCACGAAATTCCAGCGGGTGCCCGCATTTCGGAGAGGACGGGCGGCTGGGGGGGCTGGGGGGAAGGGGGTCGATTCAATTAGGAAAAACGCCCACGTGGCGAAGTGTGAGCAATTTGGGTCGATTCTTTTGAGACAAACGCGATTTCCGCCGATGCGCGCGATTTCGCCAGAACAATCGCAACATCGTCAGCGGACATCTTCACCAACAAACCTCTCTTGATTGCTTGCCCCAACTTGCAATTAGACCGAGCTAAACCCAGGAGAAGCGTATCCGAAAAGCTTGAAACCATTTGGAACCGAGAGTAACCCAAACAGAATCATAATAACTACCGGATTCTGGTTCATGATTCTCGCTGCAGCAGGAAGCTTGTGAAAGCATTTGCACAGCAACAAGTAGGGCAAGCGGCGCTTTCCAGTGTAAATTCCAGCAAAAGAAACGGCAAACGCAGGCCGTCGATTTCCCAATGTATGTGCAGTATGCGGCTGTCGGTTTCTTTTGCGGCTTTCCGAGTTCTTGCCACCATTTCCAGCCATAAAATTACGTGATCAGCGTTGTCGGCGAGCCGAACGGCCCTTTTCCTGTCCCTTACCTCGGCAGGCTAGCAGCCCAGCACCCTCTTGCTTACCCGCAGTAACAGCCGCTTGCGTCCGTGCTGGACAGTTCACCATTCGGGGGGTGATGACTGTCCTTTCTGACAAACGGCTAGTGCTGCGGGAACTGAGGACCCATGAGTTTCAGTATTGTCAAGACTCGTGGCAACGGTATATTTCTCGTTCGAAGTGTGTGTTTCCTCACCGTTTCTACCCCCTCACACCATTCACAGACTGACGAATCGCGCTGCTCAGAGGACCTAACTAACAGCCTGCGGCCCCCATTGTTCTCTAAGAATTGTCTTTCCAGCATCGGGCTCCGAGGCGCTCTCAACAACCAACGCTCAGTTAGGATCTCACCCGCTCAGGCAACCTCTCTTTCTAAGGCTCGCTGTCGACGTAAGCTATTAAGTTAGTGTCTCGTTGGTCGAAATACGTACCAGAACCTCCCGGATCAAAATAGAACAGGGAAGGTCGACTCGCACTGCGAGCCAAGAAATTCCGCTTTCAAACGATGGCGCCGCCGTTTCTCTCCGAAACAAAGAAGCTCGATACTCTATACAGCGTGGGCGAGGAGCGCACGGTCGTACTCGCTATAGACACTTGCAAGTCGTGCCTTACCGCGTTCGACTCCCTCGCCGCCTCCTGCCACAAAACGCAATCCTTCCTCTCCGAGAATCCCGCTTCTTCTGCGGAATTCCAACTCAAACCCACGGACCGCCTTGTAGTGGTGTTCCACCATGCCAACCACACACCCATTAGCATCATGACACGTGGCGCGGGAAAGCTTCGCGAAGGGTCCGACGACAAATTGAGCGACAGCCAATCGGAAAACAGCCCCGCGTCGCCGTCAACCCCAAGGTCCATCCTAGGCGCGCTCCTGAGTCCTCTATCCGCGGGAAGCTCGAAGCTCCGACCGAACTCCGCGTCCGGCGCCGACGAAGGCGGGGATGACAGCGTCCCGCCCCCCAGACTAAGTAAGCGTTTAACTGCCGTCATATTTTTCCTCCTTCCAAATCCTCGTCCCACGCCCGTCCCCCGCCCGCAAGATGATCCTCTTGCCCCACCACCCTCTTTCTCCCGCCGCCGTCTTACCCTCGTCCCACCTTTTCTCTCCTCCCCACAGACCTCCCGCGCCACCAGCTGTGGCGGCCGCAGCTGAACCCTTCGAAGGTGGTGCAGCAGATGCAGGAGGCGGGGCGCGCGGACGCGGCGCCAGTGGTGGTGATGGCGCTGATGGCGGAGCGGGAGGTGCGGCGCGCGCTGGCGGAGAGGACGGCGTGGGATCGGCGCACCAAGCGCGCGGTCATGCGCATGGCGGCCGTTGCGCGCGCGTGCAAGGTGAGGGCGCTGAGGGGGAGGACGCCCCGCTAACCGCTGGGTCAAAACGGGGGTTATTCAGAGGCGCAGCGGTAGCATTTTAGCCCTTTCGTGGGGCGTTATAGGTACGAGCGTGCAAAGTGATGGCAATGGGGCTTTTATTGTCCAGGCGCCTCCGAATCCGCGCGTTGGGGGCGTGCAAGGTGAGGGACGTGCGAGTTGATGGTGATGGGGATTGCAAGCTGCAAGCCAATGCGAGGTGCGAGGGATCTATATTCAGGCAGTGCACGGTGGAACGGATCCGTAAGGGCCTACCTTGTGGCACGTCCGTGCCTGCTCTCCAACTCTCTGTGATGCCTGATTTTGAAACCTCCTCCGCTCGCCCTTCCTGCCTCCTGCTCTTTTCATGTCCCCTGTTCTAACTCAACGTCACATGGCCTTTTGCAGATTCGGTTTGAGGCTATCGACTTATCAGACATCGCAGGAGAGCCCGACAGCAGCAGAAAACGAGACACGAATCCCGCCTCATCCACGCAATCCCCGCCCGCGGGATTTCCGAGGAAAACCTGTGAAAAATCACCGCCGTCGCAGGCACTGTCTTGGGAAGCCAAGGCCGATGCGGTGATCCGGTTCTGTCGGCATATCAACGCGGAACTGCTGCTGCTCCCTTCCTCTCATGCGTGTAAGGCGCTGAACTTCTCTGGCAAATTCGCCACCCATAATTTCACGATTCGCTGTACGCGAGACGCACCCTGCCCGTTGATCAAGCTTGGAGCTGATCCAGGTGGCGACGGGAAGGATGGACGAAGGAGAAGTAGCAAGGGTTTGGGGTCGGTAACAGAGAAGGACTATGAACTGCCTAGAAGCGCTACGCTGGAGGACCTTATTTGACAAACAAAATTCCTGTACATTATTACGTTCTTGCGCCTTCATAAGTCGTTTCCATGTACGGAGGAGCACACAACCACTGGGTGTGAGGGGGTTGGGGGGAGAGTTGTTAGGGGGAGGGTTGGGTGGGTGTCATGTCTCTAGGTATCTTTAGGGGGAGGGTTGGGTGGGTGTCATGTCTCTAGGTATCTCTTGGTTTACATGCGCTCAGCATGATACCACCACTGTGCTGCACCCCCTTCAGTGTAAAGCATGGTGTGGTACATCCTGGGTACTGCTGCAGGCATGTTGGAACTTGGTAGGTGTAAGCCTGTCCGATATCAGGTTCTCTTGATAGAAACCAGGACAATGGGAACCTTTTTGCATTTATTTACCTGGCTTGTGTCCGTTAATCACATAAGATCAAATACCGTAGGAACACATTTTCCAAGACATGGTTGGTTGTAAGGCACAATGTTATGTGATGTAGCTACCTACGTGTAATCTGATGTTTTCGAGGTTTGGAGCTGCTTGACACGTCAGCGACAGTGACCGAAATCCCAGCCCTGGTCATCCTCCTCGCCTCACCCGCCTGCCTCCACTTTTGAATGAGCTCGAACCATGCACCTAATCACCCAGCCAGGTTGTGCCTCAGGCTCGGAGTCCCATATCTTCACGGGATGAAAGGCGTTTTGACACCTACAAACAGTTTCAAAATGGTTCAGTGCGGTATTGGTTCTCACGGTACGCCACCTATCAATCTGCAACTGCGCTTGTCGATCTCAAGCCCCAAACCAGACCCATTTCAGAATTTACCTCTCATTCCTGGATAGCTACCCATTTCGATATTATACGAGTACCTCTAGAAATCGCTGATAGGTTACTACTTCCAAGAATAAAGACGTCCATATCTTCCACAAGAACACGTTGATTTCTGCGAAGTCCTTGCCGCAGCCCTGCGTACTCCAACAATTGCGCAATGAAGAGCCCGACTGTCTAGGTTACTGGCGTTGACGTTCAGGTTGAGGGAATTCTGGGTTCCGTGCCAGCACGCACGATCATGGGAATCAAGAGCAGAGGACCATTGCGAGTTCTTCGTAACTAAGAATCTTAGAATCTAGCTGCTATGGCTTCCAAATTGTCGTCTTCGACATGTGTATGATTTGAATTTACTCTGGTCTCAGGCTGGGACTGGTTACATCATCTCAATCCTTCGAACGGTTTACGTTCACCCAGCTCCCAGTCTGACTCAGGCCCCTGTCAGTCTGACTCAGCCACTTTACAGCGTGACTCAGCAAAGGCCCAGTCCAACTCAGACACCCCTCAATCTGACTCAGCCGCCTCTCTCTGCACGTCACATGACAGCTCCTAGGGTTCCCTCAAACTTCTCCCATGTACTCGGCAACACCAGGGTCGGGCCTACCTGTTACTGGGGCCGTTGGCGGGAGAACAGGGACAGGTTTACCAGTTACAGGGTTACCCGTTACAGGCGGAGTCACTGGGAGCAGCACCACTGGAAGCAGCAGCAGCGGCACCGGAGGTAGCGCCACGTTTGCCGCTCCCTCCTCGTCCCTGCACCTCTCCCCGCCTTTCCCGCGCCCTCCTGCCTCTGCAACCGCCACCAGCACTACCATCAGCATCACCACTGGCACCGGCGGCGGCGGCGGCGGTGGCGCGACCGGCTCTTCTTCAGTCGTCGAGGACCAAGGCGGCGGAACCGCGACAGTCGCGTCGGGGTTCTCCCCTCATGTCTTTAACATCCCCTCGGGCGGCGCGGCGGTGGGCGGAGGCACGTCCACGTGGTTGCAGGCCGACCATCCACATCACCACCAGGTGCTGATCCCGTCCGCAGCGCACAAGCGCACCACGTTCGTCTCGTCCGAAGGCGCGCAGCTCGCGGGCGGAATAAGCGGCGGGATAGGCGGCGCGAGCGCCGGAATAGGCGGATTGAATCTAGGCGGGGTGAATTTAGGTCCTCCCGTTTCGTCTCCCACCCCCGAAGTAATCACAATCACAGTCCCGCCCGCATGGGACGATCACCCCGCTACAGCGTCCTCTTCCGGGATTGGTCGGCCGGGGCAGCAAACCCTAGAACGCGAGCAGCCAATCCCAGCGCAGAGCTCGCGACCGTTACCCGAAGGGCGGGTGAAGGAACCGAAAGAGAAAGACGAGAAGGCGGAGGAGGATTGGCGGAGAGGGCGCGTGAAGATTCCACCACACGATTACAGCCACGTGTCAGCAGCGTCCCAGGGGCTGTACGCGTTCGTACAGAGACTCGGTAAGCTACCGGGACGAGCTGTACATGCTATAGAGACGACGTTAGGGTTTCAGTTTTGGGGGGGTAGAAGAGGAGGCAGCAAAGGGGGAGGAGCGTCGGGTTCCAAGAGACCAGGCTTCAGACGAATAGGTTCCATCCCCAAGTCCCCAACAATAACGAAAAACATAGGCAGCTTGACATCCCTAGCAGACGCAGCCGCGTTATCCTCGCTCCCGGACCCCTTAATAACGAGTACACCACCATCATCAGCAACAGCAGCAGCCGCAGCAGCAGCCACACAGTCAATAGCGACCTTTTGGGAGCACCATCATAGGGTGGACTTTCAAACCCTAAGCGCCATGCTCTTTTTCGCCCTCGTGTTAATCCTCTGGCATTTAAGAGGCTTCAGATTTCTCTCAGTCTTCTACTGGTTTCCGCCTGACGAGGAGGATTACGAAACACCCCCCGGGACCACGTGGGTAGAGCTGGTAGCGCTCTCTATCCTTCTCCTCGGCGCTGCTGCTGCTCTCCGCTCTGCCTTCCCCCGTTTTTTCGACCGCCTGGCGCTCCTGCTGCACACCGCGTTCCCCCGCTCGCGACTCTTAGTTAAAAGGCTGCAGAGAGTGAAACGGGTGGTGGTGAGGGCGGTGGCGGACGGTACAGGGATTGGCAGGTTGGGGATTGGGTCTGGGCTGGGTCGGGGGGGAGGGGGAGGCGGAGGCGGAGGGGGAGGGGGAGGGGGGGGTATCCTTCCTTCCTGGGCGCATTACTTGCCGTTTGGGGGGCTGGGAGGGGGAGGGGGAGGGGCAGCAGCAGCAGCAGCAGCAGCTGGAGCGGGAATGGGGTATGCATCAGGCCCTCGACCGTTCAGGCTGCGAGGGACAGGGGGTACAGGGAACTACTCAGCTCTGGATAAGAAGTTTGCGTCTAGTGGGGGCGGCAGCTGGGAATATCTAGGTTACAGCCGCAGTGGCAGGGGCGGCGGGAGAGGGATCAGTAATAATGGCAGTGGTGGTGGTGGTGATGATGGTAGTGGTGGTACTGGTGCTGGAGGTGAGAGGGACAGAGATAGGGAGGGTGGTTCGGATAGTGGGGGTGGGGAGGGGTCTTCCACAGCAGCTGCCGGACCTGCAGGTGCGGCCGGTCTTTCGTCTCGTAGCGCCTCCCGGGCGGCATCTGGGTGCGGGATTCATGTGTATGCCAACGGGGACCGGTACGAAGGAGAATTTTACCAGGGCAGATGCTCGGGCAGCGGCGTGTACATTTTTTCGGGCAGCGGGCGGTATGAAGGCGACTGGGTGGACGGAAAATACGATGGGTATGGGATTGAGACGTGGTCGAGGGGGAGTCGGTATCGGGGGCAGTACAGGAAGGGCCTGAGAGAAGGGTATGGGGTGTACCGGTTTTATACCGGGGATGTTTATGCGGGGATGTGGGCGAAAGGGCAGAGCCATGGTGTGGGCGTGCAGACGTGCGGCGATGGCAGCAAGTATGTGGGCGAGTTTGCTTGGGGCGCCAAGCATGGATTCGGCAAGTACACCTTCAGGTGGGTATGACCGCAGGGCGTGAGGTGTGACCATGATTTGAGATTAGTCTTGTAGTTGTGCTGTTGTTGCACAAATGGAGAAACATATGCAGGTGAATACTTTGCCAATTGCATGCACGGGTGCGGCATGTGCACGCTAAGCAACGTACGTTTTTTGAGAATTCTAAAAAAATGCATGCACGGGTGTGGCATGTACAAGCTAAGGAACGGGCACAAATACGAGGCAATCCCTTTGTCTCGTTTTCCTTAACCCCTCCCCACCGCCAGGAATGGTGACACCTACGCTGGAGAGTAATTCGCGGACCGCATGCATGGGTACGGGGTTTTTGAGTTCAGCAACGGGCACCGGTACGAGAGCAGGCAGGCATGCTCTCTCACCTCATTCTTTCCCCGATGAACCCCTTCCACCAGAAACGGCGACACATACGCAGGAGAATACTTTGCCGACCGAATGCATGGATATGGCGTGTACGAGTTCAGCAACGGGCACCGGTACGAGGGCGCGTGGCACGAGGGGCGCAAGCAGGGCCTCGGCATGTACACCTTCCGCAACGGCGACATGCGCGCCGGCTACTGGCACCTCGGGGCGCTCGAAACCCGCAGCACCAACACCCTCCCGGCATCACCCACTGGCAGTGGCGCGGGCGGAGGAGGAACAGTGGGGGGTGGGGTGGTTGGAGGGAGTGGGGGGTTGGGAGTGTTGGGGTTGGGGGTGCGGGCGGGGTGGGTGGTGGTGGAGGGGAGAGCGGGACGGGGGGTGCGACTGGTGCATTGGGTGGTGGGGCAGGGTCAGGGGGAGGATCGGGGATGGCGGTTGGGCTGGCAGCAGGGCCGGGGGGAGGACCGGGAGTGTCGACAGAGCTGGTGGGGGGAGGAGGGGGAGGTAGTGGGTTGGTGTCGCCGGTACGGACTCCTTTGTCTGCTGGTGGGATGGGGCTGTCCACGCCACTCACACCGCACACGCCCCACTCGGCGTCGTCACCCAACGCTGTCAACCATTCCCGCGTGCTGCATGCCGTTCAGGTGGGTGCTCAGGTGGTTTTTCAGGTGCTGAATGTCGTTCAGGTGGCTTCTCAGGTTGTTCAGATGGGTGCTCGGGTGCTCCATGCCGTTCAGTTGGGTGTTCAGTTGGGTGTTCAGGTGTTTTGCAGGCACAGCATGCAGTTTCTCACCCTTTTTCAGAGCTCACCTCTCTCCTCTTGCTTTTATCTGATTGGTATCTCCCAGGAGGCACGTAGAGCAGCAGCAAAGGCGGAGAATGTGCTGAGAGTGGACGACCGGGTGTCTAAAGCGGTCTCTGCTGCAAATCGAGCAGCTGTGGCAGCTCGAGTCGCAGCTGTGAAGGCCAATCAAAGGGGGTCAAATCACTCATGATTGGATGCTGGGGGGGATTTTTCATCATATGTGGTCAATTACTCATTCAATGTTATTGAATGGCGCTGAAATAGCATCGTGATTTTGTTCTATGTTGCGCGGCTGAATCGGTTGATGAGGAAATTCCTCCATTAGCTTGAGCTGGTATTCTAAAGATGTTGTAGTGCACACGGCACTCATATGCTTTCTATAGGGTTCGAGTTACTTCTCTAACGAAGAAACGACGTTTAATGAGGGCCACATGCGATAACCGGGAATCACGCGAGTGCCGGAACGAAATCTTGGGCTGCCCTGCCCCCCATCGCACGCCAGCAGGCCAGATTATCCTCAGGCCACAAAAGCATGTGATGTGTACAGTACAGTGGCGACCAAGACGACTGCCACAGCTCACTACACCCTCATTCTCTCGATAGACTGGCATATCTTAGACTGACCGGGACGCTTAGTGTAGCCGCAGCGGACCAAAGAAGGTCCTATCACATGCGTTATAGTCAAGGTTTTGTACGTTCTGGAATGTTACGGTTGTTTTCAAAGCGGTTGGGACGGATATTCAGCGTTAATGGTTTTTTGTTTGCCCAAAGCCTGTTTCGTCGCCTCGTGCGACTTTGCCCGCAACCGCAGTCGATGCTCAGCCTATCACAAAAAATTGCATATCACAATTAGAAAATCAGTCACTCGCGAACGTTTTGCCTGTGAGTGGTGATTGTGCTGATTTCGGGGTACAGTCACCAAGTCGAGGAAGCAAAACATCTACAGTTTGTTATGAATGAACTTGTCAGAGTGCGCAGATATCGAATAACGAGAATGTTGAACTACCGAATGCCTGAACAATGAAGTAGCGAGGCCTAAATAGGGGAAAACCTAGCTAGGCGGGGATGGTGTGGTAGAGTTGGCTCGCGAAGTGTCGCGATTGGTGCGGAGGCGGCTCGGTGAGGTTGGGATGCGAAATTGTAGGCCGAACCAGTTGGTCGCGTGGCCCTCGGGATGGCCTCGCTATCGAGCGCCTCAGTAAGGATTTGTAAATCCTTACACTCTCCCACCTCCTAAATAAGGCAGCCCTGTACTGAAAAGGGTCACCCAGTAGCGAGGATGCCGTTGATCTTCACTTCAGCTGAATCCGACGGCTGAAATGCCCCAGACAATATTGTTGAAAAGGTTGGAATGTCGGCCGTTGATGTTGTCAGATTTCGATCTGACGGTCGAAGATGAAGTGACCTCAATTGTAATGAAAGTTGGATTGTGAGCCGTAGATGCATATGCTGTAGATCCGACGGTCGAAGCAGATGCGAAAAGGGAGGGAACCTGCTGACGCGAATTCAAACGCAATTGAGCAGGAACCGTAGATCGTGTCGGTGTGATCGCGGTCGTCCGTCGTGCTGTCGCAACCTGACAAAGTCAGAAAAGGACCAAGAAAACGCCAAGGAAAGAACAGTGCGAAGCACTTTCTCCCCCACTCCAAGAAAACACACCATAAAAGTTCCAGCAGCTGCGCCGAGATGAAAACAAACAAAACCGGGTGTTAAGTCCCACGAAGGAAGCCGTTGATGGAAGGAACCCAAGTGAAAATGCGTCGGTGTGGAAATGTCGATGTCGAAACCAGGAATTACGTGCCCAAAAGTCGTCAAGGGCGAACCAGCGAAAGTAGACCAGAAACCGAAACCGAAATTGCCGAGTACTCGAACTGAAGCTTTTTGTCTTCACATCGCCAGAATCATGCAGCATCCGCAGCAGTTGCAGCTGGCAGCACCTGACGTGGCTGAAATTAAATATGTTTGTCGTGGGCGGGTCGATGGCGAGTTGTTGGAAGCAGAGTTGGGATGGATTCTCCAAGAATTTTGTCGTAATCCGCCGAGAGTTCGTGGGCAGGGATGAAAATTTGCAGCTGTCTCTCCCCCCCCGTCACTGTTGCCGCCGCCTTCTCCAGTTCGTCGTAAGTCGTTCGTACCCCTTGAAAAGTCCGTGTAGTTCCCGCGCCGTTGCCCTGCGTAAATTTCGCGCGCGTGTAACCAAACTTCGAAAGTACTGCCACAAAATTGCCGCGCTTTCGCCGTAAAACCGTGAAGTCCTTCGTCAAACTCCGAAATCGTCGCTCGAGAAGTAGCCCCGTAAATCCACAGGTCTAGGTGCAGTTCTCCTCCGAAAATCTCAGACGTGCTATAGCCGCCCACCCGGTCACCATCAGTTTCCTTCGGTTACCCGACCCCAGCATGTGGGTTCAATCGAGAACCGGGGACTGCCCTGGGTCTTCCGAGACCGAATTTCACGGAACCTAGAGGCATCAACGCCGTTGACCCCGTCGTCGAAACTGCTCCCGTCGATGTCGCTTAACTGAAAACCACGCAAACTCCCACTGGCGCTTTGCGATGTTTCACCTCATCGCGCGTCACCGGCAGGTAAATCCCGAAGCCTCGGCTGCTCCCACGCTCCCTGAAGAATTTCCCGCGGTGTACGTTTAAACACCCGTGGGTCCTAGGTATCAACCGCACTCCAAGAAACGAAGAAAACACCCTCAGCTTCAACTCCTTTTTTTTTTTTTTTTTTCCGTAGGAAGATAACCCCGAAAATCGTGGTTGAGGCTGCAGTCCCGAAGTTATTCTCCGCCGTATAGCCCCGACGTTTCCGCCGTTTTTTCCCTGGTACTCCGATGTTCACCCATCTTCGTACCCGCCGGACTACTTAGCGAATCCCAGGTATCCTTGGCAATGTACCGCTCGCCGCGCCTCCATGTAACGATATCAAACCCTTTCGGGGGTCTACCGAATAGACTCCGAAATTCGCGGTAGATTGGTGCACGGGCTCAACCTATCACTCAAGTGATCTGCTGGATCACCCACAACTTTCCCTTCCGTCATCAATTTTTTCGTATTCACCCCCCGACAATTCCGCTTCCCGCCGTTCACCCAGCGTCCGCTTTTGTCGGATGGGGTATCGTCGTTGTTGCCCACGCGAACTCGGCCACGGTGGAGAGGCAAAAACTATCGGAGTCGGGGCAGCCTTAGTTAAAAGGAAACTGTCGCCCAACCGTTTTGCAGCCCGCCGTGCCTATCACGTCACGTAAAATCCACAGCTTCCCGGTCTCAGCTTCGCCGCCGCGCCGTCGATTCGTGTAGACGCCCGGGTCAGGAGAAACCTGTAGACTGCACCATTTCTTCTTCGCAGCTCCCCGACTTTTTCGCGTGCCGTTCACCCAGCCCGCTTTTGTCGGAGTAGAACAGTGCCGCGAGCTCCACTTTTTTTTTTTTTGTATTTTTTCTGTACAGCTGTCGAACGGGCACCAAAGCCGGTACCTTTAACCAGCGCAGGGTAGGCCACGTGTTCACCCCCGTTATTCGGCCAAGTAGGTTGACTGCATGAGTCAGAACCAGGACTTGGTGGGGATGGTGAGGTTCGGGCGAAGTAGGGCCGCAGAGCGATTCCACCGGCTTTTAATCTGCCCCCGCAACGTTCTTCAACCCCCGCTTAGCCGTTGGGCCGTTTCTTCTCGCGTGTCCCGGCAGCCTGTACCGACCCCTCCGAAATTATCGGGCGGTACCTTGGACACCGTTTAACCGTGGGTTGTCAGCAGCTGTCCCCGAAAACAACATCCTTGGTCAGGGGAAACTGTTCTCGATACTGCCGGCCAGCTTGCAACAACACCAGGCACGCAGCGTCGCACGAGTTCTTTCGAGGTGTACCTGCCCCGATTTCCCTCGTCGCCTGCGTCCCACTCCTCGTAAGTGCAGTTCAGCCATCGCGTTTTCCGTTGCAGCCCGTAAGCGTCAGCAGGTATGAAGTCCCGTCTGTCCACGAGCACTCCTGCCGAATTTGTTGATGACGCGCCCGCCAATGCAGTAAAAGCTGCCGCACTTAACAGGTCGGGCGGGACGGCAGTTAACTCCCGCGAAGTCGGGCAGTCTTGTGTCGTCTCTCCTCGCCACCGACATTTTCGGACGCAAACTCCTTTTGCGCCTGGCGAGTTCCCCAGCCGACGTTTTCTTCAACAGAAGCTCCGAAATTTTCGCCACAGTGACGCACGTTCCTTGTCGCCAGCTGCCGAGCCACACTCCGTGAGTCGCGCGCGCATGATGACGACGAGCCACCGTTGTCACTTGCCGCATGGGACGGACTCCGAAGTTGTCACAGAAGTTGTTGACTCGGGTCCGACGGCGTCAACTGCCACACATCGTGACGACTTCCGAAATCTTCGTGCAGGTGCCGACG
Source organism: Closterium sp. Yama58-4 (assembly GCA_947470075.1). Classification (NCBI taxonomy): domain Eukaryota; kingdom Viridiplantae; phylum Streptophyta; class Zygnematophyceae; order Desmidiales; family Closteriaceae; genus Closterium; species Closterium sp. Yama58-4. The sequence continues at coordinate 1,288,093 of CANIUD010000675.1, read as the reverse complement.
CAGATCCGCTGACGCCAGCTGCCTCACAGTTTCGAAATCGTCGTTAAAACCGCAGCGGAAATAGTAACTCACGTTCAGAGTCGCGACAGCTCCAGCTGTCCGTTGCCCGGGGGGAGGGAGGCCACGGTCGATCGCGACCGTTCGAGGCAAGGATCTGGCGGTGCCGAAGGAGTGCCCCGTAAAACCATGGCCGCGAAGAGCAACTAACGAGTTCTCTTGGCCGGCCTACGCAACTCCTGGACCCCAAGGCATCCTTACTCGTCCCCCCCCCCCGAGGGGTAATACACTCTAAAAAACGGGGTAGGCTAGGAAAGTAGCTCTGATACCAGGTGTTATGAATGAACTTGTCAGAGTGCGCAGATATCGAATAACGAGAATGTTGAACTACCGAATGCCTGAACAATGAAGTAGCGAGGCCTAAATAGGGGAAAACCTAGCTAGGCGGGAATGGTGTGGTAGAGTTGGCTCGCGAAGTGTCGCGATTGGTGCGGAGGCGGCTCGGTGAGGTTGGGATGCGAAATTGTAGGCCGAACCAGTTGGTCGCGTGGCCCTCGGGATGGCCTCGCTATCGAGCGCCTCAGTAAGGATTTGTAAATCCTTACACAGTTCATAAACAACAACGGCTGCCTGTCATCAGAATTGTTTACCTGGTTACGAACTTAAACCCCTAGACTCGTTTCACATTCCAATTTCGTTTTACAATCACATTTTTGCCCGTAGCGACAAGGGCGAATGTGGCGTAAGGGCCAAAACTCGTTTCACTCACATGCCGCCCGCCTACCTGGTGTTCTCGAAATGAGCACCGACTGTATCTCACCAGCCCGCTACGTCCAAACACTGTAGCCAGTGCCTCCGTTGGTAAGAGTGGTGAGGTGAGAACGTGGGTGTACGACTAGTGGTGTAATTGACGTGGCAGGCGCTGTATCCACTGCTGGACCAAATCTCCATGCCGCCACCACGGCACCGCTTGCCCAATCAACTCACCGCAGCGTCACCGCCATCACCATCTGGCCTGGATGTCTGCTGAACCTCCTGGAACCGCGATGACTGGGGTCTGTGCTGCTGTGCAGGCCAGTTTCGTCCCCTCCCCTCCCCTCCCCTTCCCCCACCTGCCTGCCACGCCGCTGCTTCAGCCGACCAATGGTGTCAAAATCTGTGCTCGTCGCTGCTGCTGCAGCGTTGACGAATCACGACCGAGGTTTTTGGTCGCTGAGCCGAGCTGACTTTCTCCATGCATGTAACTTGGATGGTGTAATACACCTGAAGTTTCAAATAAATGTTGGATCTAGGCAAAAACAGCAATTCAGGCCGTTTAAACTCATGTATGTCTGCAACCACACTGGATATGTCTGTTTGTATGGCCGTTTTATCAGCATTGAACAATGACGTAACTGTGAACACGTGAGCGTTTGACAATATAAAACAGTGCATAGAAACACCCCAGTTCTGACAACCCATTGTCAAGCATGTGAGCTAACCCGAACGCACCTCACCTCACCACCACCACCCCTCATCTCGCCTCACTGCCGTGGCGTTGGCTTGTGGGCAATTCGGCACTCGATTCGTCGCCGCCTGACATCACCCCCTCTCTCCTCGCATTCCCCCTCCCTTCTCTCTTGTTTGTTTATGGAGCTCACTCCAAGCAAATCAAACCGCAGCTGGCAAAGAGTGCGTAGCGAAGGCTGTTCGTTCCCAGAGGGCTGTACGGAGCTGAAAGGCCTCCTTTTTCCCGTTCCTCTTGTCCCAATTCCTGCACTTTTGTTCTACGTGGTTGACTCATGCTCTAAGTTCTGCTTACAAGGTCTTCTGCTGTCACCTGATCACCAGGGGGCTCTTCCAGCTGGAGCATTTTTCAGATGCCTCAAAACGCATCTTGTTCCATGCGTCCGATGTAGATTGCGCTCCAGTTTTGCATCGATAAGAAACTGCGAAGTCGCTTCTATTCACAGAACGTCTTTCTTCAATTAAAATTGATCGTTTATACCGCAGTAAATCGCATATTGTGGACCATCCACTAACTAGGGTGTAGATACTATCTTCCTGTTTATGGCACTGTTTTCCGTCTGCGGCGGCGCGTGCCCCTTCTTCCTAGGCCTGGGCTTCGCCACGTGTTCCTGCTCGCTCTGCACGGGCCTCGTGCTCGTCACGTGCGGCGACAGCCTTTCCTCGCCTCCCAGCGCCGCTCCCGGCGCACCGCGTGATAGCAAATCGTACGCGACGCGCAATTCCCTCAACGGAGCGTTCATCGGAAGCAGCGCTGCATTCTCCGCAGGCTCGTCGTTTGGAGGGGGCGACCTCGTTCTCTCAGAAGACAAGGTTAGCCGTCGATTTTTCCCGGTTTCCATTATGGCTGACCAACCGTCGATTGGTATTTGGCCGCAGGTCTTGGTAGTCGATGGGAATTGATCGGTCCGTGTTTGTTTCGGCACGTGCACAACAAAGCGGCTTCTCGATTTCGCCTTGAATTAAAGCGGGGCTTGCGGCTTTCCGCCGTTTAAAGTCGGGAATTTTGAGTCCTAAAAGGGCATTCAGTCACAGTAGCTCCACGACCGTGTTTCGTCAAAGCGCCGGCGCGTCAGCTGCAAGTCGATTTGTTTCGTTTTACCAACTTGAAAAACTTCAACCGATCTCTGCCCGTCGGGTGTGAATTCTCGTATCTTCTACCCTCCGTACTCCGCTCTTATCAAAATCCTCCCCCCTTCTCTCTCCTGTTCTCCCTCCTTCCTTCACCCCGCTGCGCACTGTCCGCTCCCTAACAGCCGTGGACAGCGGATCAGTACGCGGCGTATCTCGCGCGCGCTGCCCCGTCAACAAGTCGCATGTCGCGGATACCAAGCGATCATCATCACTCCCACTCGCTACGTTCGCCAGGCGCTCTCTCCCACTCAGTGCTTTCGCCGGCTTCCCGCGCATCGCCTTTACACTCGCCGTCGCTCCAAGCGTCGCTGCTGTCGTCGCGGCAATTCCGGTCCTTGTCAAGCTCGTGAGCGCGGGGAATCTAAACAAGGCCAACATACTGAACTAGACACACGATACAGGTACTTGGTTGCAACAAACCTTATTACTGAAAGGGACAAGGAATTGATGTGGGTAAATCTAGCTGTGTCTCTGGAAGCTGCTCATTCTCTTCTCATCCGTTCTACCCTATAACCACAAGACCTCCCCTTCCCACCTCTCCCTCACCCCTGTCCTGTCCCTCCCAACCTCATGCACACATTGCTTCAAGCTCCCTTGTCAGAGGGTAGTTTCTTGGTGATTCTTACGTGTATTGATAGGCTCGCTTCGTCATTGTGATTCTGAAGTTCTGAGCCGTATATGCCCAGTTGGCACTTCTATGCACTCAGTGAGGTTATGGTATCAAATCATGAGCCTTTCGTCTATCTTTACATTGCGTGCAGGTTACCCGCTTGTTAAATGATCACACTCGTTGCTTGTAGGTCTATTCATTTGTGCAGTCAGTTATATAAAATAAGGCTGTATGCTCTGGGCATTTCTGTAATTCATACACCAATAAGCAAACAAGAAAGATGTGAGGGTGTATGCACCTTGGGACTATAACCTCCCCACCCCACCCAGTTATGTAGTTGCTGGCTTTTCCAGAATGAATGCGCGTAGCTACTGTACCAGTAAATTATTCTGTCTTATCACTGTAGAGACCGTTCACCCCGTTACAACGCTTCGCTCAACAGAGACCTTTCGCGGCCTTTCTGCGCAAATCAGAGAGCTTCGGGGCCAACGATGTTGGGAGCACACATGACGGTAGCCGTCAATTGGTCAGAGACTGAGATTCCGTTGCTTCCGATCTTTAGCCCCGAACCTGAGGTCCCCCTTCGCGAGCCATTGGGAACTCCCGTACTCCGAACCTCGGGAATCCCCAACTTAGCATCCTAGAACTTCCCACCTGATAAGTAGGATCTTACACCCTGCAAACATTGGGGCTGTTCGCCAGCACCATTATAGCAAAAAACGACGGGATAACGACGGGATCAGGAAGGTGGGTCTCGCCTTCCTGATCCCGTCAGTTAGAGTTCGTTAACCTCCGTCAGCCCGTGAAAAAAGTGCCGAGCCTCACCTACCGTCCAAACCAATTAACAAAGTGGGCGTCTGGCGAACGCCCACTTTTGTCCACCAAATCTAACGCTTCGACGGCATATGGAAGCGGGGACGAAACTTCGTCCCCAGGCAAAACACCATCCCCTAGCCATGCCATCGCCATGCTGCGTTTTTCAAAGCACAGCGATGGCACAGCCGTCGCATTGCCGTTCAAAAGGGATCGAAGGGAAGGTGGGGATGGAGGTTCCCGACGCGGTTGAGAAATTTCTCAACCGCAGGCGCAGAAGTTTCCTGAACGGCATTACGGCCAAACCTCGGAGGTGGGTTCCACCTCCGTTTCCATATGCGGTCGCGATGCCGATGCCATCATTTTCATTTCAAAATACGATTTGCTGGCGAACAGCACCATTTCTTTTGCTCCTGCATCTGCTGTGTCTCCCCCTCTTGGCAACCTGCAAGCGTGAACGTAAACACCTCCGTTTCCGCTGAAGAGTTTACATAAATATTTATTACTACGAGCTTTCCCGTTTTGTCTCTCTCTGGCAGAGAACCTCATTCCGCTCGTTCGCCTGCGATGTCGCAGGAGCTCGCGAAACCCGTTAGCATTCTGCGCGGTAGTCCGTCGATTTCGCTGCTCACCGTTCCCACGTCGCTCCTCCGCAATGGCAGTGTCGCGCGAGTCCCCACCAGAGCGCCGCGATCTGTCAGCTCAGTGCGGTCCAGGAGGAGGATCATGAGCGCAAGAGCCCTTCAGGGAAATAGCGCAAGAGCCCTTCAGGGAAATAGCGCAAGAGCCCTTCAGGGAAATGCACGTGGGGTTACTTGGGTGACCCCGTCGCTCCTTTTTGCCTCCTCCGCTCCCCGTCCTGCTCGCCGGCCAACCACAGCCGTCCGTGCGGGCCGTGGGATCAGCCACGTGGACGGCCTGGATCCGGAAGAGTTCAAGAACGCGCGGATCACGGTGACGGACGACGGGATTATATTTTCGGTGGTGGACGATAACGAGGCGGATGATAACGAGGCGAATGGGGAGGACGAGGTCCCAGAAGATGTGTGGGAGAGGGAGGAGGGGACAGAGGGGGATGAGAGATCGGTCGTGGGCGGGGTGGAAGAGGATGGAAGAGATGAGGGTGTGAGTGGGGAGGATGAGACGGAGGAAGAGGAGGAAGAAGGGGGGGAGGCGGCGGCGGGAGTGATGCAGGAGGCGCAGAGGGTGATGGAAGAAGCGGCGAAGCTCCTCAGCGTGGTGGAACGACCCGTGGTTGATGTGGCCGTGAGTGACAGTGAGGAAGAGGACGTGAGGGAAGCGGAAGAGGAGGAAGAGACGGAAGAGGCGGAAGAGGCGGAAGAGGCAGAAGAGAAGAGTGTGATAGAAAAAGAGGGGCAGGTGGATGTAGGGGACAGCAAGAGGGAGGTAGAGGCATTGGAGGAGGAGGAGCCCTTGGTTTATGACCCGCCACCGCTAGCGGACTTGGGTGTGGGTCTGGAGGGGACGATTGGCGCCACCAATGCTGCTGGAATGGTAGGGAGTCCCATTGCGGACAGCATCTATGCTGCCGAGGATGGGCGGGACGGCACGGGGGAGGTAAAGGCGTTGGAGGAGCCGCCGCTTATTTATGACTCTCCACCGTCAGCGGACTTGGGTGTGGAAATGGAGGTGACGCTTGGCGACGCTAATGCTGGTAACAATGCCGTTGCGGAGAGCAGCTATGGTGCTGGGGATGGCTATGGTGCTGATGTCAGCTACGATGATGCTGATGTCAGCTACGATGATGCTGATGTCAGCTACGATGCTGATGTCAGCTACAGTGCTGATGTCACCTATGGTGCTGATGTCAGCTACAGCACAGGCAGCAGCTACATAGCTGGCAGCAGCAGCAGCAGCAGCAGCATTGGCAGCAGCATTTTCAGCAGCAGCAGCACACGTGGCAGCACACGTGGCAGCAGCCTTGGCGGCACGGAGGTGGATCTAGAGGAGGAGGAGAGGCGCGTGGCAGAGCGACTCAAGACCCTGGCGGGGTTGGCACTGGGGGGAGAAGAGGGAATAGCAGTGAGGGGAGAGGATTTAGGGTTGGGTGAAGTGCGAGCAGAAAGTGCAGCGGCTGCTGTAGCAGCCGAGCAGCAGAGAGAGGCAGCAGCAGCAGCAGCAGCAGCAGAAGCAGAAGCAGCAGCAGCATCGGCAGCAGCAGAGGCAGAAGCAGCAGCAGCAGAGAAGGAGAGAGAGGCTGCTTCGAGGGAGGTGCAGGAGAGGAGCAGGCAGGAGCAGCTGCTAAGGGTAGAGGCAGAGGCACAGGCAGACGCAGAGGCAGCAGCAGCAGCAGCAGCAGCAGCAGAAGCAGTTTCAGCAGAAGCAGTGGCAGCAGCAGTAAAAGCATTGGCAGCAGAAGCAGCAGAGGCAGCAGCACAAAGGGAAAGGGAGTTAGACGAGGCTGCAGCCAAGGAGAGAGAGGCTGCTGCGAGGGAGATGAGGGAAAGGAATCGACCGCAGAAGCTACAGGCACTCCAGGCAGAGCACGAGTTTGTCACAGCAAAAATGTTTTTCTACCCCGAGGCCGGGCAGGTCCGGGCAGGCGAAACTGTGGAGATTTTTTTCCACCGCCCGGCGAGTGCGCTGAAGGAAAAGGCTGGGATTTTTGTGGTTGGTGCTTTTAACGAGTGGCAGTGGGAGCCGTTTAAGTATGAGCTGAAGCCTTCTAACGAGGTGGCAAATGACTGGTGGACATGCAGCGTGACTATACCGAAGGAGGCGTATCAGATGAACTTTGTTTTCCACAGCAGCGACAATGTATATGAGAACAATGAGGGGCGAGATTTCTATATCTCAATAGATGGGGGCATGGACGAGGATGAGTTTGAGCGGTTATTGAATGAGCAGAAGCAGAGGGAGGCGGAGGAGAGGGCAGCAGAGGAGGCAGAGAGGGAGCGGAAGGCAGAGGAGGAGAGGAGGGCTGCTTTGCTGCTAGCCCAGCAGGAGGAGGAACGGGCGACGGCCTGGGCCGTGGCTGATGAGGCTCGGCAGAGGCTCGGGCCGATCTGGGAGAATGCAGGGGCGGGAGAGGAAGGGGTGTGGCGCCTGGAGGTGAAGGGTGGAGTGGTTGGGGAAGGGAAGGTGGCAGGGGAAGGAGGGGAGGTTAAGAGGGGAGTGGTTGTGAGGGTGGAGTATAATCGGGCGGGTAGGCCTCTGGCAGGGGCGGGGGAGGTGTGGCTGCATGCAGGGGTGAATGGGTGGCAGGGCGGCGTATCTGTTGTGGAGAAACTGGAGCCTGTTACTAACGAGGATGGCGAGTGGTGGGGTGTGGAAGGTGCGTGGTTGGTTGTGGGCATCAGAGTATAGACAGAAACTTTCTGAATGCATTGCAGGCTGCCTTCCTGCCCCATATGCGATCACTCTGCCTCCCGGCACATGCACTCACTTTATACCCTGTTAGCCTCTCACTCTTCCCTCGTTCACTTTTCCACCCAATTTTGCCCCATGTGCATTCACTTCCCCTGTTTGCGGATGGGTTGGTGAGGAGAGCAGGTGCGCGGGACAATAACAGCAGCAAGACGTTTCCCCCTATGACCCCCTCCCTCCTTCCCTATCCCCTCCTCACAGTCTCTCTACCCTGGGACGCAGTGGCACTCAACTGGGTGTTTGAGGATGGGCTGGTGGGGAAAGCAGGCGTATGGGACAACAACAGCCACAAGACCTTGCCTATTCCTCTTCCCCTATCCCTGTTCCCCTACCCCCTCCTCACAGTCTCTCTACCCTGGGACGCAGTGGCACTCAACTGGGTGTTTGCGGATGGGCTGGTGGGGAAAGCAGGCGTATGGGACAACAACAGCCACAAGACCTTGCCTATTCCTCTTCCCCTATCCCTGTTCCCCTATCCCCTCCTCACAGTCTCTCTACCCTGGGACGCAGTGGCACTCAACTGGGTGTTTGCGGATGGGCTGGTGGGGAAAGCAGGCGTATGGGACAACAACAGCCACAAGACCTTGCCTATTCCTCTTCCCCTATCCCTGTTCCCCTATCCCCTCCTCACAGTCTCTCTACCTTGGGACGCAGTGGCACTCAACTGGGTGTTTGCGGATGGGCTGGTGGGGAAAGCAGGCGTATGGGACAACAACAGCCACAAGACCTTGCCTATTCCTCTTCCCCTATCCCTGTTCCCCTATCCCCTCCTCACAGTCTCTCTACCCTGGGACGCAGTGGCACTCAACTGGGTGTTTGCGGATGGGCTGGTGGGGAAAGCAGGCGTATGGGACAACAACAGCCACAAGACCTTGCCTATTCCTCTTCCCCTATCCCTTTCTCCTATCCCCTCAACACAGTCTCTCTACCCCGGGACGCAGTGGCGCTCAACTGGGTGTTTGCAGACGGGCCGGTGGGGACAGCGGGCGTGTGGGACAACAACAGCCGGCGGGACTTTGCTGGGCGGGTTGGCAGCGCGGAGCGCATCGAGGCTCTGTTTGCAGGGATGGCGGCGGAGTGCCTGCAGCGACTGGAGCAGGAGAGGGAGGAAAGGGACGCGAAAGAGGCTGAGGAGGTGAGTATAACAGAGAGTATTGAGGCTTTGTTTGAGTGCATGGAGTCGGAGTGTTTGCATCGTCTGGAGCAGGAGAGGGAGGAAAGGGACGCGAAAGAGGCTGAGGAGGTGAGTGGAAATGGGGGTTTTGGGGCAGGGAGTTGTGGGAAGGATTGAGGCTTTGTTTGTGGGCATGGAAGCTAAGTGTCTGCTCTGCTGCGACTGGAGCAGGAGAGGGAGGAGCAGGACGCGAAAAAGGCTGAGGAGGTGAGAGGAGAGGGGGAATGGGGGATGTTCATTCATGCATGTCCTTGCTTCACACACCACGCCCGCCTGTCGCGCCTCTCACCTCGCTCGCTCACTGCAGGCAATGCGGCGTAAGGAAGTTAAAGCAGCCATGAAGGCTCGTATCAAATCAGTGTTCCTGCAGTCCCAGGCACACGCGTCCTTCTCCGAGCCAGCAGAGCCAACCCTCCATCCCCCCTCCCTCGTCCCGATTGCTCACTTCAGGCAGCTAGGCGTGCGGAAATCAAAGCAGCCATGAAGGCTCGCACCAAGGCAGTGTTCCTGCAGTCGCAGGCACACGTGTTCTTCACTGAGCCAGCAGAGCCAAGAGCAGGGGAGGCAGTGCGTGTGTACTACAACCCCAGCGGCACGGCACTGCAGGGCCGGGAGTGTGTGTGGATGCGCGGGTCGTTCAACCGCTGGACCCACCGCTCGGGGTGCTTCCTGCCCATCCTGATGGAGCCTGCTGACAATGGCACCCACCTCGTGGCTGAAGGTGAGGAGGAGTATGGGGAGAGGGGGAGTGCAGGGATCAGGGGCAGGGAGTTTGCGAGAGGTGGCATTGAGCGCAGGGAAAAGGCAGTGCGCGTGTATTACAATCCCAGCAGCACGGCGCTGCAGGGAAGGGAGAAAGTGTGGTGTAAATGCGCGGGTCGTTCAACCGCTGGACCCACCGCTCGGGGTGCTTCCCGCCCATTCTCATGGAGCCTGCTGACAACGGCACACATCTCGTTGCTGAAGGTGAGGAGGAGTATGGGGAGAGGGGTGAAGTCCGTTGGCTAGAGGCCTATGTGATATCAACCAGGGACCTCCATCGCTCGGTGTGCGTCCTGCCGATTCACATGCTCGGGCGTCTTTATGGACAGCACCCCTCTTGTCCCTGACTGCCCTCCTTGCTCCGTAGTTGCTCAACACTCTCCACTCTTCACTCTCCACTCTCGGCTATCTTCCCTCTGGCTCCACCCATCTTCCCACCAGTTCTTGTGCCCCAGGATGCATACATAATGGACCTGGTCTTCATGGACAGCAGCGACCCCACCACGGCAACGTACGACAACCGGGGAGGGCTGGACTACCATGTGCCTGTGGCGGGCAGCACTGTGAGGGAGCCGCCCCTCTACATCGTGCATGTGGCGCTGGAGATGGCGCCTGTTGCCAAGGTGAGAGGGAGGGCAGGGTGGAGGAGGGCAGGGGTGGTTGGGGGTGGAAGAAGGGGGAAGGGGGAACTACCATGGACAGCAGTGACCCCACCACGGCAACGTACGACAACCGGGGAGGGCTGGACTACCATGTACCCGTGGCTGGCAGCACTGTGAGGGAGCCGCCACTGTACATTGTCCACGTGGCTCTTGAAATGGCACCCGTCGCCAAGGTGAGGGGGAGGGAGGGTGGGATTGGGTGGAGGGATGGGGGAGAGACTACCATATGGTTAGCAGTGACCCCTCTACGGCGAGGACTGGACTGGTAGCACAGTCAGGGAGCCGCCTCTGTACATCGTGCATGTTGCTCTTGAGATGGCACCCGTCGCCAAGGTGAAGGGGGGGAAGGCGGGGTTGAGGTTGGGTGGAGGGAGAGGGGGCTGGTGGAGCTGGACTACCATGTGCCCGTGGCTGGCAGCACTGTGATGTGAGGGAGCCGCCACTGTACATTGTCCACGTGGCTCTTGAGATGGCACCCGTTGCCATGCCAAGGTGAGAGTGGGGGAAGAGGGACATGGGAGGGGTGGGGGAAGAAACGGGTCTATGAGGGGTGGGGGGGAAGAGAAGGTGTAAGAGGGAGCTGTTCGGAGAATCAGTTGCTGCCAGAGAAGGAGAAAGCCGCCTGAGAGGGGCGGACAGAACGGAACAATTCACCAGTTCAATGCACCGGAACAATTCACCAGTTCAATGCACCGGAACAATTCACCAGTTCAATGCACCGGAACAATTCACCAGTTCAATGCACCGGAACAATTCACCAGTTCAATGCACCGGAACAATTCACCAGTTCAATGCACCGGAACAATTCACCAGTTCAATGCACCGGAACAATTCACCAGTTCAATGCACCGGAACAATTCACCAGTTCAATGCACCGGAACAATTCACCAGTTCAATGCACCGGAACAATTCACCAGTTCAATGCACCGGAACAATTCACCAGTTCAATGCACCGGAACAATTCACCAGTTCAATGCACCGGAACAATTCACCAGTTCAATGCACCGGAACAATTCACCAGTTCAATGCACCGGAACAATTCACCAGTTCAATGCACCGGAACAATTCACCAGTTCAATGCACCGGAACAATTCACCAGTTCAATGCACCGGAACAATTCACCAGTTCAATGCACCGGAACAATTCACCAGTTCAATGCACCGGAACAATTCACCAGTTCAATGCACCGGAACAATTCACCAGTTCAATGCACCGGAACAATTCACCAGTTCAATGCACCGGAACAATTCACCAGTTCAATGCACCGGAACAATTCACCAGTTCAATGCACCGGAACAATTCACCAGTTCAATGCACCGGAACAATTCACCAGTTCAATGCACCGGAACAATTCACCAGTTCAATGCACCGGAACAATTCACCAGTTCAATGCACCGGAACAATTCACCAGTTCAATGCACCGGAACAATTCACCAGTTCAATGCACCGGAACAATTCACCAGTTCAATGCACCGGAACAATTCACCAGTTCAATGCACCGGAACAATTCACCAGTTCAATGCACCGGAACAATTCACCAGTTCAATGCACCGGAACAATTCACCAGTTCAATGCACCGGAACAATTCACCAGTTCAATGCACCGGAACAATTCACCAGTTCAATGCACCGGAACAATTCACCAGTTCAATGCACCGGAACAATTCACCAGTTCAATGCACCGGAACAATTCACCAGTTCAATGCACCGGAACAATTCACCAGTTCAATGCACCGGAACAATTCACCAGTTCAATGCACCGGAACAATTCACCAGTTCAATGCACCGGAACAATTCACCAGTTCAATGCACCGGAACAATTCACCAGTTCAATGCACCACAACAATTCACCAGTTCAATGCACCGGAACAATTCACCAGTTCAATGCACCGGAACAATTCACCAGTTCAATGCACCGGAACAATTCACCAGTTCAATGCACCGGAACAATTCACCAGTTCAATGCACCGGAACAATTCACCAGTTCAATGCACCGGAACAATTCACCAGTTCAATGCACCGGAACAATTCACCAGTTCAATGCACCGGAACAATTCACCAGTTCAATGCACCGGAACAATTCACCAGTTCAATGCACCGGAACAATTCACCAGTTCAATGCACCGGAACAATTCACCAGTTCAATGCACCGGAACAATTCACCAGTTCAATGCACCGGAACAATTCACCAGTTCAATGCACCGGAACAATTCACCAGTTCAATGCACCGGAACAATTCACCAGTTCAATGCACCGGAACAATTCACCAGTTCAATGCACCGGAACAATTCACCAGTTCAATGCACCGGAACAATTCACCAGTTCAATGCACCGGAACAATTCACCAGTTCAATGCACCGGAACAATTCACCAGTTCAATGCACCGGAACAATTCACCAGTTCAATGCACCGGAACAATTCACCAGTTCAATGCACCGGAACAATTCACCAGTTCAATGCACCGGAACAATTCACCAGTTCAATGCACCGGAACAATTCACCAGTTCAATGCACCGGAACAATTCACCAGTTCAATGCACCGGAACAATACACTAAGTATGTCATCAGGCTGTGACGCCCTCATGCCTTCCTTTCCTCCAATGGACCATCCCCTCTCTTCCATACCACCTCTCCATGCCACCAGGTGGGGGGTCTGGGAGATGTGGTCACATCACTGTCGCGAGCCACAATGGAGCTGGGCCACCGCGTGGAGGTGGTGCTGCCTAAGTACGACTGCCTCAAGTATGACCAGGTGAGGCGAGAGTTTGGGGTCCTGGGGCTCAGTGCGCTTGGACTACAGCTAGGGTTCGAGGTGCCGAGTAGTACAGTGCGAGTTGACTATTGAGTTGACTATTGAGTAGCAATTTCCCTGTGGGGTGCTGTACAAGTTCTCAGATTCCTGTTTATCCCACGCACCACACCCTTACTCTCCCGTCTCGCACCGGCAGGTGCAAGGGCTTGAAGCAAGGGGCGATTTTCTGTGGGGCAGTACGCGGTGGCTGGTGTGGCATGGCCGTGTGGAGGGCATTCCTGTTCACTTCCTCGAGCCGGAGAGCGGGTGAGTGCGTGCATGGCTCCCCTTGTGTGCTTCAGTAACTTGCCCTGGTCGTCTGGGTCCCCCCCTCTCTCTTGCGGTGGCTGGTGTGGCATGGCCGTGTGGAGGGCATTCCTGTTCAGTTCCTCGAGCCGGAGAGCGGGTGAGTCACAACTAATCTTGTTTGGTGAGCTGGAGAGGTGTGTGACGCCTCCCTGTGTTCTGTAGCCTGAATAGGGTCGAGTCATAACTTCACTCTGCGTCTATGATTGACCATACAGAGGATACAAACGTTTTTTTATTTACAATTCTTAATTCTTTGTTCTTGTGTGTGTGTGTGTGTGTGTGTGTGTGTGTGTGAGAGAGAGAGAGAGAGAGAGAGAGAGAGAGAGAGAGAGAGAGAGAGAGAGAGTGTGCGTGCGTGCGTGCGTGTGCGTGTGCACGTGGGCGTGTGCATGGGCGAGCGCGTGCGTGTGCGTGTGCGTGTGCGTGTGCGTGTGCGTGTGTGTGTGTGTGTGTGTGTGTGTGTGCGTGCGTGCGTGCGTGTGTGTGTGTGTGTGTGTGTGTGTGTGCGTGCGTGCGTGCGTGTGTGTGTGTTTGTCTGTGTGTTTGTGCGTGCTTTGTTTCCTGCACATCCCCGTCTTCTCCTTCATGCGTCAGGCTGTTCTGGGTGGGGTGCATCTATGGCCGCAAGGACGACGCCGCCCGCTTCGGCACCTTCTGCCATGCAGCCCTCGAGTTCCTGCTGCAGACAGGCCGCTCGCCGGTATGCACTGAACATCCTCCTTCTACTGTCGTCTAGGTCATTGCCCCTCATGCCCCCTGCACTAACGGGCACTGGGCCAATACTGGGGAGCGGCCCTTCTCTTTCTGCACTAGGGATGAGCAAGGGGCGAACACGAACGTGTTCGCGTTCGCCCATGCACGAACACCCCTGTTCGGCGAACCGAACACTGTTCGGTTCGGCGAACACCTTAAGCAAAAACAGGTGTTCGCCGTTCGCCTATGAAGGCGTGTTCGGGCGAACCTCGAACACGTTCGTGTTCGTCTAGGGGCAAATTGCAGCAGCGGCCCGAACACGAACGTGTTCGGGCGAACATCGAACACTGTTCGGCGAACGATTTAAGCCAAAAAAATTAACCTGTTCGGTTCGCCTCGAACACGTTCGAGGCGAACCGAACAGGTGTTCGTTTTTTTGCTCAACCTTGTTCTGCACTATCCAGCTGCTCCCCAGTGCGCCCCGCATGCCATGGTGCACACGCTGCTCCCCGCTTTCTAAAATCTTTGATACACAGCCGTTGAGTTCTTGCCTTTTGAGTTTACTAAAAAAGGTGACTCTAGTCGACTCAGAAATCACTGCTCCCCAATAGAGTTCAAGAACTTATGTCACGCAGTCCATGAGTTCTTGTTACGACGACCACCTCTTGCCTCTCCTCGTTTCCTCTCCTATTCCCTCTCTCACAGACTCACAGTCACTTGCTGCTGAGAATGCAAATCTCTTTTCTCCCCTCTCAACCCCTCCCAGGACCTCTTGCATTGCCACGACTGGTCGTCAGCACCAGTGGCATGGCTACAGACGAAGCAGTACATCGGGTACAAGGTAGGCAATGCCTCACGTGTTGTGTCCCTTCCCCACTCCGTCTCCCCCCTCTCCCCCCTTCTTTCAGGACCTCTTGCATTGCCACGACTGGTCGTCAGCGCCAGTGGCATGGCTGCAGAGGGAGCAGTACAGCGGGTACAGAATGGGAAATTCAGCCTATCACATGCTCCCTTCCCCCATCTCCCTCCCCGTTCTCCTGCCCCGAACTCCCCCCCCCCCCACTCAGGACCTCCTGCATTGCCATGACTGGTCATCAGCGCCAGTGGCATGGCTGCAGAGGGAGCAGTACAGCGGGTACGGAGGGGGCAACGCCCGCACGGTGTTCACCATTCACAACCTTGAGTTCGGGCAGGACATGATTGGCCGCGCCATGGCTGCATGTGATCTGGCCACCACTGTGAGTGCTCATACTCTCCGTTGTGTGTGTTCTTGTGGACTGTTGAGCATGACTGGGTGGGGAATGTGACCGCACTGACTAAAGGAGGGGGCAACACTCGCACGGTGTTCTCAACATCCATAATCTCGAGTTCGGGCAGGACATGATTGGCCGCGCCAAGGCTGCATGTGACATGGCCACTACTGTGAGTGCTCTGTGGCTGTCAGTGTGTCTGGCACTGTGGACCGTGGCTGTAGGGAATGAGTGGGGGCAATGCAAGGGACAGGTGGGCTGTGGCACGCACGGTGTTCACCATTCACAACCTTGAGTTCGGGCAGGACATGATTGGCCGCGCCATGGCTGCATGTGACATGGCCACTACTGTGAGTGCTCTGTGCTGTCTGTGTGTGTTGCGCAGTAGGGAGAGTGATTCTAGAGAAAGGGGCAATATACGCGATAGCTGTGCTATGGCATGCACAGTGTTCGGGCAGGCCATGATTGGCCGCGCCATGGCTGCCTGTGATCTGGCCACCACTGTGAGTGCGATGTGGGATGTCGCGTGTGGGAGTGGAGCAAATGTGACTGGTGTGAGCGTGGCTGCTGTGAGCGTGGCTGTTGCTCTAAACAGTGGTGGCATTGGAAGCCTTACAATTTCTGCTCTCATCATTCCCTCCTGTTATTGTGAATGTGACGTAGAACATATGCTGCTGCGGAGTGACTCGCCCCGAAACACATGTCAACGAAGCAGGTGGGCATGCAGTTGTGGCATGTCAAGCGATACATTTTCTCTTGTGCTCCCCTCTTCTCCAGGTGTCACCCACATATGCAGCGGAGATCAGTGGGCATCCGGCAGTGGCGGCACACAGGGGGAAGTTCCACGGCATTCTCAATGGCATCGACCCTGACCTGTGGGACCCCATGGGCGACCCCTTCCTGCCGGTGAGTGCTGTTGTGAGTGCTGCTGTGCCACACGACACGATGCCATGCCATGTTATTCTGTCCCATGCCATGCCATGGATGTCATGCCATGCCATGTGTAGCATGTCGTTTCTAGCCGACAAGTTCCACGTCATGCCGCTTATCTCATGATAAGCGAATAGTAAGAACGCCATTTACCCCACTGAGGACCGCCTGCTAGTGGGAATACTGAAGCGGCTGACTGATTAAAGGACATTCCAGCACCCTTTGCCTTCCCCAACCCGTCCCAGTCTGCTTCTTGTTTCCTGTACTGACCATGCTCAACCCATCCCCATATGAAGTACTCCTCTCCAGAGGTCGTGGAGGGCGAGCAGGCAGCCAAGGCAGAGCTCCGTGTGTGCCTCAATCTCCGCTCTTTTGCTCCCTCCGAGGACCTTCCCCTGGTGGGGATAGTGACGCGCCTGACAGCGCAGAAGGGCATCGCGCTCATCAAGCACGCCCTCTTTCCTTTCCCCACCCTGTCCCCGTCCCTGTCCCCGCTGCTTCTTGTTTCCTTCACTTCCCGTCCGCGCTCCATCCTCAGTTGAAGTATTCTTCTGCAGAGGTCGTGGAGGGTAAGCAGGTAGCCAAGGCCGAACTCCACACGCGTCTCGACCAACCTGCACTCCTTCCCTCCAGCCGAGGACCGCCCCCTGGTGGGCATACTGTCGCGCCTGACAGCACACAAGGGCATCGCGCTCATCAAGCACGCCCTCTTTCCAGTCCTCTGCTCCTTGTTCCATGTTTTCCCATCCCCACCCCCGCCCCAGATGAAGTACTCTTCCGCTGAAGTGGTTGAGGGCAAGCAGGCAGCCAAGGCCGAACTTCGCAACCGCCTCAACCTGCGCTCCTTCTCCCCTTCAGAGGACCGCCCCCTGGTGGGGATAGTGTCGCGCCTGACAGCACAGAAAGGCATAGCGCTCATCAAGCACGCGCTGTGGCGCACGTTGGACAGGGGCGGCCAGGTGGTGCTGCTGGGGTCCGCCCCTGATGGGCGCGTGCAGGGCGAGTTCGAGGCATTGGCACGTGACTTGGGACGCTCTCATGGAGATATGGCACGTCTCTGGCTGACCTATGATGAACCGCTTTCACATCTGGTGAGTGCCTCGCCAGGGTCAGTGTGTGTGACTGTGCGCTGATCAAGCACGCCCTGTGGCGCACGCAGGAGAGAGGGGCGGCTGGGTGGTGCTGCTGGGGTCGGCCCCTGACGGGCGCGTGCAGGGCGAGTTTGAGGCTCTTGCGAGGGATCTGGGGCGGTTGCATGGGGATATGGCACGGCTGTGGCTGACAGACGACGAGCCATTGTCACACCTGGTGAGTGCGTGCGGAGGAAGGCTGTGTGGGTGACCATGCCGCCAGTGTGTCTGGGGAGAAAGGATTTCCAGCTCCCCCGCTCCCCAACCTTCACTTCCCTTTCTCCTTCCCCCCTCTCCCCCCAACCTTCACTTTCCCACAGATCTACGCCGCCAGTGACATGATTCTCGTCCCATCCATCTTTGAGCCGTGCGGGCTCACGCAGCTGGTTGCAATGCGGTACGGAGCGGTGCCAGTGGTGCGGAAGACGGGCGGGCTGAGGGACACGGTGATGGACGTGGACAGTGAGGAGGACCGGAAGAGAGCAGCAGAGAGGGGCATGGAGCCCAATGGGTTCTCCTTTGAAGGGGCTGATGCTGCTGGGGTTGACTATGCCCTCAACAGGTGCGATCCTTTCTAGTGGGCGGGCAGGGCAGTATAGTGTGTGGATCTAATGGGTGTGATTCCAATGTGCTTTTGGTGGGCGGGACTGTAGTGGGTATGCTGTGAGCAAATGGGCTGAGGGACACAGTGATGGACGTGGACAGTGAGGAGGACAGGCGGAGGGTGGCAGAGAGGGGCGTGGCGCCCAACGGGTTTTCATTCAAAGGGGCTGATGCTGCCGGGGTTGACTATGCCCTCAACAGGTGGGTTTCCAGTGAGCGGGACTCTAGTGGGAGTGGTTCCAGTGGGTGCAATTCCTACGTGCTTTCGGTGGGTATTCTTCCATGGGTATGCATGTAGCGCGAGTGGGCTGAGGGACACGGTGATGGACGTGGACAGTGAGGAGGACAGGCGGAGGGTGGCAGAGAGGGGCATGGAGCCCAATGGGTTCTCCTTTGAAGGGGCTGATGCTGCTGGCGTTGACTATGCCCTCAACAGGCCGGCTGCTAGTGTTTGTGATTTTCCAAGGTATGCTTCAACTGTATGTTCCATCGCATTGAAATTGTACACCTCTTCTTCCCCCCTCCCCATCCCCCTCTATCTCTCCCTCTCCATGGCCGTCAGGGCAATCTCGGGGTGGTACGATGGGAGGGAGTGGTGGCAGGGGTTGGCAAAGAGGGTCATGGAGCAGGACTGGACGTGGAACCGGCCCGCTCTCGATTACCTCGAGCTCTACTATGGTGCTCGCAAGTAGGACATGCCTTAGCTCAAATTGCACCTGGCAAGGCGAGTCATGGAGCAGGACTGGACGTCGAACCACCCCGCTCTTGATTACCTCGAGCTCTACTATGGTGCTCGGATAGTCAGTGTGAAGTGCCTTCTGGTGGTAGGACATGCCTCGGCTTGGCTCAGATTGTGCTTGGCAAGACGAGTTTTGGAGCAGGACTGGACGTGGAACCGGCCAGCACTTTCGTGCTCGCAAGTAGTTGGCGAAAACCTCAAGTGCTTTTCTGATGGTAGGACATGCCGCGGCTCGGCTCGGCTCGGCTCGGCTCGGCTCGGCTCGGCTCGGCTCGGCTCGGCTCGGCCCGGCTCGGCTCGGCTCGGCTTGGCTGGAATTACGCTCGAATTCGGCGGGCGGGTGAATGATTGAGCAGGACTAGACATGGAATCGGCCTGCTCTCATCTGCCTTGAACTACTACCGTATAATGCTCGGAAGTAGGCGGTGTGACGTGTTAGAATTATACATTGTAGCATGCTAAGCACATGTGACTGTACACCAATTGTGGTGTACAGTTGGGTTGGGACTACACCCAACATTGGGTGTAGCCTTGCACTTTGGGGTGCCAATCCACCCAATTGTGGTGGAGCCCCCAAATTGCAACCCTCTTGACTTTTGGGTACCTCACTTCACAATTGAGGCCACCACAAGCCAAGTGGGCCTAGGGTTGCCACACTTCTTAGAAGTGTGGGCAACCCAACCCACCCACCTTTGGTTGCCTCACTTCCCAAAGTGAGGCCAACCCAACCATAGGTTGGGTTCCTCCTTCCCTTCCAAGCTTCTCTTCCCAAACTATGTATGTTAGGTTTGCTCTCTAATGAGATCACTTGTTCAATTCACATCTTTCACATGGTATAGAGCTAGTTGTTCCTCAAACCTTAACTCTCCCTCCCTCAAGTTTTTTTTTTTTTCCTATGGGCCCACCCCACATCCACAATTTCCCTCCTACATTTAGCTCGACCTAGCATACTCTAGCAAGCGCATCGCCACCTCCTCCCCTAGCCGTCGCGGCCATCCCGCCGCGCCGTCTCCTCCCCTCGCCGCCGTGGCCATTTCGCCGCCGCCGCCTCCTCCCCTCGTCGCCGCGACCGATTCCGCCGCCGCCGCCTCCTCCCCTCTCCGTCGCGGCCGTTCCGTCGCCACCGCCTCCTCCCGTCACCGCCGCGGCCGATTCCGCCGCTGCCGCCTCCTCCCGTTGCTGCCGCGGCCGATTCCGCCGCCGCCGCCTCCTCCCCTCGCCGCCGCGGCCGATTCCGCCGCCGCCGCCTCCTCCCTTCGCCGCCGCGGCCACTTCCGCCGCCACCGCCTCCTCCCCTCGCCGCCGCGGCCGATTCCGCCGCCGCCGCCTCCTCCCGTCGCCGCCGCGGCCGATTCCGCCGCCGCCGCCTCCTCCCGTTGCTGCCGCGGCCGATTCCGCCGCCGCCGCCTCCTCCCCTCGCCGCTGCGGCCGATTCCGCCGCCGCCGCCTCCTCCCTTCGCCGCCGCGGCCACTTCCGCCGCCGCCGCCTCCTCCCTTCGCCGCCGCGGCCGATTCCGCCGCCGCCGCCTCCTCCCCTCGCCGCTGCGGCCGATTCCGCCGCCGCCGCCTCTTCCCTTCGCCGCCGCGGCCACTTCCGCCGCCGCCGCCTCCTCCCTTCGCCACCGCGGCCGATTCCGCCGCCGCCGCCTCCTCCCCTCTCCGTCGCGGCCAATTCCGCCGCCGCCGCCTCCTCCTTTCGCCGCCGCGGCCGTTTCCGCCGCCGCCGCCTCCTCCCCTCGCCGCCGCGGCCGATTCCGACGCCGCCGCCCCCCCTCCCTTTGCCGCCGCGGCCACTTCCGCCGCCGCGGCCACTCCCCCCGCCGCCGCCTCCTCCCCTCGTCCCCGCGGCCGCTTCCGCCGCCGCCGCCTCCTCCCCTCGTCGTCGCCTCTCTCACACCGTCGCCGCCTGCGCCTCCCGCCGCGGCGCCCACTTCCTCCCCCTTCCCCTTCTCCCCCCCCCTCGGCAGCAGCGGCAGCAGCGGCAGCAGCGGCAGCAACGGCAGCAGCGGCAGCAGCGGCACCAGAGGCAGCAGCAACAGCAGCTGGAGCAGAGCTCCATCCTCCTGCAGCAGCACCTCCCCCCTCCCCCCCCTGTTGGCCGCCGCGGGTCCACCCGCCGTCGCCCTCCTCCTTGACCGCCGCGGGTCCACCCGCCGTCGTCCCCCTCGAGGCCGCCGCGGGTCCACCCGCCGTCGCCCCTCATGGATACCACTCCTCCCCCTCTTCCCCCTCCCATTGACGCCTCCTCCGTCGACAAGCTCCAACTTGCCGCGGACCGCTCGGCGATCAATTGGCACTCCTTCGTCGGGAGCATCCGCCGCGTTCTTCAGGACGCATTCGTCGGACCCTACTGCGTCCTCGACGTCCTCCTCCGCCGCCCGCAAGCTCTCCAGCCCACGGCACCCAGTCACCCCGGCGAACCCCCTCCACCCCCCGATCCTCCTGGCCCTCCTCCTTCTGAACCCACCTTGGAGATCGCCACTACCCCAGCGCTCCAGAGTGCCGCCGATGCCACCTTCCTCCATGACCGCCGCGAGTACCTCATCCGCAAGGCAGAGCACGAGGTCGCAGTCCACCATCACGACTTCGCAGTAGCGGAACGCGCCAACCGCCTGGCGCTCCTCGATGAGTACAACACGGCCATGGCAGACTACCTCCCCAAGAGCATTGCATGGGCCGCTGCTGACAACCGCGCCTGCACCATCCTCCTCGGCGCACTCCCTGATACCCTCATGCGCCGTTTCCAGGCTCGGGAGATGCGCGCCTCCCTCATCTGGGCCGAGCTCCAGGCAATGTTCGAGCGCCGCGACATCAGCTCTGTCGGCGCCCTGTTCCAGGAGTACTTCTCCATCACCCTCGCTACCTGTGACGGCGCAGTTGACTACGTGGGGCGCATGCAGGAGGTCGCTGACCGCCTTGCTGCACGCCAAGCTGCCCTCCCCGAGCCACTGCAAATCCACCGCCTCCTCTACAACCTCACCCCGGACTACGAGTCCCGCCTCCATGCCTTCACTGAAGCGAACGCCATGGCCGGCCTCAACGACGTGGTCCAATGGATCATCGACACGGAGGTCAAGCTCCGCACCCCCGTTGTCAACCTCACCACCCCTCAGCCCTCCTCCTCCAGCTCCCTCAATGCTACGCAACCGCGCAACCAGGGTGGTCGCAGCGGTGGCGGTGGAGGCCGTGGAGCGGGTGGTGGTGGTGGAGGTCGTGGCGGTAGTGGTGGTGGTGGCGGTAGCCGTGGTGGCCGTGGCGGAGGTGGTGGTGGTGCTAGCAGTACCTCTGCTGGAGGACCGTCCGGTGCTAGTGGTGCTGTGACTCGAGGCGCTCGCCCTGGCACTCTCCCCCCATGCACGTATGTGCGCCGCCATGGTCCCCATGCTGGTACCCCTTGCGGCCAAACCAACCATCCCCCCAGCACGTGCTTCAAGGCGCTCGACGACGCCTGGTTTGACCGAGGTAACACTGGCGCTCCTCCTCGCTGGAACACTGTCACCCCTCGCCCCTCCCTGGTGGATGTTCAAACCCTCCCATCTTTCCTTCCTGCTCACCTCCGCCTGGTTAGCCCCTCCCAGCCTTCCCAGCTGCAGCAATTCCAGCAGCACCAGCAGCAGCAGCATCAGTACTTCCAGCAGCAGCAGCAGCAGCCGCAGTTTCTCCAGCCGCAGCAGCCGCCGCCGCCGCATTTCTTCCAACCGCCGCCGCAGCAGCAGCAGCAGTTCCTTCCCCCGTACTGGCAGCAGCAGCCACTGACCTTCGGCACGGCGGCTACGGCCGCCCATGCCTCCCTTGCTCCCCCCCCTCCCTGAGGTTCCCTCCCCTCTGCCCCCCCAAGTGTCCCCGACACTTCGGGCAGTTTCCTCGGTAATGTCAGTATTGCACCATCCGTCGCTTCCATGTATCCCTCTGCTATCAATGAAACTTCTTTCCAGTACCCCGTGTCACCTCCTCCTCCTTCCTCCCCCACCCTGGACTTCGTCCTTGATAGTGGGGCCACTGAAACCGCACTAAAAGACGCAGGTACTCTCACCCCCCTTCCACTTCCCACTCAGGTTCATGGAGCTGATTCCAGTTTTTCCATCCCTTGCACTCATCTCTCCACCCTCCCCTGCACTGCCTTCCCCTCCGGTAAAGTCACAGGCCTCCACATCCCCACTCTCCGCAACAACCTCATCTCCCACCGTGAGCTCCAAGGTGTTGGTATCACTGCCATCTACCCTGGTTATGCCAATTACTGTGACCTCTACCAAACTTCGTCTGGCCGCTTCCTCCTCCGCATCCCACTCTGCCCTCGCACTCGCCTCTACACACTCCGCACACCTCGCCCATCCTATTGCCACGTCACCACCCGTGCTGGTACTTCCACCGGTCCACCCCCCCCTCCTTTACTTCCCCCCTCCCCTCCCCCTCAGGTATCCTCTCCTTCCCCGCCATCCTCCTCCTCCCCTCCCGTCCCCTCCATCACCCCATCTCCCTCCTCCTCCACTACCCTCTCGCACCCTGCCGTTCTCTTACACCACAGACTCGACCATCCCAACTTCACCGCCCTTCGCACGACAGTCACCTCCCGCCTCCTCCGCAGCCTTCCTCCCGTCTTACCCCCACTTCCCTCCTCCCCCTCTCCCCCATGCCCTTCATGCATTCACGGCAAGCTCAAGCAGTCACCCCACCACAGTCATCCCACCTTCGCCGCCGCCCCCATCGACCTTGTCCACATGGACCTCTGGGGCCCCTATCCCATCCGCTCCCGCCAGGGGCACCGGTACATGCTCGTCCTCGTTGACGACCACAGCCGGTACTCCACCACCTTCTTTCTTCACACGAAAGACCAGGTGCCGGCAGTGGTCATCAACTGGGCCGAGCTGTGCCGCAATCACTTCAAACGCCCCATTGGCCGCCTTCACTCTGACGGTGGGGGTGAGTTCATCAATAACACTCTCGCCTCATACTGCAAAACCTACGGCATCCAACAGACCTCCACTCTTCCCCACTCCCCTCAGCAGAACGGCATTGCCGAGAGCCGCATTCGTGAGATCACCAAGATAGCTCGCTGTCTCATTGCTCATGCCTCCACCCCGCCTTCCCTCTGGAGCTATGCCCTCCTCCACGCCGCCCTTCTCCTTAATCTCCGCTCCCATCCTCAGCACCCTTCCTCCTCCCCCACAGAGCTTTGGTCCAACACCAAACCTGACGCTGCCGGCCTTCGAGTCTGGGGTTGCAATGCCTACGTTCTCATTCCACCCGCCGATCGCTCCTGCGCCGCTGGCAAACTTGCTCCTCGTGCCCTGGAATGTGTTTACCTTGGGCACAACCGCGACTCCCCAGGCTACCTCTTCCTCCACCCTCCCACCAATCGCCTCATCCGCAGCAGCGACATCGTCTTCGACGAGTCCATCCCCTATTACTCCACTCCTCCCCCTGACCCTCTCCCTCCTCCTACTCGCCCTCTCGCCTGGACCGATACCGTCCTCCTGCCTCTCCTCCCCCCCGCTCCCCTCCTCCCACCTGTCGCCGCTCCACTCCCGCCTCCCTCCTCTGCCGACGTCTACAACCCCGCTGCACCTGCCTCTCCCGCCCACTCAGCTGCACCCCCTCCCTCCCCTCCCTCCTCCCATCACTCTCCCGCCCTTCCGCAGCAGCAGCAGCAGCCGGACCAGCAGCAGCAGCAGCAGCCGGGGCAGCAGCAGCAGCAGCCGGGATGGCAGCAGCAGCAGCAGCCGGGGTGGCAGCAGCAGCAGCCGGGGTGGCAGCAGCAGCAGCCGGTGCAGCAGCAGCAGCAGCCGGTGCAGCAGCAGCAGCAGCAGCAGCAGCAGCAGCAGCAGCGGCAGCGGCAGCAGCAGCGGCAGCGGCGGCGGCGGCGGCGGCGGCGGCGGCGGCGGCGGCGGCGGCGGCGGCGGCGGCGGCGGCGGCGGCGGCGGCGGCGGCGGCGGCGGCGGCGGCGGCAGCGGCGGCAGCAGCAACAGCAGCAGCGGCCTCAGCAGGGGCAGCAACCCCCTCAGCTGCACCCCCTCCCTCCCCTCCCTCCTCCCATCACTCTCCCGCCCTTCCGCAGCAGCAGCAGCAGCCGGACCAGCAGCAGCAGCAGCAGCCGGGGCAGCAGCAGCAGCAGCCGGGATGGCAGCAGCAGCAGCAGCCGGGGTGGCAGCAGCAGCAGCCGGTGCAGCAGCAGCAGCAGCAGCAGCAGCAGCAGCAGCAGCAGCAGCAGCAGCAGCAGCAGCAGCAGCAGCAGCAGCAGCAGCAGCAGCAGCAGCAGCAGCAGCAGCAGCAGCAGCAACAACAGCAGCAGCAGCAGCAGCAACGGCAGCAGCAGCAGCAGCAGCAGCAGCAGCAGCGGCCTCAGCAGGGGCAGCAACCCCATCATCCGCAGCGTCAGCGCGCCACCTCCCGCTCCTCCCCCTTTCTCCTTCCCCGCATGCACACCCGTTCTCTGGATCCCATCCTTGGGACCCCTCCTCCTCCTTCCCTGCAACTCCTTGAGGACTCTCACGAGGAGTTCCTCACCATCCAGCAGCACACTCCATTCATAGCCGTCCTCTTTCTTGACTTCCTTGGCTTCCCCGTCCTCGGCGCCACCTCCACCCCCACCATCTTTACTCCCTCCACCTTCCAAGAGGCCATCACATGCCCTGACGCGGACAAGTGGATCGCAGCTATCTTCCAGGAGTGCGAGGCGTTTATCCGCAACGACTCCTTCGTCGACGTCCCCCTCCCTGACGATGCCAATCTTGTCGA
This sequence comes from Closterium sp. Yama58-4, assembly GCA_947470075.1. Taxonomy (NCBI): domain Eukaryota; kingdom Viridiplantae; phylum Streptophyta; class Zygnematophyceae; order Desmidiales; family Closteriaceae; genus Closterium; species Closterium sp. Yama58-4. The sequence goes on along the minus strand of CANIUD010000675.1, from coordinate 1,262,869 downwards.
GGGCAAGTGGGTCTTTCGGGTGAAGCAGCTGCCAGACGAGAAACCCGTCTACAAGGCCCGCTACTGCGCCAAGGGCTTTACCCAGACACATGGGGAGGACTTCTGGTTCACTTACGCCCCCACCGCCAAACCCCCCACCCTTCGCGCAACCCTCGACGTTGGTGCGCGTGATAACATGGAGATCGACTGCATGGACGTCTCCAATGCGTTCCTGCAGGGCGACCTGCATGATCGCATCTTCCTCCGCCGGCCACCCGGGTTCCACGCAGCCTTCCCTGAGAACACTGTCTGGCAGCTGCGTCGCCCTGTCTACGGCTTGAAGCAGGCGCCGCGCGAGTGGCATGCAAAGCTGGCTGCCACCTTAGGGTCACTCGGCTTCTCTCCCTCCCACTCCGACGCCAGCCTCTTCATCCGCTCCTCCCCTCGCCGCTTCTTCATCCTGGTGTACATGGACGACATGATCCTGCTCTCTGACACGAAGGCCGACATGGAGCAGATGAAGCAGTCTCTGCAACAGCGTCTCAAGTGCAAAGATCTTGGTGCCCTCACCAACTACCTGGGCATGGCCATCTCTCGTGACCGCTCTGCTCGCACCATCACCCTCTCCCAGTCCCACTACATCGGCCAAGTCTTGGAGAAGTTCAACATGACGCAGGCCAAGCCCATCTCCACCCCCCTCCCCTTCGGCCACCAACTCGCCCCACTCACCTCTCCCACCTCCTCCCCTCACCCCTATGCCGAGCTCGTTGGGTCCCTGATGTACGCGATGATGTGCACCCGCCCCGACCTCGCCTATCCCATCAGCGTGCTCGCTCGCTTCGTCGGCACCGGCCGCCACAGTGAGGAGCACTGGAAGGCGGCCAAGCGGGTCCTCCGCTACCTTCGAGGGACCAAGGACCTTGCCCTCACCCTTGGCGGTTCTTCCCCTCCTCTCCTCTCGGGCTTCAGCGACTCCTCCTGGGCCGACACGCAGCCGGACCGCCGCTCCTCCCAGGGCTACGGCTTCACCCTTGGCAGCGGCCTCATCAGCTGGCGCTCTACCCGCTCCTCCGCCATCTCTCTCTCCACCTGCGAGGCCGAGCTCTACGCCGGCACCATGGCCGCTCAGGAGTCCCGCTGGCTCTGCTTCCTCCTTGCCGAGCTTGGCGCTCCCCAGACGTGCCCCACTCTCTGGTGCGACAATGCCAGCACCATCCATCTCACTGAGGACCCTGTCTATCATGCCCGCTCCAAGCACATCGAACTTCGCTATTTCTTCATTCGCGAGCTTGTCCAGAAGGGTCTCATTGCCGTTCGCAAAATTGCGACCGAGGCCAACTTGGCCGACATTTTCACCAAGGCCCTCCTTCGCCCTGCGCACTCCGCTTTCCTCCGCCTCATCGGCCTTGCTCGCCCGGGCGCCCCTTGATTCAGGGGTTGTTCCCTCCTTGTGTTAGCATGCTAAGGGGTTGTGTTAGAATTATACATTGTAGCATGCTAAGCACATGTGACTGTACACCAATTGTGGTGTACAGTTGGGTTGGGACTACACCCAACATTGGGTGTAGCCTTGCACTTTGGGGTGCCAATCCACCCAATTGTGGTGGAGCCCCCAAATTGCAACCCTCTTGACTTTTGGGTACCTCACTTCACAATTGAGGCCACCACAAGCCAAGTGGGCCTAGGGTTGCCACACTTCTTAGAAGTGTGGGCAACCCAACCCACCCCACCTTGGTTGCCTCACTTCCCAAAGTGAGGCCAACCCAACCATAGGTTGGGTTCCTCCTTCCCTTCCAAGCTTCTCTTCCCAAACTATGTATGCTAGGTTTGCTCTCTAATGAGATCACTTGTTCAATTCACATCTTTCACATGACGGTGTCTTACTGGCAGTGCCTTGTGATGGTAGTACATGGCTCGGAGTGGCTGGGATTGCGTCTGGCAAGGGGGGGGCAGGATTAGATGTGGAAGTGCCCCGCTCTTACCGTAACTGGTACCTTCGGCTCAACAATGGCCCTTGGAATTTAGAGGGGAACTCGGTTATGTTATTGGTGCTCGGGCCTATAGAGTTGATGCTACCTATGGTGCTAGGAAATAGGGACACTCGTTGCGGTGATCGTTGCATATGGGGCGGGCCATCCCATCCAAAGTCACAGTCAGTTCCAGCAGCAGGTAGTAGGTAGCACACTACATGATTTGTTGCTACTAGGAGTGTAATATGACACGTTATGCAGCCATATGGTCGGGGTAGGGCAGTAGTAGGTACTGGTATATCCTGCTGCTTGTTAGTGCAGGGATACACTGGATTTGCTGGTAAAATACGGTATTCTAAGCTACTGTCTAGTCTGGTGTGTGAGGTTTGTGCTGCCAAATGATCCCTGTAGGCTGTATCCATGTACCTTTGGCAAACAGTGTAGTGAAGAAGCCACGCATTGCTGCTTTCACCTAAAGAAACCTCACTCCACATCAACTGATTTTGTGCATAGTATGCAAACCATCCAAGTTTCAGAACCCCTTTCAATTATACGGTACACTTTACAGGAGATACAGAACAACAATCACGCGTGTGAGACAGAATGTGTCACAGACAGCCCACATGAACACAAGCATCCCACTTCCAAAACACGTGCCTCTGGAAAATTTCCTGTGACGTATCAGCTTAGTAAAGCAACTATATTTCATCCTCCATGCGAAGATATTCTCCTGCACAAGTTGGAGGTGGGGGAGGGAAACGACAAATACGGGGAGATATATGGGATGGCGAGGAGGGGGATGGCGAGGTGGGCATACGGGGAGGGCAGGGCGGGCAGGGTTCGCAGGGTAGCAAGATACAATATTGATCCATACGATTCATATTGTGTTTGGCTGCATTGTGGTGGCGGGGTGTGTGTCTGCGGTGTGTCTGATGCGGTAAGGTGTGGTGTGGTGCAGTGCGGTGCATAGACTTAGCTTTATTCACGAGCCCCACCTGTGTCGGCCTGGTGGAAGACAACAATGGCGTTGGGGTCGAGCCACCGGCACTCCTGTGTGGTGCGTGTGTGATGACTCGTGGTTCAGTGCAGTGTGGTTCGAATGTGGTGACTTGCGGTGCAGAGTGGGTGAGGCATGCTACCTGTGTGCAGCCCCACCTTTATCAGCCTGGTGGAAGACCACAATGGCGTTGGGGTCGAGCCGCCGGCACTCCTGTGTGGTGCAGTTCAGGTATGGCGTGCCTTGAGGCTTAAGGTGCCTTGTGGTGCATTTCAGGTATGGCGTGCCTTGAGGCTTGAGGTGCCTTGTGGTGCATTTCAGGTATGGCGTGCCTTGAGGCTTAAGGTGCCTTGTGGTGCAGTGCGGTGCAAGTGTGCAACCAGCGTGCAGCCCCACCTGTATCGGCCTGGTGAAAGACAACAATGGCGTTGGGGTCCAGTCGCCGGCACTCCTGTGTTGACTTGGCCGCCACTCCAAAGCCCAGCGGCACATCTGACATCGACAGCACCACCACACCCTGCCGTGTGGTGTGGTTGTGGGGAGTGAGGGGAGGGGGAAGAGAGGGAGGAGAATGGGGAGGGCAGTAGTAGGTTGAGCTGCAGCAGCACTTGGCTGCCACTCCAAAGCCCAGCGGCACATCCGACAACAACAGCACCACCACACCCTGCTGAGTCATGAAGGGGGGAGCAGAGAAGGGGGAAACGGGGGGAAGGAAGATGTAGGCTGAGTGGCAGTGGCACTTGGCTGACATCTATTGGCACTCCTGTGTTGACTTGACTGCCACGCCAAAGCCCAGCGGCACATCCGACATCGACAGCACACCACTCCCTGCCGTGCGGGGGTGGGAGGTTGGTGGGAGGGAGCGGGGAGAGGAGGGGTGGAGGGGTGGGTGGGGGACCTGGAGGATGTACAGGGCAGTGGGGCCCTGCCCAAGACACAATCCACCCCATCCCCACACTGGAACACACGAGCCTAACCCTACCCCATCTCAGACCCCCACCCCACCTGGTTCTGCTGCGTACTCCTCTCCATGATTCTCCCTGGGCCGTTCATATATAGTATATACCCGCCTCAAGACACACCAGGTCACGTCTCCACACCAAAGTACTGAACCAAAGGCCCATCCTATCCCAGCCCTACCGCACCCCATCCCAGTCCACCCACCTGGTTCTGCTGTGTGCTCTCGGTGATTCGCCCCAGCCCACTCTTGACTGCCCGCCTCAAGACACACATTGCCCCATTTCTGCACCAAAATCATACATCCTAGCCCCACCCTTCCCCATCCCAGCCCGCCCCACCTGGTTCTGCTGCGTGCTCTCGGTGATTCTCCCCAGCCCGCTCTTGAGCACGTGGTTTCCGTACAGGAATGACATCTCCGCCGCTGGTTTCACCCACACCTGGCGAGGGATGAAGGTGAAGAGAGAACATGGGAGGAGGGGAGGGGTGGAAGTGGGGAGCGGGAAGTGAAGGTGCTTGGTGGTTGTTGCCGTACAGAAATGACATCTCTGCTGCTGGCTTCACCCACACCTGGCGAGGGGGACGAAAAGGGAGAAGAGTAATCACAGGGAGGAGGGGATGAGGGGTCAATGCTGCTTGGTGGTTGTTGCCGTACAGGATTGACATCTCGGCTGCTGGTTTCACACACACCTGGAGGGGAGGAAAGGAGGAAGGGGAAACAAGGAGAGAAGGGGAGGTGGTTGAAAGAAGAAAAAGGAGTGGCTTGGTGGTTGCCGTACAGGAAAGGAATGACATCTCTGCGGCTTCACCCACACCTGTGGGGAGATGGAGCCACGGCACGGCACAGCACGGCAGGGAAGGGCAGGGCAGACCAGGGCAGAACACGCGAGGCAGGGCAAGGCAAGGCAGGGCCAAACGCGCACCTTGCACTTGGCATATGCTGAGAGCAGGTCGAGAGCAGTGACTGTGAGGCAGAAGCTGCCTGACTTGGTGAATCAGGCAGGCAGGGCATGCACGTGTGAACTTTTCGATGCACGTGTGAGTGAGTTGAGTTGACTCGAGACCGAGACACACACCAGGCCAAGCCATGCCCAACTAACCAGCCCCACACGCGCACCTTGCACTTGGCATAAGCTGCCAGCAGGTCGAGAGCCGTGACTGTGAGGCGAAAGCTGCCTGACTTAGTGAACTTGCCAATGCACGTTCCCAGTGATGCTAGATGGTCCCGTGATACACTTGTTGCCCGTCTCATGATGGCCTGGTGGAATGAGATAAGCAGAAATAGGGGGGAGAGGGGCGAGGGGGAAGGTGTGGGGTAGATGAAATGTGGTGGGGCAAATATCGTGACTGATGAGCCAGATCGGGTGGCAATGGGGAGCGGCCAGGGAAGAGGGTAAGCGACAGCAATGCTAAGGGGGCTGGGCAAATCGGGGATGGCAATGAGGAAGAGGCTTTGGGTTTGAGGGTTTTTTCCATCACGACATGTCACATGCTCTACCTCCTCTGCAAACTTCTCAAACCCCTTCGTAAACCCTCGTAAAACCTGCGAAACCTCGCATCCCTGCCTCTGCAAGCACCAGGCAGTAACCCTCAGTAAACCCCCGCAAATTCAGGTAAACCTCGGTAACCCTCCCCTGCCCTACCATCTAATCCACCTCGCTGACGTAGAGAACACGCTGCTTCTGCAGCCCCGGGCAGGAACCTTCCGTAACCTTGATTAATTCCCGCCCTTCCTACCCCTGAACCCACCTCGCTGACGTAGTACACGCGCTGCTTCTGCAGTCTCAAGCAATAGCCGCCCGTGGCGCCGCCCGGTCCTTCCGGTGCTTTGCGTTCGATGAGGTGTTTGATGTTGCTGCCGATGAACTTGTGTAGCTTCTCGAACACAGCCTGCGTCTCCTTCTCGTCCAATGGCCGCATCGTCGCTCGTTATTGTAGCGAGCGCCGCCTGTGTTACTGTAACGGGTGTGCGCCTCTGTCTGGTCCTCGTTGATTTATGCGCGTCACGGTACCCGATTTTCAATGTCTAAACTGGCTGCTCGAGAACGGAATGGCGTAGGTCAACAAGGAAAAGGATAAGTTTTTGAATTCACAAGAATGCGACTAGCCAAACGCCGTCCTCAAACATTATGATCCGTTTCGTACTGTACAAGCATCGAAGGCTCCCCCCTCTAGTTACTAATGCTTTTGAGCAGGCGTAGCGATGGTGGCATAATATCTGGTGGGGGATATGTTGTCTGAAAAGCCTGCAGGGGTTAGTGGGAGTGCGATGGTCTGCTGCTCTGTAATGGTCTCCGTTTGTGGACAAGAAATTCGAGTCCAGTAAACAGAATAATTTGATTGATCAGGCTAAAACAATCTTTGCAGCGACGCACCGCAAGCGTGTTACAGGAATTTGAAGTTCGCATCTCGACGTTTGGCAAGAATTGGGTGGAATGAGATCGACGGCTGAGAAACATGTAGGCAGGGCTTAGGCCAAAAATCGACGCTCCATTCCAGTCCGCCTCCGGCACGAAGTCTGGCGGTGGGAGGTGGTCCGGTCAGACGGCTGTGGCTGTGGGCGGTTGAACGGAAACAACCGCCGAGGTTGACGTTCCGCCAAGGTTGATGACATTTCGTCGGGGTTGACATCCACCCAGCCTTTTCACTATTTCTCCGGGCAGATGGAAAATGAATCATGCTGCAATATCCCCAGAAAATCCACCAACAACAGCGCATCTCAAAACTGTACACCTCATCGTCGTGTTTGATGTGCGCACGTGAAATTCGCTCGAATTTCCAAGTGCTGGTTGTCTATGCCGAGGAAAAATGTCGGCGAGGTGGAAGCACGGCAGGGCAAGCCTGGGTTTGCGGCTGTGGGCCTTCTCCTCCCAGTTTGTACAGTGTCATAATTTTTGCGCGCAGTTCACCCAACGTCCCCGTTCCCCAACCCAAGCGTTCCGCTCGTTGACAGCGCGGCAGCGGAAGCAGCACACCAAACCAAACCAGTCTATTCCGCTGCGCGCTCCCTGAGCGAAGCTGCTGCGCCTGCTGCGCGAGTGACATCGCCTTCCCCCACGTCACCCCCCTTTCAGCCGGTGTCAGCGGAAGAGGGCGATGGCGGACCTGTGATGCGCGTTGACCCAGCAAGCAGTCACCTAGGTTTTCTCCCCCCTAGAGCCTGTCAGGCACCTAGATTCCAGTTGCTTGTTGGTGCCACACCGTGCTTGTGACGTGAACCATGGCTGCTGCTGGCGGCAGTTGCAGAAACGCGGATTAGTCGAACATTGCGCTGTCAGCCTAGTCTTGTGTTGGTCGTACCATCTACTGCTTTTTCTTTTGTTTTACCTTTGGAAGCCTTCCCTGACAGCTGGCTGCTTGCAGATTATCGATTAGTACAGCTGGAGTGCCGATTATCTACCTTTTCCTAGTTCAGTTTGCTTTAGCCTCGTGTGTGAGACGGTGCCAAAGATGAGTACCTCTAGTTCCCGTCGTTGCCGTCGTTTCCGGTCAAGGCAATCGGTCAAGTCCTTTCAAGATTGATGCGACTCGTCACGCGGAGTCTACTAGGTTCCTGGACTGAACTGCCCAAATACAACTATTAGATCGTTAAATACTGATGGATACTCGACAATCCATTAGACCCATCAACGGTACCGAAGTTCTGGTTGGTATCGCGGATAGCCAATGGCCTTTAACGAATCCGCACGCGCTTCTTCCCGGAGATATCATTCTCAGGGTAGGCGACTCGGGCTCGAATCGTTCAACATACGCTCCTTTCGAGGACGGCATTAATGGCGTCAGGCGGGAGATTCTCTCATGGTCTCTGCGCGACAAGCTAAAACAGAATCGCGTGCCGCTTCAAGTGCTTCGCGGGAACAGGTGAGAAGCGATCTTGAGGCCACGTGGACTTAAGAAGATCTCAGATTCTGAGATGACTGGTCTTGGATCCTGGTCTTAGTTTGGTAGCCACTCTTTTCCTCACCCTTCTCCCGTCTCACCTCCGTCTTTCCTCCGTCTCCGTTTGGTCTCTTCTCACACCATTACATACTCAGGCCTCTTCGGTGACTGCACCCGCCCATTCTCACCTCCCTATCCTCTGCGTTCTTTACGTCTCTCCATCCTTTCCTCTCCCCCCTCCGTCCAACTGCCTTATGTCGCATCAAACCTCACCTCACCCCATCTTTCGCCTTTTGTTCGTGCTTATGCTCTGTTTCAGCCGTCTAGACATCTGGGCTCGAGTCACGCCGTCAGCGGCAGCAGAGGCGGCAGCTGCTGAAACCGCAGAAGACGCACAAGGAGACGTCAGTTTTGACGGCAGTTACGACGACACGACCGCAAGCTTCGGAGCGGCCAGCTACCGGCGAGCCGGCACTTTCGAAACGGATTGCAGTTACGACGCCGGCGAGAACCTTCTAGAGGGAGTCGTTCTTTCCGAGGGCCGGCACGCGCTGTTCGCACCGCTTGCGGCTTGGACGGAGGAGAGCATCCTGCGTCTAGAGCGGATTAAAGCGTACGGCGCGCTGAGGAATAACAAGCCCCGAGCAGTGGAGAAAGAAGAGCAGCGCAACAAGCGCGGGAGTGACCTTTACTCGAGGATGCCCCCTGCTAGCCTTAGAGCCCGTCGTGCAGCGGGTATTGGCTGCTGTTTTGCTGGAGCGGCGGTGAGTGGGGAAGGGTCGGAAGATGCGGAAGAGGCAGAAGAACGGAGGAGCGGAGCGGAGGACTCCCTGCCGGCGCGCGAGGCTGTGGGGAAGCTGGCGGAAGGAATTGCGCGGCTACGGATGGGATGGGCGCGCGCAAGGGATGGTTCGGAGGAGGCGGAAGGAGTCAGGGCGCCGCTTCTGGCGCATGCGGTGCACCTAGCGGAGAGGGGGGACGCTGGCGCGCAGGATGGCGGTCGCGGCGGAGACGAGCAGTTGAAGAGGGATGATTCTGGTAGTATGATCAGGGATGCTCTAGGTGAGCGTGTAGTTATGACTAGAATTTTTTGTGAACCTGCTTCCGACACTCGTCGCGACGAGATTGAATCTGCCGACACTCCTGCCGCCCACAAATCGGGGCCTCCTACTGCCAGCGACACGCGCGCCTCGTATGGTACACGGAGCACGACAGCCGCCACGTCAGCAGGCGAGCCGCGGGTCGTGTTGCCGCACCTGTACTCTAAAGTGCCGGTTTCTGGGGAAGGCGGTAGCGGGGCAGGTTGGGGTAGGTGGGAAGATGGAGAGACATGCCTTCAAGGGGAGGAAGAGGAGGAAGACGATGGGTACTGGCGTAAAAGAGCAGACAACGCTGTTGCTGGTGGTGCTGCTGGTGCTGCTGGTGATGCCGGTGCTGCTGGTGCTGGCGTTGGTGACAGTGCTGGTCCGACTTTGGAAGAAGCACGTGACATGGGAGCGCGGACCAGACCGAGCTCTCCTACCCATCACACCGCCACCTCTGTTGCTTCCACTATCCCCGCTTCTGCCGCCGCTGCCGGAACTGCTGCTGAAGTGGAAGAGGCGGCTTTGCAGGAACGGTTGTGGGCAGGGAGGGCAGCGATAGCGCCTGAAGCCAGGCTGTGGCGGGGTCACGCATCAGGCATGCACGCAGCAGCAGGCTTGCAGGCAGCAGGCATGCAGGCAGCCATGGCCAGCAGCATTGCAACAGATGGTGATACTTGCACAGACTCTCTCCCAGCAAGCCTACCTTCCTTTCTCCACCCCGGCTGCCTACCTGCCTTCCTACCTGCCGCCCCGAACCTGCCTTCGCATGCAACGCCGGGCCCAGTGCTCAAGGTGCGGCGGCACTGCATTGCTGAGGCGGCAGAAAAGGACGACTCGGGCGGCAGCAGCAAGAGTGTGGGCGGCAGCGGGCCGGCTTCTCTGTTCACCATTCTGATCATGCCGGCTGAGAGCGGGGGGAAGAAGGAGAGCCGTCGATTCTTTGATGTCAACCACACGATTGACGTAAGTACTTGCGAGGGTCGTACGAGCGTGCCTTGGTTCTTGTTGCCTGTTTCTGTCCGGAGCGCTGCTTGGTTCTAAGCTGGCCTGTATGAGAGTTGCAAGATACGGCTTGGAGCTTTGCTGCTGCTGTGTTGCTGCTGCAACGAGTCCTTCTCTGAAACAGCCCAATTATCTTTTCTCCTCCAGGCATCTCATCTCTCTTCTGTCCCCTCTCACTCCCGTCCCCTGTCTCTCTTTCTCCCTCCAGCGTGCCCTGCGTTGGTTCGCCTCAGTGCGTGCCAGCGGAGCAGCACTCGAGCTGATGAACGCTCAGACCGAAGTCCTGCCGGTGCGGCTGGGCGGCATGGACGGAGACAAGCTCTCCAAGATGGCGCAGTATGGCAAGTGGACAGTAAAGACAAACGACGAGCAGCGCGGGGATCATATCTCCGTCCTCCGCGCCGTCCGCCTCTGGCTGGTCCCGGATTCCGAGGTGGAACTTACCCTCGTGCTGGCGTCCGGTGGGGTAAATAACGCGGCGTGCCCTCCCGACTGGGGGTTACTTCTGGAACAAACCCCCGAGGGCGTGGTGCATGTGGTGGGGGTGAGGGGGAAAAGTCCGGCGGAGAAAGGAGGAGTGGCCATGCTGCTGAGAATGGCGCGGGCTAAGAAACGGCTGCTGCTGCTGTCGCGGCTGCAGGGGCAGGTGCTGCTGCCGTCGGTGATAGCCAATGGGCAGATAGACTGTGCTGACGTGGAGGCTCTACAGGAGCAGCTGGTGCTGCAGGCGCATCTGCCGTCCATCCCGCTGCGCCTCACGTTTGCCCTGTGAGGGGCCGGGGAGGGACTCAATGGTGAACACTCTCAGAGATGCTTCTTGGGAAACTGCTGGTGCTGCGTGCACCCAACAATTGGCGTTTTTCTTCAGAGGCTGCTGCCACGGCTGCTTCTGCTTCAGACAAGGGACCTGCTGGTTGCGCCGTGATTGGGGGAAAGCCTGAAGCAGGGCCTTCATGCTCGATGGAACGATGTTGGTGGTTCAGTCGTTATTTTGGAGGAGGAAGGGGAGGCAGAGGGGGAACTTAACAAGATACAAGCTCGTCTGATCAGCAGCTGGGGGCATACACACCGCTGACTGGATTCCCTCGTAACCCTCCAGCTCTCCCTCCCCCATGCACACACACACACGCACACTGCCACACTTTCTCTCCGCTCACCTCTCCTCTCGTTCCCTCTCTTCTTCCTTCTTGCATCTGTCGCCTGGTCATTTCATCCCTCCACTCTCGATTCCTCTCCCTTTTTCTTTCTGCTTACCCACTCTCTTCAAGGTGGGACTTATTGCTAGCCCGGTTCGAAAAACGGGCAGCCCATCTTCTCAGCACCTCCTGCTTTTGCTTTCATAAGTGGCTCCTATGCCCTCACATGGAGGCCCCTTCTGGTGGCCTCATACAACAAGTGTTCGAGCACTTATGAATGTAAAAGTATGAGACTGTAAAGACAATTGATTTATTGTGCAATGCTTTTTAGCGATTGGTATGCCAGACTTTCAAATGCCACTTTTGTTTCAGGTCAGCATGTTTATTTTTATAGAAGTACAGTAGGAAGGTAGTTACGTATATGATGTACACTTTTGCCTGCTACCGTATCACGGGTGAATTTTGAGCCAATGGAAGTCAAGTACTTTCAGAAGTAGATCGTCGTTATAAGCACGTTCAACACGGCAATTTCAGGACTTTCAGGATACCCGAAGTAGCTCAAGAAGGCCGACGCAGCTGTGTAGGGTCTGGTCTGATATAGAATGGATGCAGTGCGGTGACATGCAGCCCATCAAACCTTTGGGATTGCGGTGACACAACAGCTAAACCCTGTCTGGATGGAGTCTGGGCTCGTTGAAAGCCGTCAGTTGAGTTTTGCATCGCGTGACAATGCACTGAGCACTGCCTGAGGGCTACAAGACCAGAAAGAAGCCAAGACCACTCACCTCACCTCAACTCAGAGCAGCTCTCATGCGAAGTAGCTTCGAGCTCCGGCCCCCATGCCACGAATGGCGACAAATGAAGTGGCGACGAATGGAGCGTGGCCTAGCCTATACCAGGTCCTTCTGGCAATGGCCGTGACTCGTGTCGTGAAACAGACAGCTCTTTTTGTCTGACCGAATTATGCACGTTACCTGACGTCAGGCAGCGGGTTGTGCGACATGGAAGAGCCGAAGGGCCATGTCAGCCCGTCAGTAACCAGCAAGCGTCATCTTGACGGCAACCGTCAAATGGACGGCGATGACGACAGCGACTGGAATGACGAGCTGGTGCCGTCCGTTTCCACCACGGGTCCTCCTACCCCTGAATCCCCACCAGCCTCCATGATATCAGTGCTGTTTCAAGGGGTGAGGGTGTCGCCATGGCATGACGTCCCTCTGTATCCAGCCGACGACGAGGATTTAGGGTTGGACCCTCTGATGGACTCGCAACCGCGCTCTGATTCGCTGGAATCGAGCTCGCAGCTGTCGCACGGCTCTGCGACGTCCGCGACGTCGTTCCGAATGATCTGCACGAATCCTGCGGGCAAGCATCGCGTGCACGTGATTTCGCCAACGGACGGTCAGATCGTCGCCAGCTGTTGCGGCAATACCAAGGGACCTCTCGCTGCTGCTGGCTCTTCCACTGCTGACTCTGCCACTGCTCCGGAATCTGCCTCTGCTGGGTGCAATGATGACGCGGGAGGCTTCACGACGGTGGATTTTCCCTGGAATTGTGGAGTGCTGCCGCAGACCGCTGCTGCCTCGTCAGCGGCGCCGCTTGCAGATGCTGACGTGTTGCTCCCTGTGGAAGCGGTAGACATTGCGCCGTCCCTGCACTCAGCTGGAGATATCTATGAGGTGCGAGACGACTAGTGCAATACTGATGCTTCCATACGCTGACGTGTTGCTTCCTGTGGAAGCGGTAGACATTGCGCCGTCCCTGCACTCGGCTGGAGATATTTATGAGGTGAGAAGCGTTGCGAGGCGTTGCGAGGCGGTGCAAGGGGTTGCAAGGCGGATACTTTCTTCAGAGCGAGGTATGTACTGCCACTTTATTGTCCTCTCTCTTCCTATGGTTACGTATTGCATAGCACATTCATGCTGTGGTCAAATGCCGCTTTTAATGCATTCGATTCGTCAATAACTTGAACGCAACTGCCATTCTTGCCTGTGACTCCTCACGACCTCCCTTTAGATTTCGAACACTCTTCCCATCCCCCAACGTCACCCCTGCCCCCATCCTCAATTCCCCTCTGCCTTCACCCTCTCCCTTCCCCCTCTGCCTTCACTCTCTCCTTTCCCTCCCTCCATTCTCCCTCTCCCTCGTCCCTCTCCCTCCCCCCTCTGCCTTCATCCTCTGCCTTCCCCATCTCCCTTCCCCCTCTGCTTTCACCCCAACAGGTGCGCGCACATGCAGTCATCGCCATACCCAATCCCCTCACTCTATCCGTAGCATATCGCCTTGTTGTGTCTGACATCAGCGCTGAGTCAGCACCATCTGAGCTGGACAGTAACGCGCTCATGACAGTGCTGCACCGCGTCTGCGCGTGGCTGGAGTCAACTGACACGTGGCTGCTCTCAGGCCATCCTGACGTGGCAATGCAGGCCACCGTGGACCCTGATGAGGTGGCAAAGGTGCTGGATGAGACCCACGTGGCATGGGCTGAGCTGTACGTGCTTTCTCAGCCGTCCTCCCCCAGTGTATTGAGTGCCCTCCCGCTCTCATCCATACCTGAATACTCAGCACAAAACAAACCTAGTGCAGCAGCAGAAGCCACACTTGCCCCCACACTGACTCCCACTCTCAAACCCGCAGCAGCACCCACACTCACTCCCACATCCACCCTCACTCCAACACCTACACTCACCCCTAATCCCACGCACTCTGCTCCCACCTCCGCGCTGCCTGATACCAAAACTCTCCCTCACACGCTTCCACTCACAGACACGGCCCCTGCTTCTAGACCAGGATCTGCACCCTCCCGCACACATTCTGCTGCTGACACACCTGCAGCAACACACGCAGCAGCAGCAACAGGAACAGAATCAGCATTACAGGGGGCGGCGGGGGCAGCAGCAGCAGGCAGGCCAGGTGACGACTCAGCCACATCGGGGAACCCTCCAACCCTCACAAGGCGCAGCTCCACAGGCGGCCGCTCTGCCTCCAGGGTCGCCCGCTCTTCTCCCCCTCACCCTTCCGCCTCACTCCCTTCCGCCCCTCACCCTTCCACTGGGTCACGTATCAGTGCTGCAGACAGTGGGTGTGCACAAGGGGGGGACGCATACAGCAGTGGCGCATACAGTGAGGGCGCACAGGGACGGGACGCACACAGGGGGGGCGCATACAGTGAGGGCGCACACAGGGGGGGCGGACAGTGGGGGGCGCACACAGGGGAGTGGACAGGGCGGGGGTGGACAGGGCGGGGATGCATACAGGGGGGCTGCAGCAGGGGCACGATCTATAGCTGCTGCTGGGGGGGGAAGAGGAGGGGGCAGAGGGGGAATGGGGAGCGGAATGGCTGTTGGAGGGAGAGGAGGGAGAGGAGGGAGAGGGAGAGGACATCTTGCCACAGATGCTGGACGGCGAGGAGGCGAGAGGAGAGGGTGCGTTTGTGCTGCTGAAGGGAAACATCTTGCCACAGCATGCTGGCAACGGCGCTACTGCGGTTGCCAGCTTTAACCACCGGTTACCAGCAGCAGCCAGGTCACAGGGGCTGTTCCCTTACAGCCCCCCCAGTCACCATCAGCTAGGTCACAAGGGGCAGTACCATTACAAAAACCGCGGTTACAGGCAGCTAGGTCACAGGGGGCTATTCCTTTAGAAATCCCCCAGTCACCATCAGCTAGGTCACAGGGGACTAATCCCTTACAGCCCCCCCAGTCACCATCAGCTAGGTCACAGGGAGCGATACCACTACAGAGCCACCGGTTACCAGCAGCACCTAGGTCCCAGGGGGCTATTCCGTTAGAAAACACCCAGTCACCAGCAAGTGGGTCACAGGGAGCGATACCATTACCGAACCACCGGTTACCAGCAGCAGCAAGGTCCCAAGGGGCCATTCCGCTAGAAACCCCCTCTTCACCATCGGCTAGGTCACAGGGAGCGATACCGCTACAGCACCTGCGGTTACAGGCACCTAGGTCACAGAGGGCTATTCCCTTAGAGCCCCCTCAGTCACCATCAGGCAGGTCACAGGGACAGAGCCACCGGTTACCAGCAAAACGGTCACAGAGGGCTATACCATTACAGAGCCCCCAGTTACCAGCATCTAGGTCCCAAGGGGCTATTCCTTTAGAGACCCCCCAGTCACCATCAACTAGGTCACAGGGGGAATAGCGTTACAGAGGCCCCACTTCCCAGCAGCTAGGTCACAGGGGGCCATTACCATACAACCCCCCCAGTCACCATCAGGTAGGTCGCAGGGAGCGATACAGCTGCAGAACCACCGGTTACCAGCAGCAGTTGGGTCCCAAGGGGCTATCCCGTTAGAAATCCCCCCGTCACCATCGGCTAGGTCACAAGGAGCGATACCGCTACAACCCCTACAATCACCAGCAGCAGCTAGAGCACAGGGGGCGATTTCCTTACAGCCCCCCCAGTCACCATCAGCTAGGTCACAGGGAGCGAGACCGTTACAGAGCCCCCAGTTACCAGCGACACGGTCAGATGGTGCCATACCGTTACAGAGTGCGCGGTTACCAGCGACAGGGAGAGGGAGGGTAGCAGCAGCAGAGCAAGGACGGGTCGTGTGAAAGCAGCTTCAGAGTGGCTGGAGCCCCGAGGGCAACACTCCCGAGCTGCTAGTGCTAGCTTTGACACCGCCGCCCCTAGCTTTGAGACTAGTGCTTCTGGTCCTGCTGGTGCAGGTACAAGGGTTGTGGTGAAGGCAGCTTCAGAATGGCTGGAGCCCCGAGGGCAACACTACCGAGCTGCTAGTGCTAGCTTTGACCCTGCCACCGCTGCCACCCACCCTGCCACGACTGCTGCTGCTGCTGCTGCTGCTGACTCTGCAGGTCTTGCTATTTCAAGTAGAGCCGGTTTTGAAGGCTCTGCTGCAACTAGGAGCGGTGTTGGTGCTTCAAGTGCTGGCAGAGGGGCGGGGTGGGCATTGACGCGTTCCATGTCAGCACGGGAAGAGCGAGCAGGGAAGGGACGAGAAGGGGAAGGCAGAGTTAGCGACCCACGGGCAGGCAGGGAGATGAAGGGGACGCAGGGCTTAACCCGCTGTTAGAAGAGAAGGGCTCACCCGCGTTGACAGGGGGGAGGGAAGAGCAGTTATGGTTGGTGGGAGAACTGCGGGCTCTCGCAAGCAGAGCCTTTCTATTGGGTCCGCGAGTGACCTTGTGCTCCCCTGCTCGTCCCACGCTCCTCGTTCCTCAAGCCTTGCACACGATCACGCCCCAGACAGTCACCTTCTGCACAGTCAAGCCCCAGACAGGCACTTCCAGTACAGTCACGGCCCAAGCAGTCACCTCCTCCGCAGTTCCCAGGGGCAGCAAGCGCATTGCCGGGGCAGCAGCTTGTTACCTGTGAGTGAGAGTGAGGTGGACGAGTTGAGCACAGAGCCTTGCCTGAGATATTGTGTAGCAGGGAGCGGTGGGAGCGGCAGTGGCAGTAGCAGCAGCAACAGTGGTGTGCAGTAGCAGCAGCAACAGTGGTGGCAGTAGCAGCAGCACAGCTGCGGTGGTGGTGGTGGTAACAGCAGCAGCAGTGGTGGTGGTAGCAGCAGCGGCAGCAATGGCACCAGCAGCAGTGACAGCAACAGCGGCAGCAGGGCATACTGGCAGAATGAACCCGTGCCTTCCAGAAACCCTGCTAGGATGGCACGGCACAGTGTGGACTGGGCTCATGACAGCCCCATGCAGCAGCAGCAGCAGCTGCAGCAGCAGCAGAGGAGGGTGCAGGAGTGGAAGCACGATTTGAAGGGCACAGGCCACCGCCATCACCAGGGTCAGCTGCCCGGCAAAAGGAGAGGGCGTTCCGACGCGCCAGCACCGATTTCAGTGACCGCACAGGCTTGGAGGCGGCTGGGCAGTCTTTTTACAGTGACCCGGGGGCTGTGGCAATCGCAGGTGCACAGGGGAGTACGGAAATCGGTTTACAGGGGAGAGCTGCACCGGACTTGCCTGAAACAACCATTCGGCAGAAAGAACGGATGTTCCAGCGGGCCAGCTCAGACTTCAGTGACCGTGGTTCCTGGGAGCCTGCCAGGCTGTCACGTTATGGCAATAATGAGGGGTAGTTATGAGGGGTAGTTTCCTTGTTAGCGATAACACTGCTTCCAGCTGCTGGAATTCAGCAGCGTTGTTGGCGCAGGTATGTCGTAGCTGCGAGCAGTGGTGCAGCTTTAGCAGGAGCTCCTGCCGAGGGATTAGAAGTTGCGACCAAACCAAGATGTGGCAGTGGCTATCGTTTCTGTTGTAGAAATACTACTGTGCTGAGGTGAAGGTGATAATTATTTCACAAAAAAGACGGCTTTATCATTTGATAAGGACGTGTTTCTGATGATGACCCCATGTACTGGTACCGTAGTTTTGAAGCATCAATACAGTTTCCTCTCTCCACTTTCTTTGGTCCCGTAGAGATGTCAATTTTCTTGAAGTTTCCTGTACATAACTGATTCCTCTAAGGAGGGGGCTTCCGCCTCACAATATCTGCCAACTGTCACCCACCATTCACCAATCCCCTCCCGCTTTCTCCACCGCGTCGCCACGTCACGTCCCGTGGACCACCATCAGCCGAACCGTCACCTTGCCCACTCGTTCACCATGCGACACTCATTTCCTCGTCAGCCCCTCGAAACTGTCGACATAGCCCAGCACCTCTGTGAGCAGGAATTCCGGAAATCGGCGGTTTCCATCCGTCCATGTTCGACAATCTCGAAGTGGTGAGGTCAAATGACAGCCAGCCAGCCCAGAGTGGGGGCGAGTAATTTCGAGGTGCTTTTATTCGAGGCACACAATCAGCCGCGCCGCCATCAGCGCAACCGACGCCACCAGCACGCAACGTAATGCCTCCCTCCGCTTGTGACCATCCAACCAGGCCATGGCGTCTCTGACTGTGTGACCCGGCCGATGGCGTCCAGCTGACGGCATCGAGACACGCCAGGGTGGCGTACAGTCGGCGGTTTGGTTTCAAGTCTCGAGGATCAGCTCGAGTCGCAGTCAGTTCAGTCAGCCGTTGTGCTGCTGAGACCGCTGAACGAGCAGGATCAGTGAATCAAACGCCGAGTTGAAATGATGACATTACGAGAAAGGTTTTCGTCTGAGTTGGCGAGACCGACTTGCGCGTTAAGTAGATTAGCTCTTAACTGTTGAAGGATCTCACGTTTCCTAAGTAAACTCCTTCTGTTGAAGCACGAGAGGCGAAGGTGAACTAGATTCGTCACTTAGTCTTTCAATCCGATCGGTCCTGAGACTTAATTTCTAAAAGCAGTAACGTAGCAGAGGATTGGTTCCACTCGTCCTGCATCTCTTAGAACTGCTGCCGTCCCACCACCATGTCAGCAACATCTCTTGTCTCACGGCCTCAAACTGCTGGTTACATCAGCAAGCTATGTACCAGCACCGCTCGCAGTGACTGCACACGGCTTCCAGTGAACCATGCTAGAGTCAAATTTCCCCGCCGGCGGGCGTTTCGAGGAGTCAATGTCCGCTGCGATGCCCACGAGAACCCAAAAAATCAAGGATCCAGATTAGTCGACGAAGAGTCGGCTTTAAAGGAGGAGCTCCGGAAAGCGACGCGGTTCGAGAAGCGATTAGAGGCCCAAGTTGGTGTACCGCAGGAGCTGGAGCTCTTTACGGGAGACGAACTGCACTATGTGGAGACGTCCGACGGATGGCGACTCGCGCTCTGGCGTTACCGTTACCTCCCTTCTGAATCTGTGCGTATCTTCATAAAAACTCGTGTAACGAGTTTGCTTTTGAGTCGACTCAAAAGTTAGTGTACCGCAAGAGCTGGAGCTCTTTACGGGAGACGAAAAGAGACGTCCGACGGATGGCGACTCGCCCTCTCCCGTCTGAATCCGTGTGTATTTCCTCCGTTCCTGTTTTCCAGACCCTTTTATTCCTCTCCTCTCTCTGCTTCATTTATCTACAAATGGCCGCTTCCGTCGCGTTGATGCCTCTCTTGCGTCAAGAAGGTCAAGTTCACCGTATGATGTTATTTTTGTTTTTCTTGCTGATGTGTGCGAATCAGGTCCCTCGGAAAGCTCATCCAGTCCTTCTCCTTTCCGGAATCGCCACCAATGCTCTCGGATACGATTTATCACAAGAGGTAACTTCATTCTCATTTCAGCCGTTGAGTAAATCTCGTTTATCCTTCAAGTCTTCCATGTTCCCTTTTTGAAATTGAAGCGTCCGTTTGAGGGATTCCAAACAGGTCACCCCGATTGACACGTCAACTGAGCCCTGTACTCCTGCAGGTGTCTCTGGCTCGGCATCTGGCAGATCAAGGGTTCGATACCTGGGTGCTCGAGCTACGTGGAGCAGGCTTAAGCCAGTCTCCCTTCTCTATAGCAGGGACGCAGGGTTTGTCAGCTGCTAAGAGTTCCACCATGGGTCCTATAGAAGGACCCCCTATTACTTTCATTGATGGCCCAGTAAATGGCGCAGTAAACAGTGCCATTGATACTGGAAACTCAGGTAATGGGTTTCCTGTTGATAACACAACCGGAGCTTCTACAAACGGGTTCGTGAATGGAGCTGGTCCGAATGGTTCGCCTGTTAGTAGCAGCAGCAAGACAGATGGTATGACAAACGGTTCTGTGTTGACTCCGTTGTTTTCAAGTGATGATGAAGATTCATCAGCTGCTGCTCCTGCAGCAACATCAAAAGCAACATCAAAAGCAACATCAACAGCAACAGCAATGGCAACACCAGCAGAAGTTCCAGAATCGCCTGCAGCAACAAGTTCGGATGCGTCAGAGGGCTTCAGCGTTTCGAGCAGCCTATCTCGAACCATGCAGCAGCTGCGAAACTACTTCGACCAATTCACCCGTTCAGAACCAGCAATGGACCCCCAGGCACTCAGGCCCAAGCTAAAATCCGCGGAGGTCAGATTGAGAGAAGCTCTGGACCAAGCGCAGCTGCAGCAGCCAGTGGCGCTGCTCGACTTGCAGCACATGCTCGTGCAGCTGCAAACCTGCAGTGACGTGGAGCTCACGTCATCTGGCGTGATACAGCTGAGGCATGCCCTGGATTCGTTCTTCAGCGAAGCACAACAATCACCTGGCGTTTCACCTGAGGCTTTTGCAGCGATGAAAGATTTGGCTGATCTGGTGGGCCCACTGAAATCCGACACCACACTCTCCACTGCCGCTGCTTCGTTCCTACAACAGACCACCCGCCTTCTCAGCAACAGCATCGCCTCTTCAAACCTTGAGAAACGGCTGGCCGAGCTTCAGAAACGACTGGGGGAGATTATGGAGTCTAGGCAGGGGGTAGCGACGCCAGGAGTGGCTGAGCTATATGAGCAGCTGATAGGCGTGATTTTGCAGACTCAGGACGTGGCGAGTCTTGCCAAGGAGTACAATTGGGACTTTGACACGTATTTGTATGAGGACCTACCAGCTGCCATGCAGTATGTGCGGAAATGGTCCCGGCCGCACGATGGGAAGATCCTGGCCGTCGGTCATTCCATGGGAGGGATTCTGCTGTACTCGCGAATGGCTGCTCTCGGTAAGAATTTTCTTCATTAGCTGGCGCTCTATCTTTCTTTTTATTTCTGTTCTATCTCCTGGTTTTCCGTGTCCTTCTCCCTCGCATGATCTCCCTGTCATGCTCCCGCTCTTGTTCTGTACGAGACTGCAGGTCCTGATGCGGGTTTGTTGGGGGTGGTGACGGTGGCATCGTCACTCGAATACTGGATGGCTAACTCCAGCTTGAAGCTGCTACGCCCACTCGTAAGTGCCACTATCAAAGAAATGCACTACAGTTGAGTGTATAATATGAACACCGCCAAACATTTACACTGCCAGTTACCACCAGCTATACCACCACCAGTTTCTCCTCTCCTTCCCCCTTTTGGCTGAGCCCTTGTCATCGATGTGGCCGTGCTGGTGCAAGGCTATGGCTTGCATGGTCTCAGCTCCGCGGAAGTGAGTCTATTCTTGAGTCGACTTGAAAATAGAGTCGACTTAGAAATAGACTCACTGCTGGTGCAAGGCTATGGCTTGCATGGTCGCAGGCTCCATGGAAGGGAACCAGGCTGTGTGACACCGTCGCACCCATCCTCTCCTCTTGTTTCCCCGCATTCCTTGTAATCGTTACCAGACTTGTCCTGCTCGGGACTTGATTTTTTCGCGCCGTTTTGGTGGCTGTGTAGGTGGAAAACACAACTCTCATGATCGATTGGTATGCTCTATATGGTCGTCATCCCAAGGCTGTTTTCCACCCGGCCTTGACACGCTGCCTCTCTCTGTCTTTCCTCCCCATCCCAGTCCGGCCCTGCGCGGGCGCTCAACTTCCCAGTCATTCCAGTGGCAGTGCTGGCGCGAGCTGCACTGCCTCTCATGACCCAGCCGCCCTTCACTCTGGCATGGGTGGCGCACCAGGTGTCAGCCCGCGATGCCATGGACCCTCAGCTCTTTCAAAAGCTCATGCAGCACAACTTCTGTGAGTGCGGGATGAGATGACATGGGCCCGTATGGGGTAGTGCAGGGTTGTGTAGGTAGCATGGGGTAGCACGGGTTGGGGTACCACAATGGGTGTCAGCCCGTGATGCCATGGACCCCCAGCTCTTCCAAAAGCTCATGCAGCACAACTTCTATGGGTGCGGAATAAGGAGCCATATGGGTAGTACAGGGTTGTATAGGGTAGCATGATGTGCATGGATAGGGGCAAACAGCACAGTGGGTGGCGCACCAGGTGTCAGCCCGCGATGCCATGGACCCCCAGCTCTTTCAAAAGCTCATGCAGCACAACTTCTGTGAGTGCGGGATGCGATGGTATGGGGTAGTATGGGGCTATGTGGGGTAGCGTGCAGTAGTATGGGTTTGTTGTCAGAAATAGGCTTAGAAGTGATACATTAGTAATGAGCTTGAAGCTCTTTAAGTACATCCAAGAGGGGTAGGAAAAGGATGGGGAAGGGAATCGGGGGCAATCTCTAGGGATTGGGGGTAATCCCAAGGCAATCTCCAATTGGTGGGTTGGAGATTGGTTGGAGATTACATTTGGGTTTGGTTGGGATGTAGGTGTACACCCAACCAAACACAATGTGCAAACTACACTACTCTAGGATATAAAAAATGCAAAGTACAAATTGTGAGATTGAAGACTAACACTAACATTTGTATGGGTTAGCACAAACGTAGCATGGGCTGGAGCATTGGGTTCCGCACCAGGTGTCAGCCCGCGATGCCATGTACCCTCAGCTCTTCCAATAGCTCATGCTTCACAATGTCTCTTGAGTGCAGGGTGAGGTGGCATGTGGTATATGGGCTAGTGTGCGGTAGCATGTGGTAGCATGGGTTGGGGCACCAGGTGTCAGCCCGTGACGCCATGGACCCTCAGCTCTTTCAAAAGTTCATGCTTCACAACTTCTGTGAGTGCAGGATGAGGTGGCGTGGGGTATTATGTGGTAGTATGTGGTAGTATTGGTCGGGGCAACACAGTGGGTGGCGTCACTTTCTTCCACTGTCTCTGTTCGCTATGCCCTCCTGGCACCCTCCCTGTGAAGCTCCTCCTGCAAGTAGTGTCCATCTTTACTCCAGGCAGGTCAACTAGCGCTTTTCCAATGCCTCCACTTCCATCTCCCTGTAGGCACCATCCCCGTGAAGCTCCTTTGGCAAATGGAATCAATCTTCACGCCAGGCGGGCTGCGAATTTGCGACGACTCAACTTCCCTTTCCGCATACGTTTTACGTGTCACCCCACCAGGCACCATCCCAGTGAAGCTCCTTTTGCAAATGGAATCAATTTTCACGCCAGGCGGGCTGCGCAGTCGCAGCGGGTCCATCTCGTACCTCAAGGGGCTCAGGGACTGCCACACACCCGTGCTCGCGCTCGCTGGTGACTCCGACGGTGTTTGCCCTCCTCTTCTTGTCACAGGTCAGTCATTGTAGCTCTGCCCCTATTGCCAACAAGTGTGTGTTGGTCCATCTCGTACCTCAAGGGTTGAGGGACTGCCACACACCCGTGCTCGCGCTCGCTGGCGATGCCGATGGAGTCTGCCCGCCGTTACTCGTCACAGGTCAGTGCTCCTATTTGCAACGTGTATGTGTTAGTCCATTGCATGCCTCGGGGGCTGAAGGGCTGCCACACGCCCGTGCTTGCCCTTGCTGGTGACACCGATGGTGCCAGCCCTCCACTCCTTGTCACAGGGTCACATCACATCACATCGCAGTCCATACACCTTGTTCCTAGGTTTTAGTCAGCCTGAACAGTTGTCTCATAGTTTTCTGTCCCGTTGACTGTCTCTAGAGCTGCTCTTTGATTCATGCTCTGTGTGGCCTTTCGAGCCGCCTCAAATGCTGTCCTTGTGTGACGCTCATATTGCTGAATCTGACCCTCCTCTGGCTACTGCCTGACCCCTCCCTGGTGCATGCACTGTGTGGCCTGCAGAGACCCTCAAGGCCATCCCATCTTCCAGCGTTGAGTACCGGCAGTTTGGGGGGTCGGACAACCGCCGCTACGGACACTACGACATGCTTGTGGGCAAACATGTGAGTATTCGTGCCATGTGAGTGGTTATGTCACGTGAGTATTTGTGCTATGTGATTGGTTATGACACGTGATTATTCGTGCTATGTAATTGGTTGTGACATGTGAGCAATCGTGGCATGTGAGGAGAGGAGGGATGTCAAGTGAGCAGGCATGCGATGTGAACATGTGTTGGCGCCAGGGCTCAGGTTATCAGTGTAATTTACCCTTCTACACTGATTACAAGGGTGAAATTTTGGGTCTACACTGATGTGCTGGGGTAATTTTTTTATGAGTTAGTGTTACACTGATCAGTAAGTGTATCGATGTAGGCCACACTGATGCCTCGGGGTAAATTTTCCCTTAGCGAAGATTACACTGAAGAGCGTACACGGACCCCCACACCCACCCCCCCTTCCCCCTCCCCCCCCTTCCCCACAAACAATCGGTCGAGGGGGAGGGGAGGCGAAATTCTCGCCAATTTCGTAAGTCCTCCCCTTCCCCCCCGCCCCTCACAAACAATCGATCGAGGGGGAAGGGGAGGCGAAATTGTCGCCAATTTCGTAAGTCCTCCTCCCCTTTCCCCCCGCCCCTCATAAACAAACAGTCGAGGTGGGAGGGGACCTGGGAGGCAGATAACTTTCTCGCCACCTGTCATACACACCTAATTTACACATGATGTGTCGGTGCTTGGAAAAAAACCACACTGATGATGCAGGGTAAATTTTTCAAAACCTGATGTTACACTGCTCTATCAGTGTAATGGAAAAGTACACACTGCCCATAAGGGTTTTTGAAAAAGCTACACTGCCAATCGTGAGTAGGCCAAAACCAAACCTGAGCCCTGGTTGGCGCCATGCAGTGTGACTATCGTGGCATGTGAGAAGTAAGTGAGCAACATGGCCAAACCCTGTGATGTGGCTAAAGAGTTTCACCATTCATGCTGATGGCATATCACTGATTCACTGCTGTGCTGTGTGGTACCATGTTTTTCCACATTCCAGGCACCAGAGGAAGTGTACCCTGTCATTACAGATTTTCTGTCGAAGACTGATGCTGCTAACGGGGAGCCAATCAGGGCTGCAGACGAGTTCCCTTCCACCATGTCTGTCATGGCAGAACAGGATGCTGGCATGCATGCAGTCTAAACACTGTAAATATTTGTCTACAAAATTGCAGATTTGATGTAGTTGTAGTGTTCATCTGAGCTTCTGAGGCAGGTCAGGTGATTTACGTTTACCGTCATGCATCACTGTCGAGACTGGTGGCTGGTGGTTCAAAGCAGTAGAGCAGGCTAACCGCTCTAGGATGCACAGCATCTTTTTTTCACCAGCCCATGTGAACTACCAATTCCGACCCGCCCTGATAATGATCGGTTGCAAAAAAAATTATTGCTAATGTGCTCCATTAAAAACCGGCCACACAAAGTAATGCACCAAGGTAGCACAACTTCTGGTCTATTTCTTTGAAACGTGGATCATCTTGCAATAAAGCACCTTACAGCATTCAGATAATACCCATAACAGAATAAAAAGGTTTCCCTCCTTGGGAAGCAATTTCCTCGATTGGAGATGTAATCCCTGAAATCCCGCCTGGGAGTACGTGATGAAAATACCACAATAGATGCCGTGGGAGAAGCCACGCAAATGCCACCACGTCCAGCCAGCGGAACCTGCAGATACAAATGCAGAACACAACAGCTGATTAAGAACCGTCACGGAACCCGTTGAGGCGAACCGCAATAGAGGTGAGTGATGGTACGACGAAATGTGGGGAGGGGGACAAAGGCACAACCACTTGGTCATCTGCGTGCCTGGGTATAGTTCCGCCCCGTTTGACCGTGCTCTAGGCGACCTTGAGCGCTGCATGTGCTACGGTGAACAAGGCACACCAGTGACTCTAATTGAGTCGCCATGCGGAAACATTCAACGAAGTTCGATTGACTACGCTCACCACTGCTGGGGAGGATTACAAATCACGGTAGCGTACTTTTTACTCCTTCGGAGCGAGCCGTCGGATCGGCCTGTTTAGCCGCATTTCGCGTTACACCATGATCCTTGCGCCGGAAACATGAAATCAAAGCGAATCTGAAAGGGTGCGTCGGATGGTCGCAAATGGTAGGAAACAAAACAGATACAAGTTGGAAAACTTCAGTGAAATGAAAGTTCAATAAATAAACGAAGGAACAAACCAACGAGCGGAGTGCAACAAACTCTTTGTCGAGGGGTGACTAAGCCATCTCAGGAAGGAAACAGAGGTGGCATGTAATAGTAATGCCCTTTCGCCTACCCGGCCGTTTTTTTAGGAGGCTTCGAGCGCTGAATGGGTCACGTGATGGACGCACCAGTGACTCTATAGAGGCCCCCACGTTACATGGTTTATTGTAAGTCACGATGGTAGAAACTATCATAGCGATGCACTGTCAATAGCGAAACTCATGAGCAGAGAATGGGCGTAGGAACCAACGTACCCACCATGAACTTGGACCGACTTTCAGAGCATTCGCAGCGCGCCTCGAGCCTCTAGGGGATCAGCTGGCGCTGTCATGATCTCAGATGAACTCGGCCATTTAGCCTCCACAAGGTCGCCGACTCCGCATCAGCCGCATTGGTTGGGAAGCCTCAGCCCCCACTTTCACGGCTACGGCATAGTGCAAGCTTCGTCAAGCCTCCCAGCTACATGGGAAGAACACAGGCAAGGATGGAGTAAAAACAGGGCGTGGAATGTGATATGGTGGAAGAAATGGCTGTGGCGGGGTTTTGGCCCCAGTACCAGGGGTGGGAGCTGCTGTGGCGAAAGTGATGGCGACTGGATACAATTCGCCTGGTGGCTTACCCCAGCCTCGCACGACATCACAGATTCGCCTCTCCGTTTCAGCATTGAAACGAGTTGATTCGTTTTCTGTACAAGGCTGACGTATACAATTTATGAAGACTTGTGGTGCATATTCACCTGCAAGCACCCATGGCAGTAGCAACTGGAATGGGGCTTCTCACAGGGAGAATTACGGTTCTACATGATATCAGGCCATAACGCTTTATTAATATTTTCTATTCGGCTCATCAACTGATCGTTGCGTGCAATGGAAAATAGAGTCAATTGGGTTTCTTGTTCTGGCCTAAGGAAAAACATTTACCAGAGTGTACATTTGCAAAGAGCAGAGAATTCACGTGACAACACATAATTGTACATGTCATGATGCCAACACGGTTGGGTAGGGTTCCACCAACTCCATTGCCACATGTCTCGGCCGCATGTCCGGGCTCGAAATCCTTCCGTCATGCCCGCTCCCGTCCCCTGATCCTTCATTCAAGCCCGCTGCCTGTCCATCCTCCGGTCTATGGCACCTGCTGCATCACAAGGGTCCAGCGCAGTCGAACTTCTTAGGGTTTCGTGTTAGGAAGGTGAGGTGAGGCTAGGATTCTCATGTTGTTGCAAGTTAGTCTGCATCAACCAAAGCTGGCTAATTTGTATGAGGTAGCCTGTCCATTGAAACCTGACCATTACCTTTTCATCCATGTTCTGTTATCGACGTTGAGAGGTCAAATTCTGTTGTTTTGTTTCTCGTGTGTTCTCCTCCGAATGTTCTTGTTGCGAGACATTTTTTGCAAAATCGGTGTATAGTAATGTTAAATTTAGTACCGAAGAATCAGGCAGTGCTTCAACACCTTTACAAAACATGCCTCGGAAAGTGCACTGCATTTTATATAGGGGGAAACGACAGGAAACTGCAAGAGAGAGTCGCGCGCACCCAATTGTGATGCTCTTTGCTCTCTGCACCTGCCATCCACATCTCCTTCACCAAACGTCCTAAATGTCGACTTTTAATTCCTTTAATCACTTATCACGTCTCCCAAATCAGGCTCTGTTGCAGCCGCGTGGTGTCAAGCCTCCTACTTGACTGTGCGGAAAGTTGTTCCCGATTCAATCTGGTTGCCTAAGAACTTTCACTCGAGTCATTCCCATGGAGGGAGAAGGCAACGCCAGCTCTGCAGGACCGGGAGGGGGGCGCCTGCGCCACGACCAGTTGAATCCGCAGGTAACAGCTTCATTTCACAATGCTCTCGTTAGCCGCACACCATTTCCTCCCAATTCCGTTTCAAACTGGCCCATAAGACCTCTTCTACCTCCTTCCCCCATCTCCCGCAATTCCCTTTATTTTCACCTTGTTTTCTCCCACCCACTTCGACTCGACCCACACCAGCTCCTCCAGCAACGCCTGCCATGGCATCTCAAGCCCCATCAGCACCACAAGTGGTATCAGAACCTCACCTCCCACCACCACCAGCAGCACAGCCACCAACCGCCACAGCTGCCGCTCCCACCTCACCAGACAGCATTCCCAGGCCTCCTCCAAAGCCGTATGAATCTGCTGCTGCCGCACCAGGCAGCAGCAGCACGGCCAGCGTTTCTGAGCCTTTTGTCCCGAAGCAGCCGGTTCGGGAGGACATGGTTCGGCAGGCCGTGAGCTTCCTCTCCAACCCTAAGGTTCGGAGCTCCCCGGTTCGGTTCCGCCGAGCCTTCCTGGAGCGCAAGGGCATGTCGGCAGAGGAAATCGACGAGGCGTTCAGACGCTGCCCTGTGAGTTACTTTTGATTATGGGGGGAGGGAAAGGGAGGGGGGCTGAGGGGGAGAGAGGGGTGGACAGTGTAAAGGGCATGTCAGCAGAGGAGATTGACGAGGCCTTCAGACGCTGTCCTGTGAGTCATTTTGATATTGTTTCTTCTTTCAGACAGGGAGGGGGGATGAGGAGGGGCAACAGCTCACTGGGAAGTTTTGAGAAAATGTGCAAAGGAGCTTCGGTTGAGGGGCATCAGCGTTACCTCCCCCCTCCCCCGGTCTCCCACCTCGTCCACCCCTGCGTTACCCCCTCTTGTCCCTACCAGGACCCTTCAACAGGGTCAGAGGACGTGGAGGTGGGCTCTTCTTCCCAGCCCCTGCCTGCTGCTCGCAAATCCCCTGCTGCCACAACCACTGCTGCTGCTACAGAGCCAGCTGCCGCTGCCGTCCCCTCCTCCTCCTCCTCCTCCTCCTGCTGCTGTTGCTCCTGGTCCGCAGCAGCAGGCACAGGCGCAGCAGGCATTTTCATGGTCGAAGCTGGCGGTGGCTCTGGCTGTTGTGGGGGCAGGCACTGCCGGCACTGCTGCCGTTGCAAAGGTGAGTTATCAAAAGCGAATGTTGTCTTTATTTCCCACTCACCCTTTTTTTTTTCCGTCATTACTCGCCAGGCTCTCCCCAGGCTCTCTCTCTCTCTCTCTCTCTCTCTCTCTCTCTCTCTCTCTCTCTCTCTCTCTCTCTCTCTCTCTCTCTCTCTCTCTCTCTCTCTCTCTCTCTCTCTCTCTCTCTCTCTCTCTCTATCATTCCACATTTCATGCTCACTCTCCTCCCCCTTAGCCCTTTTCACTCACCCGCCGTTGGCGTGTCTCATCGTGCTTCCGTCCACCCCCCTGCTTCCTTTTGTCCACCTGCTTGTGCCGCTGTTCCCTTGATCGCCATCTATCATTGCTATCTTCCTGCGGCTCTGCCATGCAGCGGCTCGTTCTCCCACGCCTCAAGACCTGGCTTCAGGAAACTGCAGCACAAGAAGCTTCCAAGAAAGGTGTGCCTAGCTGCAAGCATGTTGCTGCGCTCCTTTGGGCCTGCTTTTGCAAGCACATTGCTCCATTGTTTTCGTGTGTGCTTGTTGTAGCTACCGCCTCCAGATTCACTTTCCCTACTTATTTTCTTCTTTTTTTCCACGTTTCCTTGCATTTATGTGCATGTGGATGTTCCTGTGCGGTGTTTGTCTGCATGTGTGTTCGTCCTTCCATGTGCAAGCAGGCAAGCGGCGGAGCAAGCAGGCTGCAAAGAAGAGCAGCAAGGGGAAGAAAGGAAGCAAACGACGAGCACAGGGTACTGATCCTGACAGGCCGGAGGAGGAACTGGAGGATGGGAAGGAGGAGGTGGAGGAAGAGGAGGAGGGAAGTAATGACAGCAGCAGCAGCTCCAGCAGCAGCAGTGAGTCAGAAAGGGAGTCGGAGACAGGAGATTCAGACAGTGAGGAGGAGAGGGGGAAGAGGAGGAGGGGTAAGGGAAGGCACGGTGGAGGGAGGAAAGGGAAGGGCAGGGGCAGGGAAGGAGGAGGGAGGAGGGGAAGCAGGAGGGAGGGAAGCAGCAAGGATGAGTCGCAGGCGGCGCTGCTGCGGGCATTAGAAGCCATGACTGCAGAGGTGCAGCAACTAAAGGCTGCCAACGTTGCTAATGCTGCTGCTGGTTCTGGTGTCAGTGGTGGTGCTTCAGGTGCCGGAGTTGTGGGAGCAGCAGCGGCTGGCATTGCTGCTGCAGGTTCAGACATGCGTTCTGGTGAGTCCAACTGACATCCATCCACGCACGTGGACTTAGGGGTTTTCCAGAAGAGCTCATAATGTACCTCTTGCCACCCTCCCCCCCCCCCCCCCCCCCCCCCCCTCTCCTTTTGCTCCCTCTCCGCTGGGCCCCCTCTTGCCCCCTCTCTTCCATTTCATCCTACCCCTCCCCCACACCCTCTTCCTCTCAGCCTACGTCTCTCCGGCTGTTCTTTTCACTCTCCAAATCATGAGTCTCTCACACCAATCCGTCTTTCCATCTCCCCTAAACCCACCCGCTTCCCTTCACCCAATATCAGCCCTCGCATCTCGCCAGCCCACCACCCAGCAGCAGCAGCGCAGTGACCCCCCCTACGCCCAGCCCTACTCGGCTCAGTCCTACTCGGCTCAGTCCTATTCCCCCCAGCCCTACTCCGCCCAGCCGTGGCGCCCGTCTAGTGCCCCCGCACCCTCTTCGGCCTCTGCTGCTCTGGGCGCTGGAAGTAGCAGTGCGCTGACTGGTGGACCTAGTGCAGGTTCAGCTGGTGCAGGCTCAGGTGGAGCAGGGGCAGCTAACGGCCCTCCCCATCCCAAGTCCTTTTACGAGGTAAGGGATTCTGTTCCTTGACTTGGCTTTCAATCCCCCCCTCGTTCCTCTTGGATTTTCCAGATTGAACGCTTTGGACCCTTATGAGCGCACCTTATCCCTCAATCCATTATGAATACTGAGGAAGTTTCTAAAGAGATACAGTTTTAATTGGAAAGGACGGATAATTCATCGAGCCATTTGTTGAAGGCGGCATGAGCGAGGAGTTTTTTTCTTACCTTTTTCTGGTTGGGGAGGGGGGGCAACTCCAGCATAGTTGAATACTGTCATTATCAAATCTGCCCATGTGTTGGATGCTGCATGAGCAGGTGATGGAGATGGTGAAGCGAGGAGAAACACCCCCAGGCATCAAGGTAACTGCTTGTGGGGAATACTCACACAATGCACTGTTCGAAACTGTCTGTGCTCAGGTGAAGGCCCTTTCGGTTGAAAGATGAACTCGTTGGGGACACAGAAAAGGTGTCGTGCCATGTTTTCCTTTACCTCTCACTCCCCAATACCCACACTCCCACCCGCATCCCCAACCTCCCTTCCCCAGGACATCAACGACAAGCCTCCCAATCCGGAGCATCGAGGTGTGTTTTGAGGTGGCTCAGAATACACCTCAGCAACTGTCTGCCATTGTGCCCCTTCCCGCATCCCCATCCCCATCGCTATCCCCATTCCCCAGGACATCAATGACAAGCCTCCCAATCCGGAGACTTCTGGGTCTACTCAAAAGTCACCCCACACTCCCACCCGCGTCCCCATCCTCCACATTCCCATTCCCCAGGACATCAACGACAAGCCTCCCAATCCGGAGCAGCCCCCCTCAGACTCCCGCCTGGCTCGCCCCCTCAAGGTATGCCGGCATGCCACCCTCCGCCCCGTCCCTGTGCAACCACGCGCCCTGTGCTGTAAGCTGTTTTTGAAGAATCTGCAAACATCGCATCTCGATGCATTCATACCATTTCCCTGGCCCCGTTTTCTCCCCCCCCCCCCCCCCCCCCCCCCCCCATACACCTTACCCTTTTACTCCTTCCTCTAATCGATGTGTTTCTGTTACCTTAATTCTGTCAATTGTGTCTCCCCAACCCCTCCTCATCCCCGCATCCCCTTCTCCTGTTCCACGCTCTCCCTCCTCACTGTTGTACTTTAATCCTGTGAAGTAGCCCTGGGAGGCTGCAGCAGCACAGCAGGCAGTCGCCAGCAGCACAGCGCCCGCAGCAGCACCAGCAGGAATAGGATCAGCAGCAGCGGCGGCAGGAGGAGTAGGAGCAGGAGTGGGAGGAGGAGGAGGAGGGCAGGCAGGCAGGGCACAGTCTGCAGGCATGGGCTCTGCCAACCGACCATACCCACCCAACCAGCCTTATGCAGTCAACCAGCCTTACCCACCCAACCAGCCTTATGCAGTCAACCAGCCTTACTCAGGCACTCAGGCATATCAGCCCAACCAGCCATACCAGCAGCAGCAGCAGCCGTTCGGCCACCCATCTGCTTACAACCATGGCGTCATGGGTTCAGCTTATGGTTCTACTAACGGGGGTGACTATAACGGAGGGATGGGCTACACTGGTGCTAGTGCTGGTGCACGTAACGGCGGCTCTGTGGATGATGCTCCCTGGTCCCGCCGCCCGCCTGCCACGTCATCATCCGCTGCTGCTGCTGACTCAGCAGCCGCAGCCGCTGCCTCTGGAATGTTCTCCGATTCTCCCAGTGGAGAAGCATCAGGGGGTGCAGCGGCGGAGACAGCAGGGGAAACAACAGGAGGTATCTCAGGTGGAGTCTCAGGTGGCTCATCAGGTGTCCCATCAGCTGCGGGGCCATCAGGTGGAGGGGGATGGAGGCCCCCAGCGCTGCTGAAGCCAGTGCTGCCAGAGGCAGCCACAGCCATCCGCCAGTGGCCCGCTGCTAGAGCACCTAACTACTGGGGCGGCCCTTCCGCCTCCTCCCTTGCTGATCCATCCGGTGCTGAATCCCTTGCAGCTCCGCTGCTGCTGCTGCTGCTGCTGATCCTGCTGCTGCTCCCCCGGGTAACCCTGCTGCTGCTGCTGCTGCTGCTGCTTCCGCTGGAGCTGCTCTGCCTGATGGTTCTGCTGGTGTGGTAGATGCTGCCGCTGGTGGTGGTGGTGCTGCTGCTGGTGGTCTTGCAGGGTTTGGTGCATCCGTACCAACGTTTGCTCCTCCCGAAGCTGCTCCCGCTCCTGCGCCTGTTCCTCTCCCTCTGCCCCCTGCCCCCCTCGGTGTGCCGTCGTCTGCCCCAGCAGCAGCATCATCTGCTGCGGTAGAGGCTGCGGCACCGTCTGTCATGGCTCCTACAGCCGCTGCAGGCACAGCATCAGTGATTGATGTTCCCTCTGGGCCTGCTTTGGTGCTGGGAGGGATGCAGCCCAACAATGGCAACGGTGACGTGGCAGAGGGGGGGAATGCAGCCCCAGAGGTGTAGCACCGACCGTAGCAGCAGTACTGCCTGTAAATGCTCCTCCAGGCACAGCATCAGTGATTGATGTTCCCTCTGGGTTTGCTTTGGGGATGCAGCCCAATAATGGCAACGGTGAGGTGGCAGAGGGGGAAAGTGCGGGAGCAGCAGCACGTGAGGGAGTGACCGCGGCAGCAGAGGTGTAGCACTGGAACTGCTGTAGTAGCATTTAGCAGAGGGATGCGGGATCGAGGTCAAGAGCAGCGTGGGTGGAGCAGGAGAGTTGCAAAAAACAGAATCATTGCCTTATGAAGAAGGTTTTGGTAGTGGAGGATGGTGTTTCTTTCTCTAGGGAACAATCTGCTGTAAATAGAACAAGTGGTGTTGGTATTGGTACGGCATTGGTTTTGCTTTGATACATGGGTGGGCGTTGGGTATATGACATTGGGTTCTGGTTGTGAGCCAGAGAGATCTGTGGAGTACACGGGAAGAGACATTAGGGAACCGAGCAGTTTAGCCATTTTTGTTTTGCAGTGCTTGATTGCTCCATTGCAGCACAGCGGGCCCCTGATTTCCTGGAAAAAACTATTTGATTTCTGCGTTAAGCTTTTGATTGCTATTTTAGTGTACCCCGCATTGTGTCGAAACGATTGGTATTGAGTTACCCCGCACTGCTTTCGCGCTGCGAGCTGTAACATCATCGCCCTGAGCACTTCACAATGCCTCCCATACGGTAGACGTCGCAGGGTCGGCGCATGCGACGAATTCACTCGCACACATCACGCGCTTCGCACGTGCGAGTCACGTCAATGCCAGCATCGTGTCGCCCGCAATGTCATTCGCTCACGCCTTCCCCCGTTATCGCCTTCACAATATTTTCCGTCATTTCCGGATTTCTGTCAACCTCAATGTGCTGCCTTTCCCCGCCGCTTTCGCTCCCTCTCCGACCGCCTCCCCTGCTCCGCCTTCCCCGCTACCCCGCTCTTGCTCCTTTCTCCGCGCAGCTTCCCTTTCCCGCGCGCGTTCCGCCGCCAGCGCCCCGCCGCCCTCCGCGCCACATAGAAGCCCTTCCGCAACCCACCCGTCTCACGCGCAACACGCGCCGCTCCCCTTGCCCTTCCGCGCGGCATGCAGCCCACATTACGCATCCCGGCGGGTAACCACGCGCGCAGCAGCCGCGGGGGTTGCGGGGGACAGGGGAGAGAGGGGCGCGAACGGGGAGCAGCACCGTGGAATAAGCGCGGAAACTGGTCGTGGAGGAGAACCAATTGCAGGTCTTGCTATGCCCGTGGATTTTGAGGAGTGTGAGCGCGAGCAGGCGGAGTGTGTGGTGGTGGGCGCGGGCGTGGTGGGGCTGGCAGTGGCGCGCGGTGGGGGAGCGGAAAGAGGAAGCATCATGCCCGTGGATTTCGACTCATCTGAGCGCGAGCAGGTGGAGTGTGTGGTGGTGGGCGCGGGCGTGGTGGGGCTGGCGGTGGCGCGCGCGCTGGCAGCGGCGGGGCGGGAGGTGGTGGTGGTGGAGGTGGGGGAGGGCGTGGGGGGCGGCATCAGCTCGCGCAACAGCGAAGTGATTCACGCGGGGCTGTACTACCCACATGGATCACTCAAGGTGCGCTTCCCTTACGATGATAATACGATGATACTCTCTCCTTCAAGGTATAGGCCTCGTACTCCACACACACAAAGGGGGGGAGGGGGTGGGGGGCGGCATCAGCTCGCGCAACAGCGAAGTGATTCACGCTGGGCTGTACTACCCTCACGGGTCGCTCAAAGTTCGCCTCTCTTAGTATATTTCTTGCTTTTGAGAACTCCCAAAAGTTTACTCCATATAGCTCTCTTAGAAATAGCGAAGTGATTCACGCCGGGCTGTGCTACCCTCTTAGTATATAGCTCAGGAACTGAGAAATCCACGAGTGAGAGTCCCATGCGACTCGTGTTCGTGATACTCGCTCAAGGTAGTCGCAATACCCCATGTGTGATAAGTCGATGTTTAAAGTCGACTTAAAAATCGACTTATCACACGCGGACTGTTTGTGATACTCGCTCAAGGTAGTCGCAATACCCCATGTGTGATAAGTCGATGTTTAAAGTCGACTTAAAAATCGACTTATCACACGCGGACTGTTTGTGATACTCGCTCAAGGTAGTCGCAATACCCATGTCCACGTGGATCATGCCCCTTCCTCTGCTTCCCATCCTATGCTGACGTGGCAGGCGCGGTTCTGTGTGGAGGGGCGGCGGCAGCTTTACGCTTTCTGTGAGGACAGGGGAGTGCCGCACCGCAGGGTCGGCAAGCTGGTGGTTGCCACGTCAGCAGACCAAGTGCTGCAACTGGAGAAGCTTAAGGCGAGTACAACTGCTCTGCAGTTCTGCCATACCCGCATGCTGCTGCCATGCTGCAACATTCATCCTCTCCTCCCTGTTCTCAACCCCTCAATGCCCACTACCCAGACTTTTCTTCTTAGATACTCCCACCCTGTCTCTGCTGCTCCTTGCTCACCTTCTTGTCTCCGTGCTATCAGACCCACGCGCAGGGCAACGGGGTGGAGGGGCTTCAGATGCTGAGCCAGGAGGAGGCGAGGGAGATGGAGCCACGAGTGCAGTGCCATGCTGCGCTGCTGTCGCCCCACACTGGCATCGTGGACACACATGCGCTCATGCTCGCTCTTCAGGTGATGAGATGACCCTGCAGGCACGTATAGCAGTGGTGAGACAGCCCTGAGGCACCAAGGCCATCCGCACACAGGCATCATGGACTCGATGCTCTCATGCTCGCTCTTCAGGTGATGAGAGAACCACAGAGAGGCACCTGAAACAGCACTGCTGTCTCTCTGCACTCAGTGAAGGGGATGGTAACTGCTCTCACACCGCTTTCATGCACTTGTGGAGCGACTTTTGAGAATTCTCAAAAGTGGCTGCCATCTTGCTCTCACACAGCTTGTGAAGCCTCATATCTCACACCGCTTTCTTGCACTTGTGAGGCGCTTCCTCCAGGTAACGCTGTTGAGAGTGAAGCACTTGTGAAGCGCTATAAATTTGATGCCGTGTTTTGAGAATTCTCTATGTCGACTCAGATTACGGAATCTCTTTACAAGTGATGAATTGACTGTTTCGCCACCCAAGCAGTCCCTGCCATGCATTATCCTCCACACCTGTCTTGCAATCTCATTTCGAACGTCCCATACTTGCTATTTCCCCTCTCACTCTCACCTTCTGCTCTGCCTCTCTCTTTGCCTTCCCTGCGGCACCAACAGAGCAGGCAGAGGCAGAAGCAGCAGGTGCCGTATTCGCTTTCAACTCAGCAGCACTTGGCATTCAGGCCAACCCACCCGACCGCTTCCCACTCCTCACCACCATCCAAACCTCTTCCCCTACCAGCAGTAGCAGCAGCAGCAGCAGCAGCAGCACCACCACCACCACCACCACTACCAGCAGCACCACCACCACAGCTACAACCACGTTGCTCTCCTCGCGCTACTTAGTAAACGCAGCTGGCCTTGAGGCTGTTCCCTTGGCACACCGCACACGTCTCACAGGAGCCCTGCCTGCCCGCGTCACAACACCCCAACTACCTCGTGTCGCAGAGAAAAATAGATTCGACCCAGATCCCACAGACCGCACACGTTTCACAGGAGCCCACGACGCAACATCCCAACTTCCTCCCCTGCACCTGCCTGCCCTCTACCTCGCTCGGGGACACTACTTTGCTTGTTCTGGCCCACCGCCCTTCTCCCGCCTCGTCTATCCGCTGCCAGAGCCGGGGGGGTTGGGAGTGCATGCCACGGTGGACCTGGCCGGTCGAGTGCGGTTCGGCCCCGACGTGCAGTGGTTGGACTCGGTTCCGCTCTCTGCTGCTCACGGCATGCCGATCAGGTATGGCTCTAGTTCAAGGCTCCTGATCCTTATGTAGCAGCCGAAGCAGGTTAAACATTCCTTCCCACTCTTCACCACTCTTCCCCACTCCACCCAACTCCTCCTCACTCACTCAAACTCCTTTCACTCCCACCCCACTCCTCATCAAGGCAGCTATGACTATTCTGTGGACCCACAAAGGGCTGAATCATTCTACTCTGCGATCCGCAAATACTATCCGACACTGGCGGATGGCTCTCTGCATGCCGGCTATGCCGGCATTCGCCCCAAACTCACCGCCCCGGGGGAACCTGCTGCTGACTTCGTGATTCAGGTGAGGTGGGTGGAGAGAGATGGGTGGTAAGGTAAGCAATGGGTGGCAAGGTAAGCAATGGGTGGTGAGAGATGGGTGGTGAGAGATGGGTGGTGAGAGATGGGTGGCAAGGTAAGCAATGCGTGGCAAGGTAAGCAATGGGTGGTGAGAGATGCATGATGTGCCCTGTGTGCTGTGACGGCCTTGTTACACTGCCTGCTACTGACTGCCAGAGTCCTCGTGACTCATCCTGTTCCCTCCCAATAAAATCGTGCCAACAGACCCACACCACCCACGGCATGCCAAGCCTCATGCACCTTCTCACTTGTTACTGCTCAGTATTCCCAGTGCCTTTTCGATTCTCACTGCCCTCATCCCTATCATTTATACCATACCCTCCCACTACAAGTGTGCCAACAGACCCACACCACCCGCGGCCTCATGCACCTTCTCACTTGTTACTGCTCAGTATTCCCAGTGCCTTTTCGATTCTCACTGCCCTCATCTCTATCATTCATCCCGTACCCATTGCGAGTGTGCCAACAGACCCACGCCACGCACGGCATGCCAGGCCTCATCCACCTTCTCGGTATAGAGTCTCCAGGGCTCACCTCGTGTCTTGCCATTGGCGACCATGTGAAGCACCTGCTGTAGTAGCTTGGTGCCTGCTGCTGTTAACATGCTTTCAAGAGCCATGGCCAGCACAGCACGGCATGCCAGGCCTCCACCTTCTCGGCATAGAGTCCCCAGGACTCACCTCGCGTCTTGCCAGTGGCGAATATGTTAAGCACCTGCTGTAGTGTGTGCGTGCGTGCATGTAGCGCACTGCAACGGTGCTGCAGAGTATGGTCCCCAGAGAGCTCACCTCACCTCACCTCACATCGTCTGGCCATGACTCGTGACAGCCATGCACAACATTATATAATGATTTTGAATTGAACTGAAGAACACTATATACTGTACAGTTTGGATACACTTCTTAGATGGCCAAATAGCATCAATTTCTCGTTGACACGTCAACTGTTTTTCATCTCAAGACAAGACACCATCACGATGTTACTCAGCCAAGTGTCAGTCTAACATTGATCATTTCATTTCACAGGGCACATTTCGCCAGACAGTAAATGTGCAACAGTAAATGTGCAATGGCGATGGTACATACACACGTATTGGGGACGATACAATTGATGGCATGGCAGGAAAATGCATCAGGGTATATATACAACTAACACGTATGGTTCCCACCCACCCAATCAACGAACGCATGGTACACACACACACACACATACAACCTACAAGATTCATGGTAGACAACGAACAAGCGAGTGAAACACACGAACGCATGGTATGGTACACACACAAACAAGCGCATGGTACACACACAACACAACGGGCAATGCATGGTACTTACACAACGGGCAATGCATGGTACTTACACAACGGGCAATGCATGGTACACACACAACGGGCAATGCATGGTACACACACAACGGGCAATGCATGGTACACACACAACGGGCAATGCATGGTACACACACAACGGGCAATGCATGGTACACACACAACGAACAGGTGCATGGCACATGAATGTAAACGAATGACAACCACATGCTCTGTACATACTCCATCCACTCATTAACGAGGATGGTGATGCTGGGGAACCGTGACGATGACACTCAACATACGGGTGCAGCAGGGATAAAATAGATTGGAGGTGATAGATGGAAAGGAGACGAAATCCGGGGATGGGGGGTAGAGCGCGGGAAGGAGGGAAGGCAAGGCAAGAGGGTTAAGAGGTAGGGGAGGTCGAGGAGGAAGGGGGGATGGAAGAGAGAGGAAAGGGAGGAGGGAATGGATTAAGCGAGGTAAGGGAGGAGGGCAAGGGAGGAGATGGAGGAGGGAGGGGGGGTAGGGGGGAAGGGAGGAACGGTGGGGAAGGGAGGATTGAAGGGAAGGAGGTCACGAGACTAGTGGGCTCCCAACGACAATCCCAAGGTGCAAGGTGAGGCATCACAGGGAGAAGAGAAAAGCGGGAAAAGGGTAAGACAAAGGGAAGGAAGTGGTGGGGGTTTGAGGAAGTGTGGATAGAACAGAGGTGGGAAAAGTTCCCCGAGTCCCATCCACACTCCCTCACTCCCCCACCATCTCATTCCCTTTCTCTTCCCTCCCCACTCTCCCCTCAACCCTTGGATGCGCCCATCCCTGTACCCGTTATTGCCTTGGTGGTGTGCACTAAAGCGAGTTGCTTTAGTAACTCAAACAGCCGCGCATGGTTACCACCCTACGAAGTAGGGTTACCAGCTTGGCAGCCAATGAGAGAACACGGATTGCGCCCAAAGTTCGTGCATTACCAGAAAGGGGCCAAAATTGGCCGGACAAGGACAACAATAGCCACATCAGCAATGCAACTACGAGGCGATTAAGACGCGATCGATGCGCTTAGTAGATGCGGAGGGGCTTGCCCATGGTGCTCTTGATGTAGAGCGACTTGACCTGTGAGGGGAGCGCAATGGAAACCCGGCGGGAAGGAAGGAAAAAGGGAGGGGGAGGGCGGGGAGAGACGGAGAGGGGAAGAAATAGTGAGGCGGTGCAGAGACGAGACAAATCAGTGGAGATTAACAGCGCCTGATGCCGGAAAACAGAAAAAAGGTGCGAAAATAATAATAATAGTAGAAATAATAATAATAAAAAGAAAAGCACGCACGTTCTGCCAGTTCTTCTTGAGCAGCGAGACGAGGAAGTTGACGGAGAGCTGCACGTTCTGGAAGATCTGCTTCTCCTCCATGTCGCAATTGCCCACCGCCACGCCCATGCACAGCACCTTCTTCAGCTGAAACTTGATCGTCGACTTCGCCTCCAGCAACTGTGAGGGGAGAAGAGAAGGGAAGAAAGAGGACACACGTGCGAATTTAGCAGCAAGAGAGATTCGTCAAGATCCAGCAGTAGGTGAGGATCTGCTTGATGATGGCCTCGGACACCAGGAACGCGTGGTACCTCTTAACAAATCCCAAACCCTAGAGTTATACCGCGTACAAAACTCTCACCTTGCTCTCGAGGGGCTCGTGGTGGGTGACGAGCGTGGGGAACTTGCCGGCCTTGTTCAGACCGGGACCGAGCAGCCTGGGGATCTGCTTGATGATGGCCTCGGACGCCAGGAACGCGTGGTACTTCTTAACGAATCCCAAACCCTAGCCTTATATCGCGTACCTTGCTCTCGAGGGGCTCGTGGTGGGTGACGAGCGTGGGGAACTTGCCGGCCTTGTTCAGTCCGGGACCGAGCAGCCTGGGGATCTGCTTGATGATGGCCTCGGACGCCAGGAACGCGTGGTACTTCTTGGCGAGCTTCTTCACGAGCTTCTTGTTCTTGTTCATCTTCTTCAGCGCCTCCACGCCCATGCAGTCCAGATTGATCTTCTCCGCCTGTTAATAGGATTGGCGAAGGGAAAAAATAGGGGTGTTATTTCGCCAGCTTCTTCGCCAACACTCTTGGCGAGCTTCTTCACGAGCTTCTTGTTCTTGTTCATCTTCTTCAGCGCCTCCACGCCCATGCAGTCCAGATTGATCTTCTCCGCCTGGCGAGGGGAGATTGGCGAAGAGAAAAATATGCATGTTACTTCGCCAGATTCTTCGCCAGCTCCTTCGCCAACACTCTAGGCGAGCTTCTTCACGAGCTTCTTGTTCTTGTTCATCTTCTTCAGCGCCTCCACGCCCATGCAGTCAAGATTGATCTTCTCCGCCTGTCGAAGGAGGAAATAAGGGAACGAGGGAGTTAGAAGTTGAAAGAACAAATGCTCTTGCCGCAGCAGCTAAGGACCTCACGAACGCGCTATGCTTGCCCAGACGCACAGATGCACTGATGGCAGCTGCGTACCACCCACTTCTGCAATGCCACACGTGATTTGTGAAAACCGGATTCCCACAGCATCACGCGGCACTTGCAGCGACCCTAGCCACGTCTCAACGTTATATTTCAAACGATAAGCCACACCTATCTCCTCAAATTGGGGGGCATCTCCAAGCTTCCAAACGCGGTGCTGGAATCGACCGGTATGTAATCGAGGTACACCTAAGCTTCTGAACGACCAGCCACACGCACCTCCTCGACGTGCTGGGCATCTCCGAGCATGCACACGCGGTACTTGGGGCGCGGCACGTGCGGCAGCTTGACGGAGCCGCTGAAACGCTTGTCCTTCTGCGGGTCGTAGTTCTTGAGCCCGATCTGCAGCTCGATCGTCTCCGAGAACTTGCGGTTCTTCTCGCGCGACGCCGCCAGCAGGTTTGAGATCGCCTCGCGCAGCACGTCGCTCTGCAGCTTACTGCGGCGCGCAGGGGGAGGGTGGGGAGTGTCGAGGGTGATACAAAGAGCACAGTGCAACCATGAGTGAAACCCTAGAAATCTCCGTGAATTTTCAGCAGGTTTGAATTCGTCTCGCGCAGCACGAAGCGCTGCAGATTACTGCACCGCGGGGGAGGCAATTAGGGAAATGACGTGACGAGGGAAGCATGACGTAGAGAGCAAGGGGCATGAGGATGACGAGAGCAGTCGGGAATGTCCGAAACAATCGCCGAGGAGAAAACGCCAGTTGCAGATTTTTCTGTGGGAAGAAAAAAATGGACGTGTTTCCACCGCCACAGGAAATGGCCCGGAAGCAGATATACTAAGCGGATTGGAAGAGAATACTAAAGATGAAGTTATGGCGAACTGGGTGAGGCAAACCACCCGAGACAGTAACTATCACCATCCTGATCTCAAGCAAGTAAACTTCTATTTCCAGTGTAACTCTTCGTGGAGCTTACTGACCTCATGGTGGCCCGCTGAGCGATACAACGGAAAAGAGGGGGAGAAAGGTGGTACTAGGAAGCTAGCTTCTGGAGGGGAGAAAGGAAATTGGGGATTGGGGTAGTGAAGACTGAAATAGAAGGGGGTGCGGAAACAGGGGTGTGACTGACGGGAACAGTTGGAGAGGAGAACCGACGGTTTTTGGGGGGGGGGGGGTAAGGAAGAGAGGAAGAAGAAGCATGTGTGATGGGGTTCGAATAATAACAAGACTTTCCTCTTGTATTTGCTTCGAAACGAGTGCTGCTATTAGCATGGATGCACAATCAGGGCTTCGTTGTTCAACACTGAAACTTGCTTCAAACTTGTGCAAAGTGAAATGGAGCTTAATCATTATTATATGACACTGGTTTTCTTGAAATACTTATAGAGGCTGACTACGGACAATGTTTTTCTCCGCGGCGGAGCTGGAGGTTCGGCAACGTAACGTGGTTCCGCATGACAGCACTTTTCCAGAAGATCTCAGGTTGTTGAGGGTTCGATCCCGGGCAAACCGACAGCCCTGGGCCGGACATCGCGCATTTTCCCCTGAGGAGGACCCCGTACCTGTCGGCGCGTAACAACCCATAGCCCGCGAGTGGGTGCGCGCAACCAGCCAGGGCCAGAGCCCAGTGTCGAGCCGCACGTGACCGACCACCAGATCTGTGCCGTCGA
The DNA here is from genome assembly GCA_947470075.1 of Closterium sp. Yama58-4. Taxonomy (NCBI): domain Eukaryota; kingdom Viridiplantae; phylum Streptophyta; class Zygnematophyceae; order Desmidiales; family Closteriaceae; genus Closterium; species Closterium sp. Yama58-4. Next base: position 1,220,419 of record CANIUD010000675.1, on the reverse strand, counting down.
TGCGTTTCTTTCTCCATCTATCGCAGAAACGGACGGTTATCAAGGGAATCACCTGGCCGAACCCACCTGTCCCCACAGCCCCACCACTTTCAGCGAATCGCCAGCTTTCCCATCCCACGTCGGTGCTGCTGAAGCGGCTGAGCGGCATCTCCCCCCGCCCAACGTGACTTGCCTTGCCATACTGTCCGCCCCACTGCACACGACGTGATGGGTTCGGTGACTTTTCCCTCTCCTACAAAGAGACAACCTTCTTAAAATTATTCGAACCGAGTAAAACCGAAGAAAGCTTGCTCTTCCTCCATGTGAGCTCCACACCTCTCAAAATATAGCCTCGTCTACATCACTTCGATACTCAAATCCTCCGGGCTAACATTCTTTCATCTCCTGTTGATTGCTGTCGCTACGACTCAACGCGCCTTCCTTGCCTCCCTCACCACGTTTCAAGATGGCGATCCGACTTCTACTGCTAACCATTGCGCTAGTCTCGCTAGCGTCAACGGCGGCGGCGTACGACGCGGCGGCAGGCTTAAAAGCGATTGAAGCCGCGCTGAAGACTAAAAACTACCAATCCGCCATCACGCTCATGAAGACAAGCAGTAAGTGACACGTCAAGTCGCATGCAAGACCTGCAATCGCTGTGTATCCTGTAAGACGTTTTGAAAAGAAGAAACGCAGTGAGCGTCACGACAGGTCGAGAGCAACACCAGCACGGGTCGACAGGTCGACAGGCCGGTGCTTCACTCGACTCGACAACAGGTTGTTTCCAGTGGAGCTGCTCTGAAGCTGCCGGCTCCTAAAAGATGTGTTTTGGGTCCACTCACTACTCGCTCGAAAGCCCTGATCCGGAAACGTAATGTGTCAAGTTTGACAGAAAGCACGCAGCAACTTTCCGTTTTCATTTTAGGTAGATCCGTGAACAGCTCCTTCGGCTTCGAAAAAATTACAGTCTACCGTTACTGCCTTCGGCTCGCTAGCAGTAGACAACGACGCATCGTCTCTGCTAGTGGCGAGCAGTGGTAGTCCCATCCTTCTGCGTCGCGTTCTGCCGTGCTTTTCAAGCGAACGTGGTATCATATGGGTCTTATCCATGCTCTCTCATAACCGTTTCGTTACCGCCTTTCGCCTTTTAGCTGTTTACCCAACTGGTCACTTTTGGAAGACACTCATGAACGCAAGCCAGATGTGAAAGCTGCCCACAAAAAAAAAACCTTTACATCTCTCGCCGTTTCCCTCTGCATCTGGCAGCACTCATTTCTTCGCAATGACAACGTTGCCCTTGTAACACGTGACGCTGCATTCCCCTCCTATTTTACATTCTCATTAGACGAGCTTCTCTCACCATTTCTCACCTACCCCGTTCTTCTCCCCTCCCCTCTTTTCTCTCTCCCATCCTCTCCTCCGCTCCTCTCTCCCTCCCCTCCACTCTCTTCTCCCTTCCCCTCGTTGTCTTCCTCCCTCTCCTCTCTCCTCTTCCCCCCTCCCTCCCCATCCCCCTCCCGTTTCCCATCGCCTGCAGAATTCAACGACACGCTCCTCACGATCCTGCCCAAGTACAAGGTGACGCTGCTGGTGGGGCAGACCAAGGCGTTCGGCAAGCTCAGTAACTGGGCAGCGATAAAAAAGAACGCTCACACGGGGTTCCAGATCGCCGCGTTCAACATGCTCGGCGACCTCCACACGAAGAAAGCCATGCAGGGTTACCCTGTCGGCAAAACGGTAGGCTCCGTGATCAATTTGCTGTTTTTCTTCGTCCCTTTTTTTTGTGAAAGTTTTTTACTTCAGTTGATTATTGTAGAATTGTAACTGATGTGTAGAATTGTATGTTCCCTGTGGTGTTACAGTTCGGTACGGGAGACTACAACTACCTCCAAACGAAGCTGAAGTCCGCTGGCAAAAAGATCATGATCGGAACTTCCACCAGCAACGGGTCGATCGTTGATTGGACACTCTACATGGATGCGCAAGTGATCATCCACGGTGTAGACACCGTCATCATGCCACCCAAGTTCAAGTAAAAGTGTTTTGGGGCTAACCTCCTAGTGTATTATTTTTGCATCTTAAGTAGGGTAAGGTTAATAAATTGCTTCAAACGGATACATAGGTTATCTTCACATACCGCATAAGTGCCATGCTTGCATGAATCTGGTATTTATCATACGCTGTGGATGTTTCTAGCATGAGTGGTTGCGGATTTTTCTGGCATGCGTGCTGCTGTGTCAGAAATTGTATTTCTATGTATAACTGCATATTAGCTTAGTTAGTGTAGTATCTATTTCATTGTTGGTGGTATACCCCCCTTGGCCACCTTCCCTTGCCCTATTTCTTGTAACTCTCTCCATAGTCAAACTGTCAGAATGAGGAATGGATGATGCATTGATGTTGGTTGGGGTACATATAGCTAACCCTAAGTTTTGTACCCCCTAAGACAAACCTCACTATAGGCTACAACATTTGACACACCCCCATAGCCTAAGTGAGGGGTGTCTAGCAGAACCAAACGAGTACGGTCACAAGACCAGTCCAAGAAACGAAGCTCAGGGTGGATCACAACGTCACCACACAGTCTGAGCACAAACAACAGTGGCCACAAGGCCAGTCCAAGAAGTAACAGAGGTATATAGAAAGCAAAGTAAACAGTACACTCAAGCCTAAGCAACACGAGAACCAGTGTCAACAAGGCCTAACTGCACACAGCACCTCTGGTGGTCACAAGGCGGAAGCGCCTTGGTGAAGATGTCTGCAGTGTTGGCCTCGGACTCCACAAACTCAAAGCGAGCCTGTCCACGCCTCTGCAACTCTCGCAGAAGAAAGTACCTGACGTGAATGTGCTTCACTCTGCTCTCCAGTCGTGGCTCTCGACAAAGGAGAATAGACGCCTTGTTGTCAGTGAACAAGGTCGGTGCAGAGCTCGGCCGCTCACCAAGGTCGGTGAGCAAGAAGGTCAACCAACGCAGCTCCTGTGCCGCCATGGCACCAGCGTAGATCTCAGCCTCAGCTGTAGAGGTCGAGACCGAAGAGGAGCGCGTGGACCGCCAGGAAACAGCTCCAGAACCCAGGCTGAAACAGTACCCCTGAGTAGACCTGTGAGTCTCAGCGTCGTCAGCGTAAGAGGAGTCACAGTGACCAGTAAGTACGACAGACTGCTGCCCTCCAAGAACTAGCCCCACGCCTGACGTCGTCGCTAGGTACTTCGCCACCCTCACAGCTGCTGTCCAGTGAACAGGACGGTGTCTCCCTGGCGCAACAAAGCGCGCAAGAACGCTGAGAGGGAAGGCGAGGTCCGGGCGAGTACAAGTCATCAGGTACATGAGGCAACCCACAAGCTCTGCGTAGGGACCACTAGGCTCGAACGGCTCGTCAGGAAAGGGTCCAGTGAGTCTGTGGTCAACAGCAAGAGGTGTGCGCTGTACTGTGGAGTGCTGAAGCCCGAACCGCTGAAGGACCTGCTGCACCATGTGCGACTGTGAAAGTGTAATGGTGCGAGCAGCTCTGTCCCTGGTGATCTGCAGGCCAAGGTAGTGGCGCAGCTCACCAAGATCAGTGCAGGTGTGTCTCTTCTGCAGTTCGGACTTCACGTGTGCCAAAGCAACCCTGTCAGGGGTGGCGAAAACAAGGTCGTCAACGTAGACCAGAACAAAGAAAGGTGTGGGGCCACGACGAACGAACAGCGACGGGTCAGCAGAAGACGGCTGGAACCCAAGGTCAGACAGGGTAGAACGCAGGGTGTCGTGCCACTCACGAGGAGCCTGACGAAGACCGTAAACCGGTCGCCTCAGCCTCCACTGGGTCCCAGGAGGGAAAGAGCCAGTGAAGGCAGAGGGACGACGCAACCAGACCTCCTCGTGAAGACTGCCCTGAAGGAAAGCAGTAGAGAAGTCAAGAGAGTGTAACTCGTAGTCTCTCTGTGCTGCTACGTGTAGTAACACCCGAAGAGTGGTCATCTTCGGGGTGGGCGCGAAGGTCTGAAAGAAGTCAACTCCCTCGCGCTGACTGAAACCTCTAGCCACGTAGCGTGCCTTGAAGACCGGAGGAGATCCCGGTGGCCGCTTCACCCTGTAGATCCACATGCCGTCGACTACGTTCGCCCCCGGAGGGGGAACCTCATCGACGTAGGTGCCTGTGGATCTGTAGGAGGCCATCTCTGCGTCCATGGCAGCTCTCCACTGAGAGGCCCAAGGCCCTGACACTGCCTCAGCGTAAGTGCGAGGAGTCGGAATGTCAAGGGCGTCGGGGTCACCCTCAGGGGCGAGGAGCATGGCACAGAGATGAGGGGAAGCGGCGGCCAGGAACTCTAGCTCAAACTGCCTGTCCTCTAGGGCGTCACAGCCAAGGGCAGACACACCCCCGACGGCCAGAGGACTGGAAGGAGGAGCAGCCACAAGAGCGGTGGCGAAGTCAAGGCGGCGGGTAGAGGCAAAGTCAGTGACTGCGGCAGTAAGAGCGGACACAGAGGACACAGAGGCACGAGGGTGAGTAACAAGCGAGGCGAGAACACGAGAGAGAAGAGGACGGTACGTGCGGTAGTAGTCTGTGACAGGAGTAGGGAGCGACGCAGTGAGAGCCGACTCAGGAGGAGACGGAAGCACAGACGGAGACGGACGAGGTGGACTAGAACGAAGTAAGGCAGTACGAAGGTCAGTGAAGGGAACAGGAGACGAGGGACGAGCACGAGGGGAGCGACGAGAGGCCCAAGTCTGAGAAGAAGGAGGGGACAACGAAGACTGAGAACGAGGGAAAACAGCGGGAGAGGGGTCAGGAGGAGGAAGCGAAGGACCAGAGACGGGAGGAGAGGGGGAGGAGGAAGGAGAGGGAGAGGGGAGACCAAGGGTCCGAAGACCCGAGACAGGAGGAGGAGACGGCAGCTGCTGCTGCTGCGGCTGCTGCGGCTGCTGCTGCTCCAGCGGCTGCTGCCCCTGCTGCTGTCGCTCCTGCTCCTCGAGCCGCTGCAACTCTCTCTCCTCTCTCTCCAACTCCAGCTGCTCCTCACGAGCACGGCGAACACGAGCCTGGAACCTGGTCGGGTAGGGGTGGGGGGAAGGAGTAGTGTCCGGGGCAGCGGCAGCCCCAGAGTCGACCTCCGAAGCACCAAGCACACCACCCCCAGAGGCAGCACCAACACCAGCTCCAGACCCAGGCTCTCCAGAAACCGAAGGAACACCCTCACCCCCAGACGCAGCACCCCCAGACTCCGCACCAGCACCCCCAGACTCCGCACGACCAGTACCAGCCCCCGGAAGACAAGAGTCCTCTGCAACCCGCGGCTCAGCTCCAACTCCAGCACCCCCAGAACCAGAGACCTGTACAGGGACAGTCGCAGGACCAACCTCCCGAGAGGGAGCACCTGCAGGAGGCGGCGAGGAAGACTGTGGGGAGGGAGGCTGTACAGGGGGGGCTACCGAAGGGGGAGGGCTAGCCTGAGACACACCAGACGGGGCTGGACCAGGGGGGGGAGGCTGTACCGGGGGAGCAGGCGGGGGAGCGGCTGTCAGGAAGAGGGGGGGAGGAGGAACCGGGAGACCTCGACTGGGGTACCTGACGTAGTAGGGGGTGGACTCCTCGAAACGGACGTCACGGGAGTCAAAGAACCGGTGAGAGGGAGGGTGGTAAAAGGTGAAGTCAGAGGAGTCCTCAGGGAAACCAAGGCAGACAGAAGAAACGGCGCGAGGCGAGAGCTTGTCCGCGGAGGTGTCGCGGACAAGAGCCAAGCACCCCCAGACACGAAACCTCGACGCGACACCAGGGGACCCTGTCCAAAGACTGGTCGGTGAAGCCTCCGGCCGAGAGACGCGTGGCCAGAGGTTCAGCTGGTGCGCGGCGTACCTGACTGCGTATGGCCACAGGAAATGGGGGGCACGGGCGTGAGTCAAGGAGGTGCGGGCAATCTCCATGACCAGGCCTATGCGACGCTCAGCAACCCCATTCTGCTGTGGGGACTCCGGAAGCGTCCAGGACTGACGAATGCCCTGTTCGCGACAGAATCCAGCGAGAATGCCGGAGCGAAACTCGCCCCCGCGGTCGGAGTGGAGACAGCTGACACGACGACCACGAGTGTCCTGGGTGGTAAGCAACCACCTGATCAGCGTAGAAGTCACCTCAGACTTCCTCGCCAGGGGGAACACTGTGGTGTAGCGGGAGTAGTCGTCAACGACCACCAAAAAGAAACGCTCACGCTCAGGGCCAGGGCGAGGAGAGGGGCCCCAGACGTCCAAGTGCAGTGTCTCAAAAGGCTCGGTGGCCGGACGAAGGGAGGAGGAGTGAGGGGTGGCACGCAGCCTACCCTCGACGCAAGGACCGCACGGTGGTGCAAGGGACGGCGGCAGCGACGGCAAGACACGCGGGAGGCCTAAGACCAGACGCTGACTAGACATAGCACGCAGACGTGGAAGAGAAGGGTGTCCCAGCCGGTGGTGCCACAGAACGGTGGGGTGGGCAAGCGACCGACAGGAGCAAGACGCAGCGACTGGACTGGACGCGACAACCTGAGAGGACGGAACCACCTGGTGAGACGCAGGGAGGAGACTAGGGGGAGGGACAGGAACTGGGAGGAGGGGCTGCTGTGACGGCGGCCGCTGTGGCTGCGGCTGCTGCTGCTGCTGCTGCTGCGGCTGCTGCTGCTGCTGCAGTCGCTGCTGAGCGCGCGGGCCAGTGTGAAGAGTGTAGAGACCGGAGCCCGGCTCAGCAGCAAAAGTGGCGAGGGGCTGGTAAGAGTCCCCGTCAACACACACCGCAGTCTCTCCAGAAGGCTCAAACCACACACCCACGTGCTGACTCACAAGGGGTCGCACGCCCACCAAGTTCCGGGAGAACGAGGGGACGTGAAACCCAGTGAGAGACCCAGAAGGAGCAGCCGGACACGGCAAGGTGGTAGTGTGACGCGCGGTGACTGGTCCCGAAGTGGGATCAGCCAGCGCCACAGAAACAGGCGCAGGAAGAGGCGTAAGTGTCGTGCTGTCACGAAAGAAGCAGTGAGAGGCTCCAGAGTCCAGCGTGAACGACAGCGAACCGTCCTCTGAGGTAGCCGCTGGACTAGAGTCTACACAAGAACCTACACTAGCAACAGGCAACTGAGCAAGGCTAGCACCTAAGCTAACAACACCAGAGTAAGCAGAGTCAGAAACACTAGAGTCAACAACAGCATACATAGCATGAGGAGCACCAATCAGATCAACTAACTGCTCAGCAGACATGCCCCACAGAGCGGAGCCGTAGCGCTGAACCAGAGGAAGCCAGTCAAGGGCAGGACCGCCAACCCCGTAGGCCAACCGGACCGTGTCAGTGAGCTGAGCAAAGCACTGACCAGGGGGGTGAAAGCGGCCACAAGGGTGGCCCCGACGAGGACCTGTCAGAACCTGATAGGTGCAGGGAGGGTAAGCAGCACCACGCTGGGGCTGACGCAGCCCCGACCCCGGAGCCAGCTGCTGACGCTGCTGCTGCTGAGGCTGCTGGGAGGAGAGGGGCTGCTGGTGCTGCTGAAGCCGCTGCTGACGCTGAGCCTGGTACCACGCCGCTGCTCCACCTAGCGGGGCCGGCAGTACAGGAGACGACTGACGAGCTCGGGCGTCGCCACCACCAGCAGGCGCAGTGGAGTCACCAGCCGCTGCACGAGAGGTCTCTCCAGACGCTGCACTCCCACCACCGCCAGTCGCAACAGCACCCCCACTACCTCCGCTACCTCCGCCTCCACCTCCACCAGAACCACCTTTCTTGCCCCCCTTGCCGCGGGACCGCGACGCAGTCGTAGCAGCAGCTGCAGTCGCGTCAGTAGCGGCAGTGGCAAGAGAGGCAGTGAAGGTGGGTAACTGCGGGACTGTGCACCCGTGGAAGAGTGGGGGGGGCACAGCACCAGAGGCGGCAGCTACCGAGCGAAGGTTGCTCTCGACGTCCTTGAGCGCAGACTCAAGGACCTCAACTGTCAGCTCACTAGGGTGCTTCAGCAGGAGCGCGTCACGTACGGAGGCAAGGCGGTCAGGGAGGCTAGTGGCGATGAAATAGATAGTAATCGCCATGGGGGGAGGAAGCAGTGCAAGCTGTGCCTCAGTGCAAGCAGCGCGGTAACTAGCGTCGAGCGAGCGGAGGTGAGCGATCAAGTCAGCAGAGCGCTCAAACGAGGCGAGATCAGGAAACAGGAACGGGAGGAAAAGACGGCCAAGAGAGACAGTAGCGGGAGTAGAGTAGCGGGCCTTAATCGCAGTGAGGTACGCAGCAGCGGTGCGAACCTGAGTGAAGTGGACCTCCTCTGACTCAGGGAGGAGGCTGCTGAGTGCGATGCAGGCCGCAGCGTCACGTGACGTCCAAGCCGTCCTGTCAGCGCGCTGACGGGCAAAGCGAGCCGTAGCAGCATCGTCAGGGGCAGGACCTAAAGCGGCAGGCTCGGGGGGCTCGGGGAGGTCACCAGTAGCGTGCGACCAGAGGGTCTCGCCCCCCTGGACTTGACTCTCTAACAGACGGCGAGCACGAAGAAGCCAGACGGAAAAGTCAAGAGGTCTACCGTCAGCGTCGAAACGAAGAACTCGCGGAGTCGCCATAGCGAAAACTAACGCGAACGAGCAGGCGAGTAACAGCAGGAGGTAAGAGGCAAATTAGGGTGCAGGTGGGACTTAGTCGCAGCGGAAGAGCGGGCTAGAGCGACGGGCCAGGGCGTAGGGTCGACGGGACGGGGGAAAGGGCGGGCACGATGCGACGGGGCAGGGCGACGCGACGGGGCAGGGCGACGCGACGGGGCAGGGCGACGGGACGGGGAAGGGCGACGCGACGGGGCAGGGCGACGGGACGGGGAAGGGCGACGCGACGGAGCAGGGCGACGGGACGGGGCGACGGGACGGGGCAGGGGCAGGGCGACGGGACGGGACGGGACGGGACGGGACGGGGCAGGGCGACGGGACGGGACGGGGACGGGACGGGGCAGGGGCGACGGGACGGGACGGGGCGACGGGACGGGACGGGGCAGGGCGACGGGACGGGACGGGACGGGACGGGACGGGGCAGGGCGACGGGACGGGACGGGGACGGGACGGGGCAGGGGCGACGGGACGGGACGGGGCGACGGGACGGGACGGGGCAGGGCGACGGGACGGGGCAGGGCGACGTGACGGGGGGAAAGGGCGCGACGCGACGGTGGGAAAGGGCGCGACGCGACGGGGGGAAAGAGCGCGACGCGACGGGGGGAAAGGGCGCGACTCGACGGGGGGGAACGGGCGCGACGCAACGGGGGGAAAGGGCGCGACGTGACGGGGGGGAAAGGGCGCTAGGCGACGGGGGGAAGGGCGCTAGGCTCGGCACTAGGCGCGGTAACAACGGAACCGGTACGAACGAGAGGTAGGATCAGGCTCGGGAGATACGAACGGAGAACGGAGGAACGGGATCCCACAGGATCCTAACCTAACTGATACCATGTCAGAATGAGGAATGGATGATGCATTGATGTTGGTTGGGGTACATATAGCTAACCCTAAGTTTTGTACCCCCTAAGACAAACCTCACTATAGGCTACAACATTTGACACAAACCCCTTCTTGCTTGGCCAAACATCCTCTCTCTTCCTAAAACCTAATTTCTCCTAAGCCTACTATTCTAACATGCTATCAGAGCCACTACGGTCTTAGGACCTATTTTATTTTTAAGAATCATGGGCCCGCCCGTACTACAGCGCGAAATGCGCTATTTTTTTCCCCGTTCGCCCGTCACGCGCGCCCTGCCCGTCCCCCCGAACGTGCCACGTCGGCTGCCCCGCGGACGCTCTGCCCGTCGCCCTGCGCGCGTCCCGTCTGCGGCCCCGCGTGCGCCTTGTTGGCTGCCCCGCGGACGCCCTGCCCCGCGCGCGCTCTGCCCGTCGCCCCGCGTGCGCTTCGTCGGCTGCCCCGCGCGCGCTCTGCCCGTCGCCCCGCGCGTGCCCTGCCAGCGCGGACGTCAGCGCCAGGCGCCGGAGCAACGGCCAGCGCCTGCGCCAGCGCCACCGCCAGCGCCAGCAGCAGCTACTGCCGCCCCACCCCCCCGCCCTCTCTTCCGCGGCTTCCGTCGTGGGGGGGGGGGGGAGGGGGAAGGGGAGATGTGGGGGTGGCGGGTGTGAGCCTTCAGCAACCCGTCCCTCCCCTCTCTCTTCCTCTCTTCCTGCAGCACTAGTTGCGGTAGGAGGAGGGGGGGGGGGAGAGGAGAGAGGTTAAGGGGGGATGAGAGAGGTTAAGGGGGGACGAACGAGAGAGAGAGAGAAAGGGTCTCTTCTTTTCTGTTTTCTACTTTCGTAATGTTTTCTTGTCGTTCGTTCCTTTTCTCCGTCGTTTCTGGGCGTGGTCACCCAGAGTCGCGCACACCAGGCATCCACTGCGGGGGTTAAACCGCAGGCGGGAAACTCCATCGTGTGTTGTATCGGTGGGCCCAGCTGCGGCCCGGTGAAGTCTGCACTTAGGGTAGAGCGCCCCTCACTAGCTATGCTTGTATGCAGTTAAGGGGGGATGTCAGAAATTGTATTTCTATGTATAACTGCATATTAGCTTAGTTAGTGTAGTATCTATTTCATTGTTGGTGGTATACCCCCCTTGGCCACCTTCCCTTGCCCTATTTCTTGTAACTCTCTCCATAGTCAAACCCCTTCTTGCTTGGCCAAACATCCTCTCTCTTCCTAAAACCTAATTTCTCCTAAGCCTACTATTCTAACATGCTGGCTGTGGATATTTCTAACAAGAGTGGTGTTGGCTGTGGATATTTTTAGCAAGAGTGGTGCTGGCTGTGGATATTTCTAGCAAGAGTGGTGCTGGCTGTGAATATTTCTAGCAAGAGTGGTGCTGGCTGTGGATATTTCTAGCAAGAGTGATGCTGGCTGTGGATATTTCTAGCAAGAGTGGTGCTGGCTGTGGATATTTCTAGCAAGAGTGGTGTTGGCTGTGGATATTTCTAGCAGAGTGGTGCTGGCTGTGGATATTTCTAGCAGAGAGGTGCTGGCTGTGGATATTTCTAGCAGAGTGGTGCTGGCTGTGGATATTTATAGCAGAGTGGTGCTGACGGTGGATATTTCTAGCATGAGTGAGTGATGCTGGCTGTGAACACCGGTAGCTGTGGTGGCTACTGCTCGGCTACCCTCTGGGCAGCAGATTACACAGGTGATTCAAAGGCATGTCCTGAATGCAAGGTTACAGGAACCTTTGAAGACTCTCTAGCTTTAGCTTTCTGCAAGGGTTGACTGGTAATGCCACCCTTTGACAGTGGCAAAAATCAAAACATGGAGATCGCCACTCCCCAGGCCAGTCTAGGGAAATCACTACTATGGCATGTCTATTACACTGCAAATACTACGGTAACAATATTTGTACAGCAAAGCAAATCACTCAATACTAGTTTGGACCCATAGGTTGTACTGCTATTGCCGATGCAGCTACTCAGTGAATGTAGGGATCATGACATTGTTGACCCCATGGATTGCCACGTGAGGGTCTTGATACACATTGTTCACCTTGACATAAGCACCACCATGCGTACCCGGCTTCCCAAACTGAGGGACCTTTGTAGGAAAACGGCGGACCTTGAAATCCCCATGGCCGGTCACAATCTGCATCACAGAGCGGATGGAATATGTCGTAGAGGGAAAGGGAGGTGTGTGGGGGGTTTGACCGAGAGAACGCGCAGACAAAGCGAGAGGGAGGAATTCACGTCTGATAATAAAGTTCTGGGTCGAGGCGAGTTGCAATGTTGACCAATATGTACAAATATATTTTATATATTCACTATAAATTCTCACCAGCGTGTTAAAGGGGATTTTCGCGAGCTCCTTGTACATGTAACGGCCCGCCAGCATGTGATACGCGAACACCTGCCACATCTTTTTGGAGTCCTTGCGGATCAGGTTTCGCGTGTACGCGCTGAGCTTGTTCCACCCCGTGTTCATCGGCAGGAGTAGCGTCGCGTGCGATGTAGGCAGCTTCTGTACTAGAGTGTCGTTGAATCCTGAGCACAAACACGGTTAACATTTCAGTAACTAGAATCAGGGTATGACGGTAATTGAATAGGAGAAAGTAGCATATCGAAGCAAATTAAAGAGACAGCTCGTTTAACGTAAGAGCGGCGCTTCCCATTGAGGCTCGTGCGATAGGAGCGGACAAACCATCAAGTCATGACAGCAAAGCCACGTGTACTGCACTATGAGGCGCCTCGGCAGCACTCACCGCATTCCCTCATGTACGTAATCGTCGTCGTCATTTTCTTCCTCTTAAGAGCAGCCTCAATCTGTTTTAGCGCGGCCGCCGGATTGTACTGCGCGCGCGCTGCGACGAGAGCGCTGAGCAGCAACACCGCGTGGAACACCACCGGACCGTTGAGCCTGCGCGTCCCCATTGCTGCCGGGGAAACAAGTTCCCAAGGCGCCTCAGATGTTACGATAAGGAGTTCGAAGAGTTGATCTAGTCCGACGTGTGAGCTACCCGAAGTGATTAGCTGCGCTGGGATGTCGTTGGTTTGCCTGGGGATTTTAGTTCCAGACGAGTAAGAAAAACGGAGTCGAGGACTCGCTACGCGCTCAGGGATGGTTTATCGATTGACTAATTTAGTGGCTGTCTGCAAGACTATACCGAAGTGAGGTGAGGTGAGGAGCGAGGAGGAACAACTTGCTCGCACTGATATCTCCTGCTTTGCCTGCTTGCCCTCGGCGAAGGCATGGTGGTGCCATGGTTGATCGGTGCTATGATGGGGAGGGGACAACGGAAGGGGATGCACGTGCTTGATGCGTGGGTAAAGTACTCCGCCGATTAGAACCGTACGAAAATATGCTCGACCGCACTGTAACCTATCTACACCCTCCGACCGCACTGTTTGCCCGAGCGAGGGGAGATCGAAAAACAGCCAAGTGTCCCGTGACCCGTCCCGTCCTGCAGCGCACTGGTGGAATCGTTACACTGACAGCGCACTTCGCGCCGTGTCATGCTGCCCCTTCCGA